>JAXRKP010001235.1:22500-37500 GCA_037039925.1 Doris montereyensis
ATTTCTGACAGGCGGTTCTGTCTGCGGCTGTCGATAAGATCGTCAGGAAGGTCATTTCTGCCAGGCGGTCGTCTGCCGCTGTCGAAAAGATCTTCGGGTAGGTCATTTCTTTGATGGTATCGGATTAGTTCTTACGTTGCCTTCTACGTCTGCGTCCTCGTTCAACCGTGCGTGGTAGTATCGTTTTTGAGAGGATGTTGTGTCTTACTACACGGCCAAACCATGCCAGTTTACGTCATCTGACTGTTGCCAGGAAAGGTTCTTGAGGGACTGCGAGGTCGGTGACCATGCTCCATACATAATTGTTTGTTTTGTACGCGATGTGGAGCAGTCTCTTCACGCACTTGGTCTCGAAAGCCTGTGTTCGCCTCTACCCGTCAGCTTTCAATGTTTAGGTATCACATCCATATAGCAAGATTGAAAAGTGGCATTATGTAATATTAAAGCCCCATAGAAACAAAGACGAGACAAATACTAGGAACGTGCAGACAAAATACAATTTTGGCCACCATAGGGTTTGAACCCACGATTTGTTCGTCGGCATCCATCGGTTCGCCGTGTATAGAAAGCGTGCTACAACCGAACTAATTTCCGCTCCTCACACAACACAAATAGTTGGAGTGGTGACTTTAATACAAGTCTTATAGCCCGTATCCCAATGGAAATGCAGGTGCACACAAACATCTCTAGTATGAAAATCGATATTTTGCCCATTTAACATCTTCAGGATCCACAGATTATCACTTTTTTGGGGTTTAAGGATTTGATTTGATTTGATTTTAATCTTACCCACATCCACAATTACTGTTATTTCGGAGGTTTTGGTCGGATGTTTAATTTTGCCCAGACTGTCCTGTTAGCAGCCAAGAGATCTTTAACGTCTGCAGAGTGTTGATATCTGTCTCCCACGATGGTAAGTGTTAATTCACCTACTTGGACCAGGGGTGTAGAATTTCCTCGAAAAAAGACTCGAGAAAGTTTTTTTCGCCGGAGCTAGAACCCACTACCTCTTGCTGAGGGGCCGAGACTTTGTTTCTGGACTACAGAGTCCCTCTTAATTTAATGAACTTCAATTCAGCTTACCTTCATCTCAATGGAGCATACACTACAACACTGCCTGTTAGGAATTTGACACAACATTGCACGATACTGACGAGATCCCTCTCTGTCTTTAGCTGAGTACTCATTTACATCTGAGTCAAATGAAAAAAGCAGAGTGAAGTATTTTCTTCTAAGAATATAATGTTGTGAAAAATAAACTTTGGACCAGTGTCGACGTGATTACAAAGTCACAACACTGTGGATTGCAACACATCGATCTCAAAATCTGAACTATCAGATTATCTGATGACAGAGGCAAGTGTTGCCTTCCAACCAAAGGGTCGTGGGTTCAAGACCCAACAGGTTGAAAGATTATCTCGAGGGGGCTTTTGAAAAACAAAAAATCTACTCCTTAGTCCAGGTAGGTGAATGGACACAAACCCCAACTTATCCACACCCCCGTGGTCACCTGAATGACTGTAGATGGGGTTAAAATCTTCTTCTTTTTTTAACGCTATTCTTTTACTTTCTACAATAATTTGAGCTTGTTTTGTTTGTTATGCAATGGCGTTCGTTTTTTTGGACGTCTGGCCTCGCCTCACCATCGACGCAGGGGTCCACTAAGAACTGATGAATAATACGAAGGAACCACAGTGGAGTGAAGTCAAAGGCGAAATAAGACAATAAGTGACAAATCCACTAATAAAGACAGAACAAACAAGTGACGTTTCGGGTATAACTCTTCGTTAGACAACAAACGAGAAAAATATCTAGAATCTAGATCTAGCACTACTTCATGTGATGTCAGAAGAAAAACAGAAAGGAGGAAGAAAGAAATAGACTGAGGTTAAGCATCACACTAGAATGAAATAAAAAGTATGGAAAATGTGATGTCAGAGAGGGAAAAACAGAAAGGAGAGAAGAAAGAAAGAAATAGACAGAGGAGAAGAAACGTAAGAGAGAAAGGGTGTGAGACAGACAGACAGACAGACAGACAGAGAGATGAGAAGGAGAGAGATCTAGAATGAAATAAAAAGTAGAGAGAATAAGTAGAGAGAGAGAGAGAGAGAGAGGAGAGAGAGAGAGAGAGAGAGAGAGAGAGAGAGAGAGAGAGAGAGAGAGAGAGAGAGAGAGAGAGAGAGAGAGAGAGAGAGAGGGAGAGAGAGAGAGAGAGAGAGAGAGAGAGAGAGAGAGAGAGAGAGAGAGAGAGAGAGAGAGAGAGAGAGACAGACAGACAGACAGAGAGAGACAAACAGACAGACAGACAGACAAACAGACAGACAGACAGACAGACAAACAGACAGAGAGAGAGAGAAAGAGAGAGAGGGAGGGAAGAGGAGAGAGGAGAGAGAGAGAGAGAGAGAGAGAGAGAGAGAGAGAGAGAGAGAGAGAGAGAGAGAGAGAGAGAGAGAGAGAGAGAGAGAGAGAGAGAGAGAGAGAGAGAGAGAGAGAGAGAGAGAGAGAGAGAGAGAGAACAGACAGACAGAAAAGGCAGGGAATAAAGAAAGGAGAGAAGAGAAGAGAGGAGAGATAAGATAAACAAGAAGATTCAGAAGAAAAGAGAAAGAGAGAGAGAGAGAGAGATCAATCAAGGCAAAAATTTACATTTAAGGGAAGAAAAAAAAACATTTTTAAAAAGTGTAAATTTTTGCCTTGATTGATACTTCCTTTCATTCATCCTCTGTCATTTCATTTCTAGACCCAAGACGAAATGTTATTCTTTTTTAAACCTCTTCTCCCTTTGCCTTGATTGATACTTCCTGAAGGAAATTCAATCCAAGGCAAAAATTTCATTTAAGGTTGAAAGACCCATTGAGATATCTCTAGTCTTATAGTTATCCTATTTTTTTTCGTTTCTTTCTTCCCTCTTACACCTCTCTCTTCTCCCTTTCTGTTTCCTCTGCCTTTTTTTTCTTCCTTTATCTCTCTTTCTTCTCTCTTTCTTTCTTTCTTTCTTCCCTTTTCTCTCTCTCTCTCCTCTCTCTCTCTCTCTCTCTCTCTCTCTCTCTTCTCTCTCTCTCTCTCTCTCTCTCTCTCTCTCTCTCTCTCTCTCTCTCTCTCTCTCTCTCTCTCTCTCTCTCTCTCTCTCTCTCTCTCTCTCTCTCTCTCTCTCTCTCTCTCTCTCTCTCTCTCTCTCTCTCTCTCTCTCTCTCTCTCTCTCTCTCTCTCTCTTTCTCCTTCTCACTTTTTTTATTACTTACTTATTTTCATATTTATATTTCATTTTAGACCTGAACCTTCCATTCTCGCGCCTATATATTTTTCACACCCGCTTCTTCTACTTACGTTTCTTTTCATCATTGTTTTTTTTTCTTCTTCCTTCTTTCTGTTTTCCTTTTGACATCACATTGTGTAATGCCTGAGGTAGTGCTTAGATCTAGATCTAGATTCTAGATATTTCTCATTTGTTGTCTGACGAAGGGTTATACCCGAAACGGCACGTGTTTGTTCTGTCTTTATTAGTGGAGTTGTTACTTATTGTCATATTTCACCTAAGAACTGGTGGACTTTTTGCGTCGGTGGGCGGCGGGGGGGATGGGGGGGAGGGGAGTGAATCTGAAGTTGGGAGAGAGACGTGGGATATGGCTTGCTTATTGTTCCCCAAATAAGTTTTTTCAATAATTGTCACGACCACGTATGTGGATACAGATGTAATAGTCTGCCTGTACTTACGCCTCCTTGTCACTTGTTAGCTCCGTCAACTATTCTCGCCATAAATTCGTATTTACAAACTGACATGGACTGGCACCTCGTTTTCTGATAAGTTGTCACCTATATGCCCTTCTCATTCCAACTATTCCAGTCATATAGCAAAAGGCCCTCGTACTCAACAAAATGCCACTTAGTCAAGACCACGTGCAACATTTCGGGTGGTTACGAAGGACACTACAATAGGGAGTGGGGACAGTGGGTGGAGTCCCCTGGGCTGTGGGTGGCAATAGGTTATGGCTCGACCTCGCATGGTAGGGGTCAAGGCATTTCGAACATCCACGGTAACGTCAACAGCTTTAGGAGGACATCTTTATAACGCTCAGCCCTACTCATGGATAAACCCGTAATCACGAACATAGCATGAAACGAGATGTCGAGATAATGTAGCTCGGCAATCCTAACTGAATTTTTAAATGGTCTTTTTTCCATTGTTTCTTCTTTCACATTTTTATTTATATATTTGTTTTACTTTTTAAATGATTTACTTATTACTATTACTTTATTTATTTATTAATGTTTTTTATTTTTAGTTAGACTACTAACCCTAAAGTTTTAACAATTTAACAGACATGTTTTTTTCTTTCTTTTCAAACACGCGAAACTAACATAATATAACTTCCTTATATGCATCATGTATGTATACTTAACCAAAGAGGGTCACCTAGTTAGGGAGGCCGGGAAGAAAACATACCCACCCCCCACCCCCCCCCAAAAAAAAAAAAACCCCAACAACAACAACAACCCAAACCCAATAACAACAATAAAAAATAAACAAACAAAACAACAAATAAACAACTTGCGTCGTAAGTAAGATAATCATTTTTGAAATACGAATAGATACAGAGGAACGTCCAAACTCTTGTCGAATCGCGAGACGACTGTAAATAGTATTTCTCAACTAATATAAATATGCAATGTCTTTCAGCGCCATGAATCCTGTTCTAAAGCCAGACATGCCACAGGGAGCAACCTATGGAAGTCAACTCAAAAGGTTGGCTGAGGAGAATCCAAATAAACAAGCTTTTTTGTCTTCATAGACAGAGACTGGAACAAGATAGTACTCACTAGGAAGGATGTTTTGGGACTTGAGCCGGAAGGTGCCGCCATTTTGCGTCGCCATGGAATCAGGAAGGCAGATTGTGTGTAACACGCTGGTCAACTCACCAGAGCGTCTATTGAGTATGAAATAATTGTTTGTTTTGTTTTGAAATTGTATCGTATACTATTTCAGAGGTAATTCAAATTCAATTAAATACAATTTAATTCAATTATCTTTATTAATGCATAAAAAAGGAAAGTATGTGCATTATCATATGTTCCGTTATAGATATAAGAATACGTCAATAGTTTTAAATTAAAAACAAATTTAACTTAACTTAATCATGAATGTATAGATTCTATAAGACATGCATATAAAGATAGGTAAGGAGCAAATACATAGAGCAGTGGAAATAATATACACATAAACAAAAATTATCAACAAATCAGCTTAGCTTCATACACATTCATCAAAATTATCATAAATCATTCATTCTCTACAATATGTGACTGACCGTAAAATCATTTACTTTTTGGTCCCTCATCAGCCTCTTTTGGTATCCTACTATTAAGCGCTGTTTCAATGCATGGGCAAGTCATGTTAACTGATGGGAAAGATCTCATTCACACCTGTAAGATTGCCAAGTGCAAAGCTATCATAATAGACTCTGGCGAAGCGAAGGAGCATCGACCATTTTGAATGACATACAGTACATCGATGGAACCACAGGAGATGTCCGATTCTGCTGGCTTGCCAGACCTTACCACAGTGATCGGATTCACGGTATGTAGCCAGGCAGTCGATGTTACAACTTATAAAAGAAGTCTGCATTGTCTCAAAGAGGAGCATGAGATGTTCGGAAGAACCGGAAGTCGCCGAAGATGACAATGCCTTTGTGTTTTGTACCAGTGGAACCACGGGGTTTTCCAAGCAAAGTGCCCTCTCACCGTGTGTCTTTGAACATTGGTTGCTCGCTAGCGAAAAGGCATGGGCATAGAATCGGACAACTCACGATTCTACTGTGACAGATCTCTGGGATGGATTGCAGGCTTCCCTTGCGCTCTACCTTGCTTTTGGGGCGACTCGTGTCCTCAATGATCACAATAAAGGGTTACCTGCACCGTCCGTGCAGCGTTGTGAGAATTCTAAACGAAGAGGCCATCGACTGTGGATTGTTTCTACCAGGAGACATCGAGCTTATCGTGGAAGGCATCAAGGCTGGACATGAATTGAATAGAAGATTACGCGTCATTTGTACAGGAGGAATGCCTGTAACCAAAAGAATTCAAAAGGGCATAGGCCAATTAACAGACGTTATTAATATCTTATATGGGTCAACTGAAGTTGGATTTGTATCTTTGTTTCACCTCAAGAAAGGGACGCCCTTCGAAGACTACTGTATCGGTGGACTTTCTAGGAACGTTCGAATCAAGATTTTGGACAAGGAAACGCAATGAGGTGCCCATAGGAAATGTTGGAGAAGTAGCAATTCAGTGTGACACTCTGTGTGCTGGTTACCTGAACGAGCCAGACAGGACCAAAATGGCATTCACTGAGGGTAAACACAAATTTTCATTGTATTTCAAGTTTGTGACTTGCACGATGTCCTCATCTTTAGCTAGTTTTATTTTCTCATAGGCGTTTAGAAAATGATAATAAAAATGACTGGAAATATCTTTAAACAACAAGTAGTCAAAGAATTTTGAGAACTTCAGAAAAAGAAAGAAGCCTTCTTGGAAGAAAACTTTGGTTCACCAATGACAGGGGTGGCAAACTTTTCAAACCGGGTCCATGAAAACAGTAAAGCACCGCACCTTTTATAATCGGTCACGCGCTTTGAGAAAAGTAAAATGTAGACATAGTGGTCAATAAAAGCAAAGAATGTCATAATCAGGCAAATCGATTTAATGGGGGGGGTGGTTCTCGTCACGATTCTGCTTTTCAAGTCTGGAATAAGATTGCTTGTGGAAACTCTCATCGATTCATCACTACATTTCAGTTTTGTGTCTAAGATCATGGACCTACTCTTGAACTTGTTAATGTTCATGCAGGTATAAAGAACAATTTAGCAGGAAAGTTTCTTAAACATGAAAGATTGTTAACAGAGAGTGACTTGTAAAATTCTACTAATGGCAGGGATTGAAACGTTTCCTTCAATAAATGATCAGATTACATGTCTATCAATCGAAGTTTTACTTTGGCAGGTACAGCATCAACTTCAGGAGCGAAAGGAAAAGTTGGGTTAAATTTAGGCTTTCCTGAAATCATCAAACCTTCTTTCAAACTCTTCAGTTTAACTTTTGAGCACACATTAGTTTTTCTATATTGAATATTTAAATGTGTTTTAAAGTGTTACAGTTTCACACTTGATATCACCATGAGATTCTAATTTCTATAAAATTGCTTTGAAAGCTATAGCCATCATATTGTTCATAGATCTAGACAAAGAGGATACATTATATGTACTAAACTGACATTTATAAAAATCCGTGGTCTGCTAACCAAACATTCAAAGACATCTATACTACGAAAAATGTCTACAACCTCCTTGTATACAATAAAAGAAATTCAATAAGCCTAGCACTTCTAACATAAATGAATACTGTAGTCTAGCTTAGAATTACGTCTACTTATTGTTAATCTCACAATTTTAAGAAACTGAAACGTATTCATTTGTTTTTCAAGATGGTCTCCATAGCAACCGCAAAAAATTGTAGACCAGTTGTGACAGAAAATCTAGTATAAGGTCACCAGTGATGTTTTTATCAAGAAACATAAATGTAATAAAATATTGAATAATAAGGCAACAAATAAATAAATGTCAGATAGCATCAATACCTAATGAACACAGTAAATAATTGTGTCACCACAGATGGCTTCTTCCTTACGGGTGACAACGGCTATAGAGAGCCAGGTGGGATGTATTACGTTCTGGGTCGAGAGGTAGACGCCATCCACTGTGGCGTTTTCATTCATTACGCGAGCTGGATTGAATCTCGTGTTGCGACAATGCCAGGAATCGAGGTAGCAGAAAACCCATCTCACATAGTTATCTATCTCTGTGTGTATAATGTATCCGTGCTGATATAATTATCGATTTACTTGTACATGTATATTTATCTATCTATGTATCTATGTATTTATCTATCTACCTATCTATCTATCTATCTATCTATCTATCTATCTATCTATCTATCTATCTATCTATCTATCTATCTATCTATCTATCCCTCTAACTATCTATCTATCTATCTATCCTCTATCTATCTATCTATATATCTATATATGTATATATCTATGTATGTATGTATCTATATACCTATCTATCTATCTATCTATCTATCTATATATATATATATATATATATATATATATATATATATATATATATATATATATATATATATCCATCTATCTATCCATCTATCTATTCTATCTACCTATTTATCTATCTATCTATCTACTATCTATTTATCTATCTATCTATCTATCTATCTATCTATCTATCTATCTATCTATCTATCTATCTAACTATATATCTATTTATTTGTCTATATATCTGTGTATGTATGTATGTATGTATGTTCGTATGTATCTATCTATCTATCTTATCTTTCCCTTATCTAAATGCTTTTCTATCTATCTTTAAGCCTATCGATCTTTCTGCCTATCTATATTTTGCCTCTCTGTTTTTTCGATCGATCCATCTTTATCAATTCGTTATTTAGCTATAAACGATTACAATGTACAAAGAAAAGGAAACTAAAGCCGCTACGATATTATTTTGGTACAGTCGTAATTGCAGCAGTCACTTATCTCTCGAGGGAGTTCGCTTCTTTGTTTCTTTGAAGTAACTCTGTTCACCGTGGCGGTGATTTCAGGGTTTGGAGGTGAAGACAAAATAAGAGTCTCTTGTATGCAAAATGGGCAGAAAAAAAAATTCATCTGCTGCTTTCAAACTTGAATTCGTTTTTATTTGTTTCCTTAGAAAAAATTCATCCAGGTCTTATCATGTCTTTCTACGTGAAAGTTTTCAAACTAATCGTGCTGAATTTAGTCGGCTTTAAAGATTTAAAACTAAACTTCAAATTGTATAATAATATAAACATTTTACAACTACAAAAAGTATATCCAGAAACATGAATAGACTTAGATCTTCACTGATTGTAGTTTAAATATTTCAAGAGGTATATTAAGGATGCTTTTCAACATATGTGATTAAAGATAGCTAACATTTTCTTTTCCTTTTGCTTTACTTGATGGGCTTCATTGAGGCTTTTTTGAAAACCAGCACTGATCACAATTATTTATTTTTATCTTGCCGACGTCTTCAATTCAGCATGTCAGTGTCATTGGTGTCCCAAACGAGGCTAGTCACGAGGACATCTGTGCCTGCGTCATCGCATCTGGCGAGCAAATGCTGACAGAGCAACAGGTTTATACATATTGTCACAGTCTCTTCCTGAATCACGACTCGGAAATGACAGCGATGCCCAAGTATTTCTTATTTTTCAAGTCGTTTCCTTGGAACAGCAACGGAAAATTGACAGGAAGCTGTTGCGTGCTGAGGCATGTAAACGTCTGAATATTGAGTTCAAATGAGCTCTCGCAAGATGATTTGTTTTTCTCAAAATTATTAGTTCATGTAACTTTATTATAGACAGACAATCGATAGATTCGATTACATTACTAACAGTACTGTGATGGGAATTTAGACGTAAAAGTACGTAACGATGCAGATTTACTTCAGCTCATTGTTTTATCCTCAGTTAGATTGGTTACATCCTTATATTATTTTGCTGCGGTGGCTTTTTTTCTCATTCACCATAGATTGGGGCATTGATGGTAGACAATATGCATTATTGTTGGATTCAATCAGAATAATAGTTTCATAATTATATTGCACCGGACTAATTACTCCTTCCTTACAGACGTGTTATCATGTATACCTGTGTATCCTTTAGGGTTGTGGAGGCGGGGGTGGCGGTGGGGGGGTGGGGGGTGTTGCATGATGGACTGTCGCTTCTGCTCTTTTCAAACTTTGGTCTCTCAGAATTCTCTTTATATCTATTGTGTTTTAATATTTACATAGTCTTATCCATTTGAAAACTGTGAGGAGTCATATTATTAAAAACAATCTTTATTCATTGTTTGTCTCTGTATATTAATCTTATTGTGTATTTATGTATACATCTATCATTATTTCCTTTTATCTCTTAATCCATTTAATTACAAACTTATCCTTTCTTTCTATGTCTCTGAATAATTATCGAATCGACGCCTGTTGAGTCCGCCAATCTAACCAAGCTTGAAAATCAAAGCACTTTAGACTCCATGCAACGTAGAAATCTGACTCAATTTTCTTCTCTTATCGAAGACTTCAGATCTTGATTTAGATTCCACATAGGGTTGAAACTGATACATGTATATACTTCATCTAATATAGTGGTCATTGAAAAACTCTACTGTACAAGGAGGGAGAACTAATGGAGAGGTGTTCGCAAAGTGCAAAAATTCCCTAATAAGAACTGGCAGCATAAATGCAATAAAATCCGAAAATTATCTTGACAGGATGTATAGAAAAACGAAAAAGGTCTGAGGCCAAAAGATAAAGATGGTAAAGATGGATGTACAGGCACAAATGCAGGATCACCGACTGTACATCATTTACCTCAAGCAAGCCATTCCATTCAAAGTCTTCTCAACTCCATGGGGATCAAATCATCATACATCTGACGCTATGACAATATATTTCTCTATCTATAGCCACTCATTCACACTTGAGTCAAGTGAGGAAAGTAGAGTGAAGTACCTTTCTTAAGAGTACAACGTTGTGAGAGAAAAAACCCACCACCCATGCCAGCTATGGGGCTTGAACCAATGCTGTCCTGATTATCACCTCACAACACTACGGTTCAGCTACAATGTCTCTATGGGAACAGATGAAAATATTGAGCATCTGATCTGATCTGTCTGTCCTGACTCGCACACGAATCACCAAGAAAAATACTAAAAAATAAAAATTTAGTCAAAGCTGTTTATGGAATAAATAAGAGACTTCAGACTCAATGGCAAAAGAGATTTTGACAAGTGATTCAACAGCATGAACAACAAAACTGAAAGAGTGGGAAAGTTTTCATTAAACTCGATGTTGCAATTCTATGACTGGTCCTATAAAAATATGCATTCTTTTTTTTCCATTTTTGATTTGATTCTTATTTCCTTTTCACGGTGAATGCCAGTTATATTATTATTATTATTATTATTATTACAATGTAATCAGGCGGGAAAAAGAAATATATCCTAGCTATTTTCCCAGAGCTATAAAGTATTTATTCTCAACCTGCTACACACACACACACACACGCACACACATACACACACACACAGAGACAAACACATAGACAGATTTCTCAAATCATTAGAAATTGGAATTAAACAAAAATCAATCAATGAGTTTCAGGTCAAGGGTATTTATTCTTGATTAAATGCACAATAATATAATATGATGGCATTTGAATTATTTTAAATATCTATATTCAAATCATACATTATTTCAAACACAAAAAAGTAATTCAAGGGATACATCTTGGAATTATTTATCCCACCATTTACATAAACTGTTCATGTCCGTAGAAACAAAACCTGATGTTGATGCAAAATATTTACAGAAAAATACCTGCTCTGTTCATCATAAAACATCAAAACATAATAAATTTCCTTAATAAACTGATGAGGACAATGCCATACTACAGCCATAAGACAGTTCTTTTAGATCAGATATAAAGTCTGAAACGACATATGAAATGACATCTTCTCTGCTGAAGAAAAACAGAACAGATTTTCCAACGATTCGGTAATAACCTTTCCCAGACAGAAAACGATTTACACAAATAGTGAGATAACAGAAGGAATTCTTTGGAAGCGAAACAAAAGAAGAAATGAAAAAGAAATGAAACTGTCAGAGTCAAACAAATATTAGATATAAAACAATAGATGGACAAAATGTATCATTGGATAAACACAGGATGACCATCGATATAGCATGATGACATGAAAAAAAAGACATCGGTGCAAATCGACGGCAGAAAAATCATTTTTCTTCATTGTTTGTCTGTATTCAATTAATCTAGAAAAAGGAATTGTCCATGTATTTATGTATACATCTATTCATTCATTTTCAGAGAGTTTGTTTTATCTCTTAATCCATTTAGATTGAAAAGGAACAAAACTTATCCTTTTCTTTCTATGAATCAAGCATGAATAATTATCGAATCGACGCCAAAAAGAAACGCATTGAAAAAGCCAATCTAACCAAGCTTGAAAATCAAAGCACTTTGAACAAAAGCATTAAAACAACTTAGCCGGATAATGAATGGTCGAGAAGCCTTTCCACTAGCGTCAGAAGTTCCAGTGGCGGTATCCATGAACGGACAGCTCCAGTGCATGAAACAGTGGCGGTACCCATCAACGGAAAATCTACCCACTCAATTTTCTTAACGGACAGTTCCAGTGGCGGTACTTATCAAAGACTTGGCAGATCTTGATTTAGATTCACATAAAGTTGAAACTATGGATACATCAACAGACAGTATATACTTCATCGGACATATAGTGGTCATTGACAAAACTACCATCAACGGACATTTCCAGTGGAGTCAGGAGAACTAATGGAGAGGTGTTCGTGTATTTAAGTGCACGACTAAATTCAATCCCTAATCTTAAAGAACTGAAAAAACGCAGCATATCGCCTTTGGAAATGTCAATACATAGAAATCCTTTTGAAAATTATCTTGACAGGATGTATAGAAAAACGAAAAGGTAGTGAAACAGTTGCCAAAAGATAAAGATATGAAAGATGGATGTACAGATGAAATCCTTTCACAAATGCAGGATCACCGACTCTAAATATTTATCTCTCCAGGTAGCGTAGCCATTCCATTCAAAGTCCGTTCAACTCCATGGGATCCAAATCATACCTGACCGCTATGACAATATATTTCTCTACCTATAGCTGGGTTCTCATTCACACTTGAAGTCAAGACAATGAGGAAAGTAGAGTGAATCCCTTCTTAAGAAAAGTACAACTTTCCCCTTGAGAGAAAAAACCCACCACCCATGCCAGCTGAAAAAGATGGGGCTTGAAACCAGTAATGCTGTCCTGATTATTTCAAGTTCACAACACTAACCTTTCAAGCTACAATGCCTCAAATGGGAACAGATGAAAATATTGGAGCATCTGATCTGATCTGGCAAAAGTCTTTGACTGTTTCTAGGTTAGCATCTTTATCGAATCACCAAGAAAAAATACTAAAAAACAAAAATTGAAAGTCAAAGCTGTTTATGTCAACTGAGAATCCAAAAATGGGATGGGAACGATTTTCAGACTCAATGGCAAAAAGAGATTTTGACAAGTGATTACAAACAGCATGAACAACTAAAAACTGAAACAAGTGGGAAAGTTTTTTCATTAAACTCGATGTAGATCTATACAAACAATGGGAATGTATGACTGGTCCTATAAAAATATGCATTTTCGTTTTTTTTCCAAACAATTGGGAATTTGATTTTATTTCCTTTTCACGGTGAATGCCAGTTATATTATTATTATTATTATTAAATGTAATCATAAACAAAAAAAGAAATATATACAAACAATTGGGAATGTGGATGCTTTATTTTCCCAGAGCTATTGGGAATGTGGATGTATTTATTAGTCCAACCCGATCTATACAAACAATTGGGAATGTGGATATATTTCTTTCGTTTCACCTCTAAATGTAGATCTATACAAACAATTGGGAACATACACCTCTAAATGAGACAACAAACAATTGGGAAGTGGAGATTTCTTTTTGTTTCAAAACAGATCTCAAATCAATCATGTGGATGTGTTCTTTCGTTTCACCTCTAAATTATCTATACAAACAATGGGAATCAATGTAGTTTTTCTAAATCTAGTCAATTGGGAATGTATTTATTCGTTGATTAAATGAAGATCAATAATATAATATGATGGCATTTGAATTGTTTTGTGATATCTATATTCAAATCATACATAATATTTCAAACAAGCATCGAAAAGGTAATTCAAGGGATACATCTAAATTATTTATATTACCATTTACATAAACTGTTCATGTCCGACAGATTAGTATTATTAAACCTGATGTCTGATGCAACAATGTTAACAGTTATGTAAAAAATACCACATTATTAATAGTAGTATTCATCATACTAACATCATCATAGTAAATTTCCTTATCGCATAACATACAGCCATAGAGACCTAATTGTGTTTCTTTCGTTAAGCCATACTATGAAGACAGTTCACCGGGTTTCAAAGATACAGATATAAAATCTGAAATGACATACGACAAGAAGTGACATCTTCTCTGAAGAAAACAGAACAAACACGTGACGATTCGGTAATAATCCTTTCCCAGACATAAAACGATTTACACACTTTATTATACAGGCATCACACAGTGAGATGTCAGAAGGAATAAAGGACAAACTTATTATTAAGTGAAATGGAGAACGAAACAAAAGAAGAAATCAGGCTTAAAAAGCAAATGAACGGTACTGAATAGACGTACACCTTAACTGACGTCCTACGACAATCACTCAAACAAAAATGAGAAATTGGCTGGTTATATGGCAATATATAAAGACAATAGATGGACAAAATGTATGACAGCCAAATAATGGACACATAAACACAGGATGACCATCGACAAGATGGCATGATGACATTAAAAAAAGACATGGGGGCAAATCGACAGGCAGACAACTCACTGGAGGGCATCTGCGGAGGGCTACGTTCCTGTAGTGGATGGCCGATCTACCAGGCATCATTCAATCAATCAATCAATAGAATAAGGAATGAACAAACGAGAAACGAAACAAACAAAGATGTCTGAAATAGTAGTACTAGTGAAAAGTATTAATAAAATAGGAGAACTGTATCGTCTTATTGTTGAATACCAGAGTAGTAGTAGTTATAGAAAGGACTAGTAAACAAGTAAAAGTACTGAGAGAAAATAGAACTAGTAAACGCATAGTAGTAGCAAGTATTATAGAACCAAGTAGGAATCAAAAATTTCATTAAGCTACTATATTACTAACTAGTAATAATCAAATAATACTAGTATTAAAACTTTGTTAATTATGAATGGTTTGGGTAAGACGCAAAAAAGCCTTTCCAA
>JAXRKP010001235.1:47500-55000 GCA_037039925.1 Doris montereyensis
TGACATTGAATGATATTAAGGCCCCATAGGAACAAAGACGAGACAAATACAACGAATAGACAGGGGAAAAACTGGCCACCATGAGGATCCAGTCCACGACCTCTCCGTCGGCACCCATCGCCTCACCTTGAAGAGAAATCGTGTTACCAACCTTTTAAGCGAGGCGATGGGTGCCGAAGCAGAAGTCGCGGGTTCGATCGTCATGGTGGCCAGGTTTTTTTATCTTCTGTCTATTCCTTGTATTTGTCTCGTCTTTGTTCCTTTCTTTCATTCTTTATCAGCTCCCATTCTACCTTCCGGTGTATGGGTTTTAGATGCCCGAATTGATCTTTCTCAAGGCTGTCTTTGTTCCTATGGGGCCTCAATATTATTCAATGTCCTTTCCTTCACTGAGGAAATGAGTATAAGATCAGATTAAAGAACGTTAGAGCGCATTCAGATCAGGAAGAAGTGTACAGAACCATATATTTACAATTAGACAAACAATAGAAATATTTCTTGAAAGAAATATCTACTTACACGACTTGGGAAAGGCAAGTGATACCACGAGGAGGATGAACTATGACATTCCTTCGTTTTTAGTTCTACTCACAACCTTTAACAAAATTTATCTATTCATAGATTCACTGAAAGTATTAAATATTCAAGTCAAGGTCTGATCCTAGAAATACATTTTAACAGCAGGAGAAACGTGTAATACATCACCTTAATTTTTTAGGGAATTCCAAAAACTTTTTGCTGTCGAAGTAAGCTGTCTGTAACTGCAATATTTTGTTAACTGAAAATAGTAAGAGTGACAACTCGCCCTGGCACCTCATGTATGTATTTGTTAAATGAAGTACCGCTGTCCTGTCTGAAACCTTTTTGCATAAATACAATTCTCTCTTTTTCAGTTGTTTTTTCCTAAATCTTTTTTTTGCTTTACGATTGCGGTGCCATGGCATTCAAGACCAAATAAATGGTTTGAAATTAAACTTTGGGCTAGATTATGTATCCGGAGGTTCATGGATTACCTCATATTAGTCAATTACCCGAACACCAACGCTCAACACGCACAATCTTTATCTCCGTCTCTGTCTCTGTCGTTGTCTCTGTCTCTGTCTCTTTCTCTTTGTCTCTCTCTGTCTCTATCTGTCTGTCTGTCTGTCTGTCTGCCTGTCTGTCTGTCTGTCTGTATGTATGTATGTATGTCTGTCTGTCTGTCTGTCTGTCTCTCTCTCTCTCTCTCTCTCTCTCTCTCTCTCTCTCTCTCTCTCTCTCTCTCTCTCTCTCTCTCTCTTATTCTCTCTCAATCTCTTTATATATCTATCTATCTATCCATCTGTCTATCGATTTCAATCTATGTATATCTCACTCTCATTCAACATATTCTTCGTTATACGTATCGACCTATCAACTCTCTTCTCTACAAATAAGTCTGAATTGGACAAAGAAAAAGAAGAGACGAAGGAGGAAGAGGAGGAGGAGGAGGAGACAACGATTGAGTCAGTGCACAGCGTGAAAAAAACCCCGGTAAAATGCGTTAGCTCAAAAGTAGGTTTTTACCGATAATACAGATAATAATGAGTTCTGAACCTAAAATCATTCCAAGACTTTGTACTTCATGATTGGCAATGACCATGATTGTGTCCTTGTTGAATTTTATCTAATTTTTCTTGCTTCCTATCTTGAGGACTTTAGCTATGTCACTGTTCAGTTTCAGCTTGTTCGTACACATCCATTTTCCCCTATTTGGTTTGATTTGATTTGATTTACCCACATCCACAACTAAGGTGATCTCGTGGTTTTTGGCTGGATTCTAAATTTTGCCTGGACTACCCTGCAAACAGTCAAGAGATTTTTAACGTTCACAGAGTGTTGTGGTATACACACGTGACCTCCATTTTATCGCCCGTCTCCGATGGGACTAGGTACCGATCCACCTACCTGGACCAGGGAGGTAGATTTTGCTCGAAAAAAAATCGAGGGGGCTCGAACCCATTAACTTTTGGTTGAGAGGCCGACATATTGCCTCTGGACTGCCGAGCCTCCTTCCATTCTTTCATAGCCACAATGCATTCCTCAATTTTCTGTACTTTTAAGTTAATGTTTATTCCGAGGCATGAGTTATATAATTCAGTACATGTGGTAGTCAAAATTAAGCCGGTTAGTCATACAGACGATTTTCTTCTTTAAATGCTCGGGATAATATTAATAAGAAGTCACGCTAGCCTTCATGGCGTTTCTCATATCCTTGGCGTGGTAAGTCCACACAGCAGGTAGTGAACGGCAATTACCTGACGTTGAAATTACTTTGCTACTACTAGACTGGGTACAAAATTTTGATACAGATCAAATTAGTCGAAGGGGGGGGGGTGGGGGGCACGTCATGGCAAAGAGACTTATTGTTGTTATTTATTTGGTCACGTGATGGGAGACACCGTGAAAGTTTTGTTTTTTAACAGATCAAGCACGCATCCATGCAAACCACTGAAACGTTACCATTTCTCTCTCTCTGATTCCTTTAACGTGTTTGTGATTGGCTTAGATTTCATTCCATTCCTCTGTTTTGAAAAGATCATCATAATGTATGATTGATTGATACCATGTAGTCAAAGGCACTGAGTGTCAGGATTCAATTCTCATGGTGGCTAAGAGTCGTTCTGTCTATTCCTTGTATTTGTCTGGTCTACGTTCCTATGGGGCTTTAACTTTAAATATTAGTTCATGGCATTATCCTTCACTTTCCACATCTCCTTTTCCCTCACTGTTGTCTTTACACTTACAGATCTATGTTAGATCTACTTTAGAGGCATACTTTATATTGTAATGTATTTAGAGCTATTCGTCATTGTCAAATGATTGTTTTTGAATATAATATTAAATTCAACGAAAGGCTCAGGGAGTTAACCCTGACAGAGTATCGAAACCAAGGCTCGGTAGGGGGTCTCAAGGTGACAGCTCCACTACCTATCTAGGGTACAGTGGGTTAATCCGATGAAAATATGTGCAGTTATATTATTATCATTGTATATAACAATCTTTGCATAATATTTTCTTTTATTTGTCTGTGTATTAATCGTTTTATCCCTGTATTCATTTATTCATCTGTTTATTCTTTTATTCACCTATTTATTCGTTTCTTCCCCTATCTATCTATATATGGGTTTTTACATATTTGTTTCTTTGTGTGAACCACGGATAAATAATTGTCAAATCGTTGTAAAACAGAAAAATGGCATGCCAATCGAACCGAGTGTTAGATTCAAAGCACATAAGACTCCACGCAACTTAGAAGTCTGACGCTATCGTGAGATATGCTGTTTTTAGATAGCCTATGCTTAAATTTATATCCAGTCCATGTTTTAAATTTACATCTAGCAGACAATAACTTGAGCCATATTGGTTCTTGTCTTTAATCCTAAATCCTACCTACAGTTACAGCTCAATATTGTCAGTCAATAGTTTAACCGTCCATTGAATCGAACTCGTGTGGTTTTACTCTATGTACTTAATTCTGGTATTTTCAATTTGCCGAGAGCAATCTTATCGAAGATTTTAGATATTGATTTAGATCCACAGAGCCCAGGACGGCCATAGTTATATCACCGATAGTAATCACCAAGAATATTTGTTTAAAAAAGACGATACGGTCAAAGCTCTATATCATGTTGAAAAGATTTTTTAAAAACTCAACAGAAAAATAGACTTTGATAAGAAATTCATCAGGATGGAGATTCAACTGAACATTTGATTAACTAAATTTAAAAAGTGAAAATGTTGTCATGAATTTTTGACTGGTCGTACAAGAATGTTTATAATATTTTAAATTTTGATGTGAATTTTTGTTTTTTTGTCATGATGAATGCAGTGTTTTCTTGTATAATCAGACGACATAAAGAAAAAAAGAATCCCAGTTGTCTTTTAATGCTTCAAAGTTGGAGCAATTGTTATTGGCCTACACGATACACAAACACACACACACACACACACACACACACACAAGGATTTGAAAACAACCCAACCATCATGTCAATAAATTAAACGAAAATCAATCAATGAGTTTCAGGTCAAGGATATTTATTCTTGATTAAGTGCTCAATGATATCATGACATTTGATTTTATGCTTTTTAATTTGCAAACTCTTTCGTCAAATAATAATATATTTCAAACAACATCTACACGATATTTCAAGTGACACATTTACTGTTCATGTCCGACATATCAGTAGATCTATCAAGATAGAAAGGAAATGTCTGATCCAAACTTGTTTATACAGTCGAAAAATCTGCTTTGTTTATCATACGAACATACGAATGATAAACGCCAGAAAGTGAAAGAAAAGTAAACAAACACATGGCGCGTCGGAGCAGAAAGGAGATGAAATCAGAAAAAAGGAGACAGGGATAAATAGAAGGGAAAATGAACAGGTGGAAAAAGAGAAAGAAAGAGTTGTAAAATGAGAGTGAAAAGGATGAAAATACAGGAGAACAGAAAGTTGAAACAATTGTGCAAGACCTGAGAGCTGTGTTGTAGAAAGGAGAAAAAGAAAAAGACTAAGAGAAAATAGAGACGAAACTCACGAGAGAAAGAAGTAAAAATAGTACAATAAAGGTATGAAAAAGATATGAATAATTGATAACAATAATAAGGATAGCATTAACAATGGACATAAAATGGCACGCACAGGTTTGTAACTTGTAGTCGAGACGGTGACTTGTGGAATATTTCTGATGCGTCAGCTAATGACAACAGTGAAGGAACGGCAATCAATAATGGCTCGTTGTGCATAGAGAGACTTCTTTTTATTTCCCCTTATATTATTGAACTAAAAGTTCCATTATATGTGTGGCATAAATACAATTTTCGTCCGAAGACCAGCAGGTAATCTTGGATGCTTCCTTTATTTCAAAGTCTAATGTCTAACCTTTTACAAGCTTCAATCTTCAATGCAACTCTATCAAGTTTCACATTTCAAAGTCTAATGTCTAACCTTTTACAAGCTTCAGCCTTCAATGCAACTATATCAACTTTCAAATTTCAAAGTCTAATGTCTAACCTTTAACAAGCTTCAGCTTTCAGTGCAACTCTTTCAAGTTTGAAATTTCAAAGTCTAATGTCTAAACTTTTACAAGTTTCAACCTTCAGTGCAACTCTATCAAGTTTCAAATTTCAAAGTCTAATCTCTAACCTTTTACAAGCTTCAGCCTTCAGTGCAACTCTATCAACTTTCAAATTTACATTCATCGGGAATTCATCAAAGAAAAGAAAATATTTCGGCATCGGAGTGATGTCTTCTTTTTCTTTTTTTAAGGAAAAGATTTTGGCAAAATTCTTTGACTGTTTCCTGGGTTAGATCTTTATCGGCTGTCCTGGTGACACAAAGGCAGATGTCTTCATAAAACACTGGATCAGGCACACCAATGACTGCTACATTCTGAAAAGAAAACGTGTTTTGTGTCAACTCGGAATCCTCAACTAAGGATGAGAAATGATTTGAGGACGACAAATTTGATGAATATTGGGTTACCTGGTTTCACAATTTACCTTAACAAGACGAGAAATGATTATTCTTCGAAAAAAAGATTTAGAGATTGATACCAAGCGAAACATGTTAGCGCTATCCCAAGCATTTGAAAATCAGGATGTAATATATTTTGTATAATTATCAGACTAAAATTGTATAGAAGTTTTTTTCTTGTGATAATAAGACATTGTTCCATTTTTTTCCTTGGGGAAAATCAGGCACAGGAGAGCGAGACGATGATACTCTGGTCCAAAGTCTGGAACAATGAAGCCATCCCAAGAGATGTGAAAGAAGGACATATCATGAAAATTCACAGTAACTGTAATAATTATAGATGCATAACACTGCCCTCGGTTCCAGGAAAAACTTTTAAGCCGAATAATTCTTGACAGAATTCAAGACGTCACTGACTCGTACCTTAGGGACCAACACGATAAATTTAGGAAAACCCGATCATGTGCAGACCAAATTGATTCACTAACAATAATTAAAGAATAATACATGGAATGGAATTCATCCCTACTCATAAATTTTATAGACTACGAAAAGGCCTATGATAGCATAGATAGTCAGCCTGTAGAAAATAATGAGATATTATGGAATACTCTTGACAATGGTAAATTTGGTCAAAAGCATGTACGATAGCACTTATTGTAGAGCTGTACATAATAGACAGCTCTCATGGAATTTTGGCCTCCAAAGATGAGTACAACAAGGATGCTTATTGTCCCCTTTTATTTTTATCTTAGCGATAGAATAGGAGGAAACTACAGTTGGAAGAAAAGGCGGTATTCAGTGGACTATGTGGTCACACCTAGATGACCTAGATTTCGCCGATGATTTGGCCCCGATGGCATACACTCAACAACAGATACAGAGATAAAAAGCTCTTGGACTGAAAATTCACCCGGATAAAATAAAAGTAATGAAAATTAAAGCACGCATTGAGGAGCCTATGCTTATAGTGAGAAGCTCAATGCAAGAAACAAGCCCATTGTGTTATCTAGGAAATATTATTGAAAATACAGGAGGTACATTGGCTAATATCAAAGGAAGAATCGGGAAAGCAAAAGCTGCATTTGATAAACTCAATAAGATCTGGAATGACGAGAAAATATCAATCAAAACAAAGTCAGACTGTTTAACTCCAACATAGAATCTGTTTTATTCTATTGCAGTGAGGCATGGATCATGACAAAAACAGACACAAGCAAGATACAGACTTTTGTAAATGGATGTTTAAGGAGAAAAATTAAAATTAAATGACCAGACAAGATAAGCATTAAAAAAGCTACGTACATTATGTCACCATAACAACTCTCAAGCGATCACTGTCTTATGATATTGTCACAAATTGTATATGTGCCATTAGGCAATTGTTCCTGCTTTGCTTGGAGAGATGCACAGTTACACGAACATCGTAACAAGACAGCGTCGCAATCATGTCAGATGATAGTTTACGTGTCAGAGTTAAATTGCGCTTGGTCTTATTCGTGAGTAAGACGGAAACATTTCGGTGGAGAGGACTGAAATGTGTCCTTCCCGTGGGTTAGTCTGTGATATGTATATTTCAAATGGTACTATAATTATGGTTGAAGGGAATCTCGAAATTAGAGACACGGACAATTTCGGAACGGTTAGAAGCACATTTGCCGATTGCCCTGCCCATCCAATGGTTGTTGTTTTTTTTTTAACCTTATTGAGTGTCTCCAATGTACATCTGTTATTTGAACAAGCTGTTCACGAGACGGTGAAAGACCCATCGACAAAAAATAAGTTTATTAATTAATTGCTTATAAGAGGCTGCTAGAGTCCTATAATAATCTTTGAGGAGAATTCGTTACACAGTGTAATAGCATTGAGGCAATAAATTGATCGACTATTTTCTAGTGCGTTATAAAGTAGACGTAGTTAGCTATATCACACAATATACTTCAGGGAGTATTTTTTATTTGTTTAACGAATAGTTTTACGCACAGAGTAAAAAAGGTTA
>JAXRKP010001235.1:60000-67500 GCA_037039925.1 Doris montereyensis
TCGCTGTAGACTTTCAACTTGATTACTGTCGTCAAATACGGTAGATCTTTGTAGCGAGTTTCTCCAGTATTTTCATCCTCGTAGGAAATTCGATCTAGGAACGTCAAGGCGTCGTTTCCCTTTCCAATATCGACAATAATTGATTTACACTTGGAGGTTTTCAAGTTGTGAAGAAGATCTTCGCCATCAGCCAATAGAATCTGACCGTGCATAGTGATGGCTCCTGCAGTAATTGTTCCATAAGCGGCTGGGAAATAAAGTGAACGATGAGCAAACAAACAAGGACAATATCAAATTTAGAATGGATCATAACATAAATGTTAGGAGTCTATTTCAACAAAGCATCCTTTCATTACGCAAAGCAAGAAAACGCTCAGAGGTCAGCAGAGGTCAGTGGCGTTCCACTCGAGTTGAAACACGAAGTACAATTGTTTTCACTTAAACATTTCTTGAACTGTGCCATTAAAATGTCTGATTGAATCACTTGTGATTTATGAGTTTCATCTCCATCTAGTGGCCACGCCATTTGAAAAAATCAAACACAGACCTAAGGGCAGGTATTTCACTTTAGGAATGAAACGAGTCATATTGGATAGCTTGCGCGTTACGTAAGAAGGGTGACAGTTCTCATGACGATATACGTCTCACTGTTTGTAGACGGATAAGGAGAAAAGAGCTCACACCTTGAACAGTTGATATAATTACCACACTGATAGGCATATTAAACGTCATAGAGAAGAAGCTGGATCATCAAAAGCGAGGAGAGCCACTCCGTCGTCTATCTCGATGCCCTCAAATTCAACAAAACACTACTACCATCAATGTCATCATCTGATACGAGAATTTCAGGAAAGAGACACGTAATGTCAAATTCGAGAACTTGGCGCATTAAAGCTTAAAGTTTTAGAAAATGAATAACATGTTAGCTGATCTCAAAGTCACAATCACAGCTGTTTCAATTACATTCCATCCAATGATGTAATTGACTATTTATTGAAGAACATAATAATTAATTTGTATTGCATATCTTTGTTACTCTGACTGTGATAATGAACTTGTATGAAATTGTATAATTGATAATGGACTAGGAACCTTGATGATTACTAAGTAACTATGAAAGTATGTTATTATTACTAAATAAACTTACTTATAACCCTCTCTGGAGAATTGGCCAAAGTGTTGCATACTATGTCTCCTTTTTCAATGCCACTTTGTTTCAAGATGGCTGCAAATTTCCTGCTGTAATCCCAGACATTACGTCTAGTCAGGGCAATTCTGTCGTCAAATCTGTCGATGAATACAAATGCTTCTTCATCTGGCTTGTCTTCAGCTTTTTGTCTGATCGCATCTAACAGAGTCTTTATCCTTCGCTTTCCTGTTGTTTCCATCGTTTCTGCTACAGTCAATAGAGCATTTAAGGTTTGTTTCTCGAGCCTGAAGAAACGAATAACATAAATTCAAAAGAGAGATTTAGAATACAGCGGAAAAGAACGTCGTAAGTGACATATGACTAGCAAATCTCTGTTCTACTAATGAAATGATAAAATCTCTGTTCATACTAATGAAATGATAAAACCTCTATGATGCTAATGAAATAATAACATTCTCTGTTCAATTAATGAAATGATATAATCTCTCTACTACTACTGAAATGATAAAATCTCTATTCTGCTAATGAAATGATAACATCTCTGTTCTACTAATGAAATGATGAAACCTCTGTTCTACTAATGAAATGATGAAATCTCTGTTCTACTAATGAAATGATAGAATCTCTGTTCTACTAATGAAAGGATAAAATCTCCATTCTAATAATGAAATGATAAAATGTCTGTTCTACTAATGAAATGATAGAATTTCTGTTCTACTAATGAAAGGATGAAATCTCTGTTCCACTAATGAAATGATGAAATCTCTGTTCTACTAATGAAATGATAAAATCGCTGTTCTACTAATGAAATGATAAAGCATCTGTTCTGCTCATGAAATGATAAAATCTCTGTTTTGCTAATGAAAGGCTAACATTTCTCTTCTTCTAATAAAACGGTGTAATTTTTGTTCTGCCAATGAAATGATAATATACTTAGTTCAACTAATGAAATGATAAAATCTCTGTTCTACTAATAAAAGGACAAAATCTCTGTTCTAATAATAAAATGATAAAATATCTGTTCGGCTAATGAAATGATAAAATCTCTGTTCTGCTAATGAAATGATCATCTGTTCTACTAATAAAATGATAGAATCTCAGTTCTACTAATGAAATGATAAAATCTCTGTTCTACAAATAAAATGATGAAATTTCTGTTCTACTAATGAAATGATGAAATCTCTGTTCTCCTAATGAAAGGATAAAATCTCTGTTCTACTAATGGAATGATGAAATCTCTGTTCTGCTAATGACACGATCAAATCTCTGTTCTACTAATGAAATGATAAAATCTCTTTTCTGCTAATGAAAGGATAACATTTCTCTTCTTCTAATAAAACAATATAATTTTTGTTCGCCAATGAAATGATAATATTCTCTGTTCAACTAATGAAATGATAAAATCTCTGTTCTACTAATAAAAGGACAAAATCTCTGTTCTACTAATGAAATGATAAAATATCTGTTCGGCTAATGAAATGATAAAATCTCTGTTCTACTAATGAAATGATAAAATCTCTATTCTACTAATGAAATGATGAAACCTTTGTTCTACTAATGAAATGATAAAATCTCTTTTCTGCTAATGAAATGATAAAATCTCTGTTCTACTGAGGAAATAATAAAATCTCTTTTCTGCTGATGAAATGATAAAATCTCTGTTCTACTAATGAAATGATAAAATCTCTGTTCTACTGGGGAACTGATAAAATCTCTTTTCTGCTGATGACATGATAAAATCTCTTTTCTGCTTATGAAATGATAAAATCTCTGTTCTACTAATGAAATGAAAAATCTCTTTTCTGCCAATGAAATGATAAAATCTCTGTACTAATGAAATGACAAAATCTCTGTTCTTCTAATGAAATGATAATGCAAAATCATTTATGGCCTCAAGTTTCCGATACAGCATTCGATCAGCGGCAAAAGGATAATTATTGTTGTATTGCTTATGAAACATTACTCTTGTATTGCATGCTAGTGATTTAAGTTGATAGATTTAATTCGTTTTGATAAGTAAAGAACCGTTTCGTTTAGTGTGTAGCTTACCTAGAAAAGGAAGTTGTCTAGATCGACAGTTAATCTCTTTTTTTTCTATTTTGCTTACGTTCATCTTATTTCAACTTCTTTTGTATGACCGTCAATTTTCAAGGTTTTAAAATAGGGTGGTGTGGTTTGTAGGGGAAATGAGTTTGTCGTTGGATATTTGTGGGGGGGTGGGGGGCATATTGGGAAAGATAGGGATTTCCTAAGTAACGAAGGTCGTATCTAAGGCTTAGACATATAAAACGGGAGGAGACCAAAATACTGAGTGATGTCGGGGTTATTTATTAGGCCTTATGTGTTGCGTTTTAAATTTTGTTATGATTATGAAAGGCTATCTTCAAAAGGTCATGTCAGAATTATATTGTCCTTTCTACCACGTAAACTCGTTTTGGGGTTAATAAACAAAATGCACTAAAATTTTCAACAGGAGATAGAATCTTTCTTTTTGTTTGTTTCTTTATCAGCTCCCATTCTACCTTCCGGTGTATGGGTTTTAGATGCCCGAAAGGATCTTTCTCCAGGCTGCCCTGTCCTGACATTTCTGTTTCCTTCCGTGAAAGTTAAATTTCTTTGCGTTAAACCCTCTTTTATATCTTCTTTCCACTTTCTCCGAGGTCTGCCTTTTGGTCTTTTACCTTGTGCTTTAGCACTGTATACTGATTTAGCTATTCTATTGTCATTCATTCTGTTTACATGCCCAAACCACCTCAGTTGATTTATTTTGTATCTTAGTTTTTATGCTATCTGCTGTGATTTGATCTCTTATTGTTGTGTTTCTGATTTTGTCTCTTTTAGTTTTCCCTACTACTCTTCTTAGATATTTCATTTCAGCTGCCTGTACTCTACTGCATTCCGTACTGTCTAAGGTCCAGGTATCACTACCATAGAGGAGAGTAGGACAATAAACTGTATTGTATACTGCCTTTTTTATGTTGACAATTATTGTTTACTTACACACGCCTTTCCTAGATGGTTATATATTGCCCTTGCCTTTTGGACTCTCTGGCTGATTTCTTCTCTTAGTTTTCGCTCTGATTTAATCATTACTCTTAAGTAATTGTATCTTTGAACTTGTTCTAAATTCTCCCTGTCCAATTTAAGATTTTGCGTTTTAGCTTCCCTAGTTACTGTCATTGCTTTGCTTTTCTTTGCATTTACTCTCATTCCTCTTTTATTTAATTCATTATTCATTATGTTGATATTTGACTGGAGGTCCTTTTCTCCTTTTCCAAACAGAACTAAATCACCAGCAAATGAAAGCATTGATATACTTACTGGTTTGAGCTTCCACATACCTACATTCATTTTCTTCATTTTTGAGGATGCCTTTGCGACTGAATCCATAAATGTGATAAACAAAAAAGGATTTAGGTATCAACCCTGTCTTACTCCTATATCTACATCAAATTCTGCAGATATGTTTCCAGCTACTCTCACTGCACATGTTGGTTTATTGTAAAAACTTTTAACGGCTTCTATTAAATTTTGCTCTACGTTCTGTTCTTTTAAGTAATGCCATAGTTCGTCCCTCCGCACAGTGTCAAATGCTTTTTCTAAGTCAATAAAATACAGGTGCAAGTCAGTGTTTCTCTGGAGGAATTTTTCTTTTATTTGTTTAATTGTAAATATATAGGCTTATACACTTCTTCCTGATCTAAATCCACTTTGGTGTTCTTCAATCTGATCCTCTACTCTTTTCCTTAGTCTAATTTCCAGAATCCTGACGTACGCTTTTCCTGGTACGCTGAATAGTGATAAAATCGAAGCTTTAAATAGAATTCAAATAAAATTTGTGACAAACGTAGACAGAATTTGGTTTCAATTTGTGTGTGTGAGACGGGACAATTGACAACTGCGAATGTGATAATGATTTCTAACTCCAATGTCAATCAAATGTATGGTAAAGGAAATATCAGTCTAAGCCGACGAAGTTTAATTACGTTAAGCATCCAATAGTGTAAATTATGCCTAGCTGGTGTTTTTTGTTTGTTTATTGTTTATTTGCCCAATTGTGTATTTTGTCAGCAGTATGAAAACCTATGTCCAAAGGATTGGACACAAATAGGGTCTAAGGTCGTAAAAATGGGGTCATGTTATTTTTGCAGCCAAATAAGCAACCAAATGATCGGCGATTTCGTTTTTAGAGGGGGGGGGGTTGTTGTTTTTTTTCGAGTAATTGATATTTATCATCACAATAGAGTTTCAACAACAATGTTAGTACTTAAAAAAAAAAAATGTATGGATTATTTATAAACTTTCTTGGGCCTGACGATTGATTCATACTGTTACGAGATTCCTACTGGATCGACCACACTTTAGTGCTCTTCCTTCTTTTCTTTTAACTGCTGTATCGGCTTTTTGTTTTGGTCCATCTGCGTCATTTGACTGTAGTACCTAGTGTCCTTTTGTTTCTTTTGTTGGACGATTTCTTCTTTCCGTCCTTTTACTTCTTTTCTTCGCCATTTATTCTTTTTGTTGGTTTTCATCTTTTTACTGATCGTTTTGCTGGTTTTCATCTTTTTGCTGATCATTTTGCTGGTTTTCATCTTTTTACTGATCTTTTTGCTGGTTTTCATCTTTTTGCTGATCATTTTGCTGGTTTTCATCTTTTTGCTGATCTTTTTGCTGGTTTCATCTTTTTGCTGGTTTTCATCTTTTTGCTCCAAATTTTTAAAACGCTCCGTTCTGCTTGACTTCGACATGGTTTGCCTTTCAATTCTACCAGATTTATCTTTTTCGACACTGCTGGACTTGCCATGCGCTGCTAACTCGTCTATGACGATCTTATTTGATCCTTCACTCTTGGTTTGCTCTTCCTTAACAATGCTCGAATCTTCCAACTTCTTCGTATCCACTTCCTCAGCGATGCCCGAGTCTCCCTCTTTTGTCTTCAACTCCGCATCTTTCGCCGACTCGCATTTTGCGTCTTTCTGTTTGGCATCCGAATTCGGATCATTTTCCTTCGGTGAAGACTTTCCCGACTTAATATCCTTTGTTTGCGACATTTTGTCTTGATCAGTCTCTGATTCAGATTTATTCAACTTTTCTTGTCTCTCCGTGGTTTTAGACGTATCTTTGTCGCGCGATTCTTTATCCTTTGAACCAGCATCGATTGGCTTTTCATCTGCCTTATCTGGATTTTCAGCTTTGCCGTCATCAGTGGGTTTTGTGATTTGTTCTTTGTCCATCGAGGATGACTCTTTGTGGACATCTCCAACCACGTCATCCTTGCATTCGGCCTTCTCATGATCTGACGTGTCGGTGGTTATGGGACCAGGCTCCTTCGTAACCTTATTCTCATCTTTGTCCAAGGACACTTCAAATTTATTCGATTGCTGGTCAGCCACGGCCTTACTGTCTTTACTGTTATCGATAATGTTCGGTTTAGATGCATCTGTTTTGCCAACTTCTTCTTTCGCGTCATATTCGAGATTACGCAACGGGCTTCTCTTTTCCGATTTATCGTCTGCGTATTTTTCTCCGATTCCATTGCTCGGTGATTTCTGATTTCTTCCCGGTTCATTGAACCAAGGCCTCATCACTACATAATTGTGAATTAAGAGAATACATCACATGCAAAAGTTTCCAGAGCATCTGTAGATTTAAACAAAAGTGAGATTACTGACTGAGGAAAACAAGCAACAACAAAAAGAAGAAAAGTAAGCTATTAAAATTCAAAGTAGAAGAACTAAATAAACCAATAGTGAAACAGATACACCAATTTAAGATAAAAAGATGTATCTATGAAAGGCAGATTGATATGAGTGATAGCACAATAGAGGAAAAGTGGCAACTGAATAGGGAAACACTTGTGCATCGTACTAAAGGGGTATGTGGTAGGAAACACGTAAAAGTATATTAGTAAAAGAAGAGCTTGGCGGAATGTGAATGTCAGAACTAAAATCAAAGAAAAGAAGAAAGCCTGGAAGACATGCTTGCAAACAAAAAGGTTAGAGAATAGGATAAAATATGTGATTAAAGGAACTGTCGCCAAAGAGGAAATGAGGAAAACAAATGAATCAGAAACAATGAGCCGAGGAAGGATGAACTATGACATTCCTTCGTTTTTATTTCTATTCACAACCTTTAACAAACTGTATCTATTGATAGATTCACTGAAAGTATTAAATATTCAAGTCAAAGTCTGATCCTAGAAATGCACTTTAGCAGCAGGAGAAACGTATAATACATCACCTTGATTTTTAAGGAATTCTTAAACTGGTGTCTTTTTCTCTCCGAAGTAAGCTGACTCCATCCGTGATATTTTGATAACTGAAAATAATAAGAGCGACAACTCGTCATAA
>JAXRKP010001235.1:70000-77500 GCA_037039925.1 Doris montereyensis
AAGGAGGGGAGAAAGAGAACGAGGAGAAGAAGAAGAAGAAGCTTAAATCCTTCAATTAGTTTATATTATTGCATTTCAGGACTAACATTTGGGACAGTTGCCAAGCATTCGGTATTAAATATGTAAGAATATACACCTGAGAGTTCATAAGTACATAATAGAAAGAAACGTGATGTTATATTGTCCGGTCCACAGGCTTTGTTTATTTCGAAGTTTCTGAAAAACTTTATTTACTTCATCTCCATTGGCTGTATTGGTGTATCTTCATTTTCGTAGATGCTGCTTCTTATGTCATCTATTTAATCAGAAAAGCTACGTTGGTCGAATCCAGCGTAAAAAGTGTCCTGTGTTTTCCTCTCTCTAAAAATGCAGATGTTTTTGTCCCTATAGCCTACAAATGTTTTTTCGTTCTATCAAGATATATTTCAAGTTATTTGATCTAAATTTTTCTTCAATGTTGTTGTTGTATTTCTTTTGGCATTCTTTAATTTTCATTTTTAACTCTTTCTGAACTTTTCTTTGTTGTCCTCATTTTTCTCCATGAAAGAACGTTGTTTATTGTTGAGTAATTGTTTGAGTTTGCGTGTCACCCATGATTTGCTATTTGGGAAAACTTTTGTGGTGTTCTTTTCTATGATAGATTCTTAACAGAAATTAACATAAGAGCTCACAACATCATCAGGTCCTCAAGGCTCTCACACGAGACATAAAACTCACTTCAATCAGTACAAGCAAAACAACCTGCATCATCATTCCAAACAGATTTTGTTTTCCGAACTATCCTTTCCTCAATCGGCTTGCTCTTGCGCTTGTGGTCTGTTGTGCCGAGTGGTAGTAGAGCCCTTGCTAATTGGAGAGAAGGGTCAAGGTTCCTTTGATTGAAATCTCCAATTGCAATTACCACAGAATCGGGGCATGACGTTAATTCTTAATTAAGTCTGTTTGCCATTGCCATTGATTTTGTTGCTGTGTTAATGTCGCACGGAATATAGGAAACGTTTACTATTAGTTTATTAAATTCTCGCGGCATATAATATGGTCTTAAAGATAGGCTAAGGATCTCACTGTCATCAGTGTGCAATTGGGGGCGGGGGGGGGGGTTCTGCAGAATGTGAATATTGTTTTCATGAAGGCATCACACCGTGTGATGTCAGAAGAAACACAGAAAGGAGGAAGAAAGAAAGAAAAAGGCGGTGATTCCTTCATTAGTGTTTTAGATCTCGATTCCAGATATTTCTCGTTTGTTGTCTTATGAAGGGTTATACCCACAACGTCACGTGTTTGTTCTATCTTTATTGGTGGAGTTGTCATTGTCGATGTTTTTAACTTTTGACTTCACTCCACTGTGGCTCCTTTGTACTATATTACATATTGTCAGGCATTCTTCTTTTAACCACGCTTCGCTTAAACACATTGTAGAAGCATTTCCATATTCACTGAAGTGACGAGCACATGCTTGAAATTCATGGTGTTTATCATAAGATGGCCGTGCATTTCCTGTGATCTTCTAAGCAGTTATTTCAATTGTGCAACGAACTGTTAGGGGAAAATAAAGAACACATCTTTACCAAATGTATACGTAACTCAAGACTTACCATCAAAATTTGCATAATTTTTCAAATGAGAAGATTAGTAGATTGTGGGAAGATTTAGACAATCATGAAATTGTTGACAGGCTCCATCATTATGACGGTCAAACCCTTGATTGTTTTCAACCCGTTTCGGAACAATTGGTGAAAAGCATTATTGCCAAATCCCTCAAAATCATGTGATTTAGATCATCTCCCTATTTCTCTTTTAAACTCATGTCTTGATGAAATCCTGCCAACATTTCTGTTTTTGGATTTGATTTACCCACATCCAACTAAGGTGATCTCGGAGGTTTTGGTAGGATTTTTAACTTTGCCCGGACTGCCTTGTAAGCAGCCAAGGGATCTTTAACGTGCACAGAGCGTTGTGATCTGCACACGGGACCTCCATTTTATCGTCCGTCTCTGATTGGACTAAGTGTCGATCCACCTACCAGGACCAGGTGGATAAATTTTGCTGGAAAAAACTCGAAAATTTTTCAACCGTCACTCGAACCCACTACCTTTTGGTTAAGATCCTGCCAACAATTACATTTATAATATATGATTCCATAAAGAATGGTATTGCTCCTAAAACATTCAAAATGTTCTTAAAAAGCAAAAGCTTAACCAAAACATTTTGAAAAACTATAGACCTGCGTCAAGTTTGCCCTTTCTTATATATGTTATGTTTTAGAAAAGTTCATTTTTCATCAACTTATGGCTCATTTACAATCCAACAATTTTACAATAACCTTTTCAATCAGTTTATAGAGCCAACTACAGTAAACAGACAGCTCTTTTGCGAGTCATTAATGATTTGTTAATGGAAGCTGACCTTTGTAAGATTGTTCTTTTGGGTCTGTAGACATGTCAGCCGCTTTTGATACACCTGACCACGGTATTTTTCTGCAAAGATTAGAACATACTTTTGGCCAAAAAGGCCCTGCCCTTGCATGGTTCAAATAATATTTCACTGGCCATCAGCAAAGTATAGTGGTCAATGTGCAACAATCTGACAGCCATAGTATGAGATTTGGAGTACCACAAGGTTACGTATTGGGACCAATCTTATTTTTCTTATACATACAGCCCGTAGTTAAAAGAAATCGCAAAATTCAAAATTCGCTATCCTTTTCATGCTTATGATAACCACATTTATAGCTCAGTATTCACAGACAAATTTAGATTTTTGATTTATATTATTTATCATTGTTTAAGTACTTTGAGCTTGATATATATCGGAGTGGGACGCTATACAAGAAGTATTTATTGTTACTGGCAACACAGGTCGCTTCTGTTTCGTGCTCAAACGCGCTTGACGCCGTCTATTCTTCCTCTTTTATTTTTCTTGCTATAAACGTGGCGTTGCAAATTGACTACGTTGCTGTGAATGTGAACAATATTTGACACATCACGGGGAAGAGACTTCAAAGTTAGTACATCATAGACATGGTGTTGAGATTGAACCTCACCAGATTTTTTAAATATATATTATTTGTTTGAAAGCCAGAATTTATCAGTAATACAACCAAAAATTGGTGCACAAAGATGGGAATCCATTCATCGTAATTATTTTCACAAATAACTTTTAACATCCACAGAAGAAGTGTAGGAAACGAAGATTTTAATTGCACGGAGTAGATGAAAACATGTCCTTGTCGTATGGACAGCTCTGACGGAAAATTTGCCAATCCAGCCGAGTGTGAGTATCAAAGCATACTAGACTCCGTGCAACGTAGACGATTGACGCTATCGGGAGATATGTTATTTTTAGATATCCTGTCTTAAATGTATATCCAGTCCATGTTTAAGTTTACATCAAAGAGACGATAAAGTTAGCCATAATATCGGTTCATGCCTTCAATCTTAAATCCTATATACAACTACAGCTTAATATTGTCAGTCAATAGTTTAACCGTCGATCGAATCAAACGTGTGTGGGTTTTACTCTCTGTACTAATTCAGGTGTTTTGAATTTGCTTAAAATTAAATCAATCTTATCGCAGATTTCAGTTATGGATTACATTGATTTAGATCCACATAGGATAGAACTACAATATATCAACGATGGTAATCCGTGCATCTGGTAAAGTAGTCATTGAAACTGTGTAAAAGAAAACTTATTATGATGGAGAGGTCCTCGAACCTTGTAAGAATTCCTCTTATAGAACTGATAACAACGCAATAGCAATGCAAGTAGCGAAACTTATCATGACAGGATTTGAGATCACTGCCACTGTGAACAAGGTTACTTCAAAGAAACAAACAAAACACATCTTGACAGGATCTACATAAAGACGAAAAGGTAGTGCCATGCCAAAGTCTATGAGAACAGATGACAAATTTGATCAGGTTGAAGATCTGACCAGTTCACAAGATACAAATCCTGGATCACGCGAATTACCAAGAAAAGTTGCTACAAAATAAATATGATCAAAGCTCTATTTGTAGAATAGATAAAAGAGACTTAAAACTCAACGGACAAATAGACTGACATTGATACAACAGGATGGAGGTTCAAATGAACATGTGAACAAATAATCTGAAAGAGTGGAAATGGTTTCATGAAAGCATATTTTGCAAATTTTGACTGTTCATATAAAAAAAGTCACAACTTTTCAACTTTTGATTTGATTTTTGCTTCCTTTTCGTGATGAATGTCAATTATTATATTTTATAAATAGGCAAAAGAAAATAGGAATCCCAGCTACCTTTTTCAGAACGATAATGCTTCAAAGTTGAGTCAGTTGTTTTTGGTCCACTCAATACACACACACACACACACACACACATACACACAAATACACATATACACACACAGACAGATTTGAAAACAGACCAAAATCATCGTTTAAATGAATTAAACGAAAATGAATCAATGAGTTTCACATCAAAGGAATTTATTCTTGATTAGATGCACAATAATAGGATGACATTTGTTTTATTTTGTAATAATAAATGTCGTGTCTAATGCTGAGTAATAATTAGTAATAAGATAATATTGTTTTTCAAGCAACACCTGAATGGTATTTCAAGGGAATTACAAGGGATAAATGGTCGAGTTATTCATACCACGACCTAGATAAGCTGTTCATGTCCGGCATGTCGGTAGCATGATAGAAATGAGATTTTGATTTGATTTGATTTACCCACATCCACAACTAAGGTGATCTTCAGGTTTTTGGTGGGACTCTTTTAAATTTTGCCAGGACTGCCATGTTAACAGCCAAGGGACCTTTAACATGCACACAGTGTTGCGATCTGCACACCGGACCTCCTATGTTATCGTTCGTCTCCGATGGGACTAGGAATCGATCTACCTACCTAGACCAGGGGGAAGATTTTGCTCCAAAAAAAAAATCGAGAAATGTTTTTTAACCGTTGGCAGGGCTTGAACCCACTATTTTTGGTTGAGAGGCCGACACCTTGCCCTGGACTACCGAGTCCTCATTAGAAATGAAGTGTCTGATCCGAAATTGTTTATACAGTAATAAACTCTGCTCTGTTTATCATACTAAAATCATATCGTATAGCATACAGTCAAACAGACCTAAGCCATACCATGAAGACAGCTCACCAGATTTCAAAGATACTAATATAAAATCTGACATGATAAACGACAGAAAGTGACATCTCCTGCAAATAATTTACACACTTTGATACAGGCATCACACAGAGAGATGTCAAAGGGAATAACAAAAGACGAAGCAAAATGGAGAACAGAAAGATGGGGAAATCAGAAACAAGAGGACAGTGACGAATACAAAGGCGAATGAACATGCGGAAAAAAAAAAAAAAGAAAGATTTTGTAAAATGAGAATGAAAAGGATGAAAAAATAGGAGAGCAGAGAGTTGAAGCGATTGCATGGAAAACGTGAGAGTTGGGTTGTAGAAAGTAGAAAAAAAAGACTAAGAGAAAATAGAGAAGAAAACTCATGAGAGAAAGAAGCAAAACTTATATAATAAAGGTATGAAAAGATATCAATAATTGATAACAATAATAAGGATAGCATTAACAGTGGACATAAAATGGCACACACTGGTTTGTGACTTGTAGTCGAGGCGGTGACTTGTGATCCAACGGATAAGACCGGAACGTTCTAGATACCTTCAAATAGTGTTCTTCTAAACAGCCTGGGGTGCAATAAATTGCATACGGTACTTTAGACAATTTATAGTTAGAACTTTTGACATATGGAAAATCTCTCAAATACCTTCAGAAAATGAAAATGCTTTGCTTGTTTTTCTTTTTCCAGATGAAATATTTTTGATGCGTTAGCTAATGACAACAGCCAAAGCAAGGTAATAAATAATGGCTCTATCAACTTTCAAATTTCAAAGTCTAATGTCTAACCTTTTACAAGCTTCAGCTTTCAGTGCAACTATATCAAGTTTCAAATTTCAAAGTCTAATGTCTAACCTTTTAGTCTAAAGCTTTCAGCCTTCAATGCAACTCTATCAAGTTTCAAATTTTAAAGTCTAATGTCTAACCTTTTACAAGCTTCAGCCTTCAGTGCAACTCTATCAAGTTTCAAATTTCAAAGACTAATGTCTAACCTTTTACAAGCTTCAGCCTTATCAATTTCAAAGTCTATCAACCTTTTCACTTCAGCCTTCATTCATCAACTTTCAAATTTTCATCGGAAATTCATCAAAGAAAATATTTCGGCATCGGAGTGATGTCTTCCTTTTCTTTATTGAGGAAAAGATTTTGGCAAAATTCTTTGACTGTTTCCTGGGTTAGATCTTTATCAGCTGTCCTGATGACACAAAGGCAAATGTCTTCATAAAACACTGGATCAGGCACACCAATGACTGCTACAGTCTGAAAATAGAACACATTTTGTGTTAACTGGGAATCCTCAACTAGGGATGGGAAAATGATTTCAGGACGACAAATTTGATGAATATTGAGTTACCTGGTTTCACAATTCACCTTAACAAGACGAGAAATAATTATTTTTCGAAAAAATGATTTAGAGATTGATACCAAGCGAAACATGTCATCATCATCCATCACCATCATCATCATCATCTCAAACATTCTGAAATCAGGATAATGTATTATATTTGGTAAACGTTATCAGAAAACAGATAACCGAGATTGGATGTTATAACGCCCGACCTCGATAAGCCAAAAAGGTTGAAAATTGGCTAAGACTAAATTAAATAGTTGTAAACAAAGTATGCAAAGTTTCATGAAATTCCATCAAGTATTTGTTAACTTATAAGGAATACAACAACAACACAAAATTGCTTCAAACCAAATACTTCAAAATATCCTCTGATAACCGTCCGCCATAGATAACGAACACAAAATGAAAGCAGAAAGAGCCAGAGACGAAGTTAATTTTCAGCAAGAAACATGACTCTTTGTGAAATTGATACTCCTAAAAATTCTTTGCCCAAAGTGCTCTTCCTTGTTCTGCCAACACCTGTGTAGACGTCCTTTAATATTATTATTGATGTCATTTCTGAAAATCTGGGGAGGCATGTTTGCGATGACTGTATCTAGCTCTTGTCTAAGTTGGTTATTTGTGAAAACTGTAGCTTTCAAGTACCCCCAGAGGAAAAGTCTAGTGGATTCAAATCTGGTGAGTGCACCAACGATGCAATGTCAGTACGCCTACTCAAATTGCGGTCATTAAAGACATCTTTAAGCCACTGGCGTGTGTGCTGTTGTTCCATTTCGCATACACCTCTGTCTGGCATAACAACAACACAAGGATTGAAAACAAGGAAAACAAAGATGTGTGACATCATTTCATGACATTTCAGATGGGACTGACTAATGTGATCGGAATATACACGATACTGTGATTGCAATAATAAATGCACTATATTATGTGGAAAGCTGAAAGATTGAATTTTTAGTGCAAAATTCAAATACGCATCATCTGTGAATGTGACAAGATGACTATTTGAAACT
>JAXRKP010001235.1:87500-90000 GCA_037039925.1 Doris montereyensis
AATTTCTTCTTCTTCTTCTTCTGCAAAGAGAGTTTCTTCTTCTTCTTTTCTTCTTCTTCTTCTTCTTCTTCTTTTTCTTCTTCTTCTTCTTCTTCTTCTTCTTCTTCTTCTTCTTCTTCTTCTTCTTCTTCTTCTTCTTCTTCTTCTTCTTCTTCTTCTTCTTCTTCTCATTTCTTCTTCTCCTTTACTTTTTCTCCGTCTTCTTCTTCGTCTTCTTCACAAAAAATCAAAACAACAGCTTTAATGTAAATGGGAGGAAAATGTAAGGAAATGTATTCCGTCTAGGAAAAAGCTAAATCTTTTAGATTTAATTACATCTATATTTAGATTCTAAATCCAGGACTAAATCAATGGTTTGTGCATACTACAGAACCCCATGTCAGATAAGATAACAATTTGCAAACTTTTTTGATAAACATTTATTTGTTGTTAGGGTTTTAAAATGTATAATGCGTACTTAACAAACGTGGGTCTAGATTCTAACAATGTAAATCTCAAGATTGTTTGTCACAAGGAAATTAAGGACGGTTGAAAAGGAGAAAATCACATGGAGTGTCTATCTATTAGAATTTAGATATTTATCCAGGAGTAGTTCTATTTTTGGTGTAGATTAAGGTCTAGAGCTAGTTTGGAGAGGGGTGGGGTGGGAGAGGGGCGGCACCTGAAGTGATTTTTTTTTGCTTTTGAGAGACAGGTTTTTTGCTTTTAGTATGTACATGAGTAACTGTCAAAATACAATCATCCTATATCATTGAAAAGTTTGTAGCGTCATTAGTTGCCATAGAAACGTCCGCCATCTTGGATTTTGACTCAATTTTCAAAATCTATCTCCTCCCTTAGTTATGAATAAAATCACTCAAAACCTTGCAGATCATCTTTTCCATTCAATATCTAAGAGTGACGTTGGGTTTTTCGATATTTTGGATATTTTTTTAATGAATTTTTGAGAAAATACTATATATCGTGAATGTACAAAAAACGGTGTTTTTATTTTCAAAAAAAAAAATTTCTCAAAAAGTTTTCAATATATTCTGAAAAACCGACCTTCATTCTATTAACATTGACAAGAGGAACCTGTGTGCCAAATATAATACAAATCGTTCGGTAAATGGCGGAGGAGATAGAATTTTAGTGTGGAAAAACTACATTTCGAGAAAAATGCAAGTAAAAAAATCAACAGAAAATAACACAAAACAAACGCTTCAGACGGGTTTCCCTTGTTGTAGCAGCCCCCTTACTCTTTCGACAGTCTCTGGCATTGTTACTTATGTAAATAGGATTATAAATCTAGGTTTAGGCGTGCACTGTTGTGAAAACAGACGTCGAAATGCCCTCTTTTGTTTTTTCTTCTATATCATATGCTTGTGCGCGTGTTTACATACACACTGACGCGCAACGCCTCTTACATCACACAACGATAGGGGAGACGCGTAGATCGAGAGGTGTCGGCAAAACGAGGTCAAGTCGTGGCGGGCCACATTTAACGATTAATCGCAAATATACAGGGTTTTACTCAGACCAGTGTTTTTTCTCAGATTCTGATTCTTTTTACCTACCCTCGCCTACAAAATATTTTGTAAAAAAAATGTATACATCATATGGACCTTTTTCTGCAGAGATGAACAGAGACAGAAATAAATGATCGTTCTACCCGAATATGACAGAAAGAACAGAAAATCAAACTCTTGATCCACAACTCGCCAGTCCAGGTCACCCCCCCCCCCTTAATTGTATAGTTCCAGAATCTGGCAATAACCAAACTTGATTAAGTTAGATTCTAGATCTAATAGATCTACGCATCATATTAATTCGATATCTAGATCTAGATCTAGAGATATAGCTCTGTATATATTGTAGCTCTAGATTTACAGCTAGGGCTAGTTTTAACTTAGATCTAGACCTCAAAATGTCTAGAATAAGGATCTTGATTACGAAATCTAGATATGCCTACCTCATCTGTAGATATAAACATAGGTCTAGATCTAGACTTAGAAAATAAATCTATAATCTAGATCTAGATCTAGAGCTAGATTATATAGATTTTAGATCTAGATCTAGATCAATGCATTATGTAGCTTTAGACTTAAGATCTAGATCTAGATTCTAGAGTCTAGAGCTACATACAGCTTGTTAGACCTAAGCATAATATATCTAGATCTAGAATCTAGAGCTGGAATCTAAATTTAGAATCTAGGGTCTTGATTCCGATTATCTAAAATGTCTCATGTGCCGACGCAGATTTTGAGGAACAATGGATTTTCCTGTTTTTTAAGCATTTCTTGTTAAAACATACTACTAAAAAAGAACATAATTTTGAGAGTTTGCAAAAAGGCTCTACTCCACATTAATATCTATTGTTGTGCCAAATTTCAGCAACATCTGTTTCCAATCAATTCTGTCTCAAATTTAGGCGTGACTAAAGTTTTTATAAAAGTTGTTAAAGGAGGCGCGAGTTCTTTTTAAAAATTATATAGTATATATTTTTAACGGTTTGTTTACA
>JAXRKP010001235.1:107500-122500 GCA_037039925.1 Doris montereyensis
ATAAGAATAGTATGCTTCTATCATTTCATTCGTTTCTTTCTTTCATTGAAATATGCCCCCCCCCTTCCACCATTACGGTGATCTCTGGAGTGAATTACGAGGAAACAACAAGATGGAAGATAAGCGGAAGAAGGTCAGGAAAGAAGTAGGACCTACCAGTAACTCCTGCGAACCGGGGGCACCTCGCTAGGTCTATCATTGCGTTGTGACGTCGATACCAGTTTCGGAATTTGCAACACCAACTTAAAAGTATCGCCGTGGACGTAGAAGGTCTATATATATATATATATATATATATATATATATATATATATAGTAGTATGTGTCGAAACACAGTTTCATTTAGATTTAAATTACAAGTAGTCTGAGTTGAAGATGAACCATTTATGCTCTGCGTTTCGGGCTTGGGCAAGGCCTCATTAGAAATGGTTTGTTGGCTTCGATTTGAGACGGTTCGTGGATACAAATTAGAATAAATACGATAGAACTATGTACAGCTGCTGTTTTCTTCTCTTCTCATAATGAGGCCGGCAACATTTTCATTGACAGTGCTTTAAAGTCCCGTCTCCAAACACTCGCTCCGCTGACTGGTGGTGCGCAACATTTTCTCTTGTTGAAGACATAATGTTACGTCTTTCTGCCTTTGAATACGATATGAACAGTTCAATATTGCTGTTGATGAAACTGAATGCTTTCAGGGACTCGAAACACCTGTGTCTGTTGGTCGGTAATTTGGGCCTTCTCTTGAGTCGTGCTCTATACACGCTATCTTGGAGATTTTTAAAAATCTTTATGATCCATATTTTCTTTGCTGGCTCCAATACAAACAATTTTGCTCGATGGAAAATCGCACCATTCTTCTTTCTTAATTTCTAATTGGACAACAGCTCAGAGACATCACACAATGGCAAAATCCAACAGGGCGAAGCGAAAAGCATTGTGGCACAATCGGTAGTGTAAGTTTGTTATTTAGGACGACAATGGTTCAAAACCTGACTGGGCCAGTGTTCCAACGTGAGAACAGTACTTGTGTGATTACAGTGGCCACGACACTTGTTTGAAACCCTGGCCGGACCATGGGGTTTCTGTGTATGTGTGTGTGTGTTGTGTGTGTTTGTGTGTATCTGTGTGTGTGTCTGTGTTTCGGATTGTTAATTTTTAACGACGTTGTACTCTCAGGAAAGGTACTTCACTCTGCTTTGTTCACTTGACTCAAGTGTGAATGAGCACACAGGAGTAGTTGGATAATATGATCTTGTCAGTATGTTAGTATGAAGCCCCCCCCCCCCCCCCCCCCGTCGGGATGAATAGGATGTTTGAATAAAATGGCCAGTAGGGGGTTGATAAATAATGTAACGCTGCCCTTTTCAGGGAATACACCGACTATAAATCCAGCTTTAACTCTTTCTTATATGTAATAAATAACAAAAAAATGCAGACATGTAACACTCTTATTTCATAGAAGAACATGTTTATTAACAAAAGAAAACATCGCTATAATAATAACATCATTATATAATATATATGCATATATATATATATATACTTTCAACATCATAAAGAGAGTAATTTTTTTTCATTCTTTCCAGGATGAGTTTATGACATATTTGCGCAATATGAATTATTTTAGTAGGAAAATATATGGCTTGGTTTCGATATGGGTGGGGGAATTTGTTTTTGTTTCCTAATGCAGTGACAAATATGGGGTAGAAAATGAGTTGTTTAGGTGGAGAAATGAGGTTTTGGTAAATAAGAAATAATTTTTTTAAATAAAAATTTGTAATAAAACCAATATCATAATTATTTTCTTTAATTGTCAGGATTTTAGACATACAATCATTCTTTTTTCAAATGCCATGAACAGTTGATAACAATGAATAAAACCAAACATAAAAGGAAGACAAAACAAAACAAAGAAAAAATCAGGGTAAACGATGATGGGAGTGCATTGAAATAATGATGATGATGTCAGTGGAAAAAGATGTGGATTCTGGTTCGTTATACAACTAAGGTCAGAGGTCAGAGAGGTAACATATCACATAAGTCCTAATAGAGAAAAAGGTTTTGTTAGGGAAAACATTTTTGTTGTTGTTGAAACATTTACAGACAAATGCTGAGGTATTAGCCCTCAAGGAAAGTAAGAACTAAAGTGGAGTTATGGCACTCTTTCCCATGGCCACATTCAGGATACTGCCCTAAAAATATGAAGACCTACCATTAGCACACGCCAACCGTCCACAAGAAAAGGGAGAGGGGAAGAGGGTGGGGTTGCTTAGAACAATAAAACTGAAACATGGTGCTTTGGGGATATCTTTCAGATTTGGTTTGAATTCAGATGATTCCAAAACCAAGAGTAATATGTTGACCTTGTTTTGAATTGTGTTGGGTTTTTAAAAAAATTGTTTCATTAAAATTTCTATTCGTCAACCATATGTGGGGATCTCAGGGTGAATTAAGGGGGAAAATGCAGCAAGATGGAAGAAAACTGAAAGTATAGAAGTATGACCTACCAGCAGTGCCTGCTAACCACGCATGATCATGGGAATGGAGGCAGAGAAGGGAGACCCAAGACACAAAGGAAGGACAAAAGTGGGAGAAAAAGTATCTTTTTTTCTTCTTCAGGGCGGTGCATCAGTGACCCAAAGGGGATTGGTTCCGTTACCATAGTCTTAACCACATGGTAAAGAAGCATTGGAAAGAGTGCCTCCAAAGATCTAATGTTGCTAACTAGCTTTTGATCTGAAAGACTGGTATCTCTTTTAGCTTTTCTTGTAGTAACAACAGCCATCAAAAGTCGACTATATTGCTTAATTAAAGAGACCAAATCTGCCATTCGACTATAGACCCAAGCCTCAAATTCTACAAGAGAGAAAACACTAAGTATGAAGAACTGAAAACATTAGCCCTATTCATAAACTTTCATAAACACAAGAGCTGGGCTCCTTATGAAAAGAATTGGTTTCTTCCTTACAAAGATGGCTAGTGTAAAAGATTATGGTTTTCTTTCGTTTCAATTGTGGTATTCACAAAAAACAAAAAAGGTTATTATTCTTTAATATCTCAATATAAACTGAAATAATTTTCCAACTTCGTAAAAGAAATGAAAATCTTGTTCACTACAAGTCACTAAATGTCTTTAATTATCTCTCAGAGAGAAAAAAACTCGAAAAAAAAAATCCTGTTTCTTCTCATCTCTGACATTTTGACAACAGTTCAAAAACCAATGCCAATTATTTCAGAGAATTGTTACCATCCTGCTATCTCTGTGAATATGATTATTATTATTATTATTATTATTATTATTATCAAGGATAGATGGAGAGAAAGAAAGAGGGTGGAAGAGGGTGGTGTGCTGAAAATGCATGAAAACACAATGGAAATGAATTATTTACAAAGATTAGTGTGTATGATGGAGGATGAGATGATACGATTTTAGACATGAACGATACACAAGGCATATTATGCATTTGTTTGTCAATACCAGAATAACAAAAGGCTTAATAGTGATACCTACATGAAGAATGGCTTTTGCAAACAGTTATGTTAACCCTACATAGTGCAACAAAATCAAGAATATAAATGTATCCAAAAAATGATAAGGTCCTTGACAGCTGAACACAAAATTTGCAAATATATTTGTTTTGTAAATTGACATAAGTGAAACGAACTCTTTCAAATATCTGAACGACTAAAATAAACAACATGGTTTAGCTTTACAGTTTTTTGGGGTGGAGGGGACTTTTCGTAGAGGGGGCTGTAACTCAAGAAAGATTACAAAAATGAGGGTTTTTTAACTCAATACCCATCTCAACACTATGGCTTATTTATGTCATGTCTTCTCGGGATTCAAATGACTTCAGAGTCTACAAAGGCGTAAAAATAGCTGCCAACCTTTCTAATTCGAAAAACAGACTCTGACCGTGCAAACTAAGTCTAACTCACAATAAAACGCCCGGAATATTCCAGAAAGCATTGATCATTTGACTTAAAGCAAACCCCTTTTAGGTGAATAACAAAAAGTCTGCTGATTGCTGACCGTTCTGGCAAAGTGCCACGGTACGGTAGTCTTGCAAACTCAAAATAGCATCACCAGGCTTTTATCCCAATCTGTCAGAGTCTCTGTCTTAAACTTTCTTTAAAATTATATGCAATTAACCCTCATAGACGGTAAAATACACAGACTTCTCTACTCACTATAAAAAAAAACCCAGAACTAAATATGTTTTTACATACTGGTTGGCAGATATGCATAGACTTCCAAACCTACTATCCACAACCTTCCTAATGCAAATCATGGAAAATAAAATGGAATACTCTATCATATTATAATCTTCACTTATTAAAACTTTTTAAAAAATAGTCTTAACATATACATGTAAGTACTTTTGCCAAATTTGCTTTGATGAGATTTCATCTCTGAAATTGTTATGATAATCTATTAAAGGGATAACAAATTTAAAAACAAGCCAAAGAAATGAGAAAAAAAAGGAAAAAAGAGAAAGTGTGAGACAATACACAGTAAAATAAAATATTTTCCCAATGCCATGAGATTACTAATGAAAATTGTTGACATTTTAAGAAAATGACCTGCTGCCATGCTTTTGTTGTGAAAAACGTATGGCTGCTTTAAAATAGTCATACTAACAAAAAAGCAGTATCAAAAAAGGAGAAAACGTCACCTAGATTATTTGATCACATGTATGTGGATTTCTTTTATTTCTTTTTTGCTTTTGAATGGAAAGAAAAACAAAACAGTTTTTTCTTTATCCAAAAACAACTATACACTAAATATCTTAGGCAAATACATCAGATGATTCTGCATCGTGAGATCAATATTATTTTGTCCGCAAAGAAAAGTTATTTGATACATGGATCAGATTCAAGTCCAACATGAAGGTAAAAATTAGTGTGAATTATAAAAATTAAGCCTTTTGAGAACCTCGTGTGTAATACATCCTACAAGAAGACGAGAACTGGCAACAAATCTGACACAGATACAGTCATATTTATCACAACAAGCGCATCCACACGCATTGAAGATGTTAGCCTTCCATCACGCCATGACATGAAAATAACAATGTTAATACTCTAACAATAAAACCCAACAAATAAACCAGAAACAAATAGAAACATTTTAAGATCAACAAAGAAAAACAATAAAGGTGGCTTATTTTCTGTTCCATTCAACGGCAACAAATAAAACATGTTACGTAAAGTGGTATCCAAAATTAGCGATAAATAGTTATCAAACCTTCTACACAATAAATGATCAAAATCACTCTACCAAGAATATGTCATATACACTAGATACCGATAAAAGTAAATTATGTGTATATCGTAAATGAACAGGCTATCAACAATGTAGAAATAAAAATAATCATATACATAAAAGCGGCACTTGTTGAACTAATTCCACTCGTTGGCATACGTGATGATCAATGCTGGATCATCATGCCACATCATCAGTTGGTTAACCATTACCAACTCATCACTATCATCAATTTGCATGGAAGCGTTTTCAGTCAGTTTTATCTGTGACGGTAAATTTCATGGGTGTCTTAAAGTGACAATTTCAATTCATCAGATATCTTCACCGTCACCGTTATTGTGCTCATCATCATCATTATCATCATTATCATCATCATTATCATGGCCAAGGGAAAATAACTCTTGCTAAGCTGTTCTTCCATACACCCCGTTTGAAAACATGTTGGCACATGTGCCTGCGAACTGTGATGACATAACAATTGACAGTAAAACCACACAGCAAGAAATTTTTTCCATAATTTCATTTTCTTTTATCTAAGAAAGTTTAGGAGGAAATTCTCCCCTACACCCTACTAGGTTCTTTTAAATGAAAATCTACGTGTTTATACTTGGCTTCCCATCAAGAAAACAGATTTAAAACAAAATCTTAACACTTTTTGGCCCGTATTAAATTCCATAACATTAACATCAACAGAGTTGTAAAAAAAATACAGTGCAGCCTGTGAATCTCGAACATGAAAAACTCAAATTCACAGCTACGTTTAACTCTTCTTTAGGTCTCAATGCGATGTGAAGTTTCAATTCGATACCATTGGCCAATGTTTTGTAACGACTTAGCAAAAATTACAAGAAAATAACAATGAGAGAATAATGAATCAAATGTACTTTGATATAAACAATGATCTCTTAACCTCTTTATCAATAACTTTTATTTTTTTGTTCCGGCGGTTTTACTTTAAAAATATATAATTTGACATTTGATCATTTACTGAATGACATCTTGCCTCAAATGAGATTAGAAAATACAGGAGGAAAAAAAATCCAAACAGTCTTGATCATATTGCCTTTGTGAGAGCACTCTGACAGAGGCATGATCTACTTCCCAAAAACAACATCTCACTGGAGGTAAACAGTGCTCCACAGCGTTGGTAAATACCTACACATGACTGGCGTTAAGCAGAAATGACCCTGTGATAAAACTGATTTCCTTTCCAATGATCCAAGGAGATGGTATTTGTTTGATTTTTTTATCATAGAACAAGTTTTAATGTATCAAATATGACATAGCATGAAATTGAAATAATCATATGTACATCGTAAGAATTTTTTTCACTTTGTGCTGCATTGTATGATAAGACTATGATAAACACAGCAACAATGGAAATGAAAAAAAACTCATTCAAATTAAAAATAAATAAATAAAGAGGAAGAGAAAATTATACATACAGAATGTAAATTTGTGAATATATGAATAGATTTATAAAACTATGTACAGATAAAAAATAATGTCATCCAAGCTCTATACATAGAGATCTATGTACATGTATGTCTGTGCGACATTTTGCTTTGACTAGGTGGCATAACCAAGATGACAGGTCTCTGCTCTGCAGAAATAGATAGGAAAGGGAGACAAAGAGAAAGAAAGGGAGGGAAAAGGAAAGGGGGGGGGGGGAAAGAGAGACATTTAGATGGATAGACAGGCAGAGAGCAGACAAAAAATAACGAACCCAAGACAGATAGTTGGGCAGACAGAGAGACAAAGAAGGAAAGAGAAAGATAAAAATCCAATCAAAATAGACCTTGGATAGCAAAGAACAAGAAAGGGATCATAGATGCCTGGAGAAGGATTTGTTCCCCCATCAACAACAACAGCGGGGGTGGTGGGTTAGCTGAAATTTAACAAGGTTACAGGAAACTGTCAACAAATGCTATTTTACAGCCACAATGAATCTCAATGACACTCACAGATCATCGGCTCAGAATGATAGTGTGTCTGGACTGCACATTTTCAATGATTTTGGAGTTACACTCATTATCAAAGTCACAGTCGTTAAGTGTCGTGTTGCACACAAAATTGTGACCTACATCAATCTACATTTGTCACAAATTTAACTTGCATGTTTTTCTTAGTCCAAATTCTCTTTCGAACCGAGAACCTTAGAGCCCTTTTTCTCAAAGCAGGTTTGTGTGCAATTAGGAAAAAATATTTCTGAGTAGACAAAATGTAATTGGTTGCTAGCCTTGGATTTTTTTGTGTTCAATAATCATAGGTCATAGATCTAGATCTACATGTATATAAAAAAAAAATTACAATTTAAAAAGTGAAATTTTTTAAAAGCTAAAAAACTGCTTCAATGTGTATTAAAAAAAATAATTAACAAAAGACTATTCAGGAAGCATCCATCTTTTAATGATGGATTTTAAATGATAGAAATATCACGGCTAGCAGTTCGTTAGTAGAAAATTGAGCTCTAAGTAGTTCAAATAAACAATGACAGTTTTTCAGTCCTAGCTGGAGTGACTTCTTTTCCAGTAAAGAGGATGTGTGAATGCATTAGATGGGAGATTACAACATTGTGCTATATATCATATTGCTTCAGTGTGAATGGCATGAGAGAATTGTATATATATACTTATATTGTATGTACAAAAACATCTACACAATGGCTTGTATAATGAAATTTTAGTTTGGATTTTTTTGTTACAATTAAATGCAAATCGTACAGTAAATGATGTATCACGAGTGGAACAAAAAACAACAGTAATAACATAAACAGCAAAGGCAAGAAACAGTGATCAACACAAAAACATGTTCACATTGTTATTATCATCATGAGTTTCTCAAACAATCGTAGAATTTAAAAAAATTCAGAAGCCTATTAACAGCAACATGGCCAGGGAAATTGACAGTATCAAAAGTATACATCAGCAAAGGTGAATGTCGACTAAGGACTGAGGAAGCCAACATTTCATATCAACACGGGAACAAGGGACAGGAAGGGTAGGGAGGAGGTTGTTTATAAGGGGAGGGAGCATGAAGTCTCAGTAAAAACCCACACCAAACAACAATAACAGTCCAAGTCCAAATAACGCTTGTAAGGGTGGAAGAGGGGCATCGGTGGTTAGGCTGCCAGACGTGGGGGCACAAACCCTAGTTTGGTAGTAAAACCTGCATCAGACTAGCATCCTGTCCAGGAAGTAATTATTATCCCCCCCTATTCCGCTTCATGCTATAGAAATTGGGACAAGCCTCGGCTCTATGGGCCATGATGGCCTTAAAGGAACTTCTTCTTTTCTTTTAAGAGTGGAAGAAGTCTACAATCTCTTTAAAGTTTAGTTTCTCTATAGGCTCTGAAATATATTTGGCATTGTCGCCTCAACAAGGACAAATGGCAGAGGATTGCCAAAGACACAGAAGCCATGGTGAGCTCTGGTGGGAATTCTAGCTAGCGTCCACGCACCAAGAGGATTACATGTTAAATCTGTTGGGAAACAAATAATACAGCTCATACGAAAAAATATTAACTCAGACAACAGGGTAACTTATAACTTATATCAGTTGTCGGCCGTTAAATAGTTGATTCCTATTCTCTGACTGACTCGGTACCTAAATTTATTTCATCTGTCATTACAGTCTAAGCGTAAATGAAAGAAAAGCAGGAAAAAAAAAACTGGTGGCGACAAAGCGATTCGAATTGGTCTACATTTCTGCTAAAAATACATCTTGCCGAAAACAGTACATCTCCCTTGATTTGCTTTCTCCCTCAAGCATATTAGTCCCCCTATAACATGTCACAATAATTCGGTGCTTAAAATTGTCAATTTGTTGGGGCTTTTTTTAACATCTTAGTTGACTTTCCCCCATTACATTAACAATATCACAAATGCAAAAATAATACAAGTTGAAATAAATTGAAGAAGAAAAAAAAAAAAGATTTCAGTGAGAAAAAAATTTCTACTGTTCCGAAGGCAAGAATGTAATTCGAAAAAGAAGGCATGAAACCTTCTCTTCTCACAAACTGACACATAACACCACAAAGCGTCTGGCTCGCTAAATTAAGTCACAAAAGCCTTGAATCAAAATCAATCAGGACACTAACATGATAACGATATCCCATCCCCAGACATGTAAAAGTGTAAAGGCAAATTTTATCATGAGATATAGCACAAAAGTAAGTATAGAGGATAAAGTTCAAAACAAGCAAGAACAATGAAATAAAGCAGTTAGTTTACAGAGCAAAATTCAACCAACATTAAGCATAAATAAATATCTCTCTGATAAAGCGTCAAGTATAAAAGGTAACAAAATAACATACAAATGAATACAGTGGTTCACTGGTTTGGTTGGCCTTTTTTTTTTTTTACAATTCAAAGCTGTAACTTACTCAGGAATGAATGACATCGCCATTTACACTTTCGCCATTCATAGATATATCAGTCACAAAGAGTTTTCACATATAAAAAAGGTAACAGCAGTAACTTACTCAGGATTAAATCACATCGCTATTTACACTTTCGCCATTCATAGATATATCAGTCACATAGAGTTTTCACAAATGAAAATGTGACTAACAGAATAAATATCAACACAGTCAAAACGGTTTTCACAGTTATCTCCCTTATTCTGCCCACCCCCCCGGGGTGTACATGTCAATTTTAAAATAGAAACGTATGGTTTTCTGTTACTATAATGCTTTCAGTAAATAATTATTTTTGTTTAAACTAAAAATTCAATAAAACTAAGACAATGTTTTCGCCAAAAAGTTTGCCTCGTAACCATAAACTGACATTTCTCACTATAATCTATGCAACATTCAGTCATTAGATAAATTAGTTAGTGTACTTGCTATGTCTTTCTGACACTGATTTCACGGCACAAGGAAGATTGTGTCCATCAATAATCTAACACACTCCTTTTTGCACTACTCAAACGACATAAAAATTGAATTAATATTGCAAAAACATTTAAAAGCTGTAACTTTGAAAATTCATTGAAGAAATAAATGATCAGAAACAGAAATTCATGTAAGTGAGAAAACTCGTAATGAAAAAGAGAACAAAGATATTGCCAACAGATATTTTTCTTCTTTCGCTGTTGAGATTCACCAGTCACACATTTTCTTTCCTGTAAGGCAAACAGAAACATCCAACCTTTAACCTTACAGTACACGTACATTAAACACGTCATCAGGACCACACAACATAAGAGACTTATCCCACAGCAAAGTCATCGACTTGATCTTCTCAACTAGATCCACCAACTTTAATAGATGGTTGAGTTCATACAGAAACAAAAAGTTAAAGTAAGTGACAGGTGTGAATAAGAAAGTCAAAGCTTGCCAAGTGTTGAAAACAATATAACATCCAATGTCAATGATATTAATAAACACGTGTTACTGATAGAATGCATGTATTATAAACAAGTTCCATTATTTACTGTAGAAAAGTTTCAAGTAAGGAACAGCTGCTCAAATTTGAAAAATGACAACAACAACTAAAAAATCCCAGAAAACTTCCAATACTATGCATAAAAAGTAGAAGGGATGTAACAAAAAAAATGTTGGGGGGGTCGACAGGACGCATTTACTGTTGCTGCTCTTGTGATGCTGCTGGTGCCGTTGCTGCAGTTAAAGATGGCTGAAATGATGACTGCCTTAATTCATGTGAAAGTTACAAAAAAAAACAAATCTTGCTATTTGATGGAAGATAAAGAAATGAAAATTAGTGTGGCCATGCCCTAATGAAGACTTGCAGATGGAGTGAGATTTATCTGGGTGTCAAAGGAACATAGCACTGTGAGGAGATTGCAGGGGAAGGACTGACTTTTGCCAGATGGTATGCTGCTGTTGGCTGCAAGTTTTATCTGTCCGACGAAGGCTGAACGTGACAACAATGTCAAATTGTTGTACATGAGTTCACAATGCTCTGGGCCACACAATAAATGCCTTTTTCCTTCTTATATAATACAATACCAAGACAATAAGATATACACATTGAAGGAATAGCTGAATATGCATGTGATCAAGACATGAAAGATGACGACAAGAGGTGCTTAATACATAAAGGCGTACATCACAGTAAAAAGAAGAGACATTAACTATAAAAACGACCCTAAGGAATGGACATTACACACAGATACTTTGTTTTTAACACACAGGAATGATGCACTGTATACAAATAAATCAAAAAGACAAAACAAGACTCATTCTGAGAACAAAGTCCCAGAAAGAAAGAAAGAAAGGAGAATCAATTTCATCATGGTCATGATTGTAAACATCATCATGAGTTAAAAAAGTAGAAAAGAAAGAAAATGCACTCATGAAATGAGAAAACAGGATGATAAAATATGGCCTTGCAGTATGATAAAGGAAATGTTCAACAATTCCAATATTAAGAAAACACGTTATGTAAGTAACTAAATAGAAAAAGAAATCATGTTTAAAATGCTTCAAGAATGTTGTCAAATAAAACAAGCATATATTAAAGAACACTTTAAAGGAAAAACAAAACAAAAAGACTTGCAAAAAACAAAATAAAAACATAAATGAGTAATACTAAAAATCAACCAAGTATAACATATGTATATACATATAAATACGTTCATGTAATCACACTTTGGGTTAGTCTGGTTTCTTGTCAGAAGGACGTTCAATTTACGAAAATAACTTCGTAGCGTTCCTTTGGGCCTCGGCACACGGGACATTTGTCCCCTCTAACTTTGAAGCACAAGAGTCACAACAGCAGAGATGTCCGCATGGAAAGAAGGCGATTCGAGACGGCTTGCTGTAACAAATGAGGCATTTGGCCTCAGGGAATTTCTCTTCGTGTTCACTGAGATCTGGTATTTGGACTGAATGATAAGAAATAATAAAATAAATTGTGAAGATAAGATTTTTTATTCAAACAAACAAAAATCAATATTTACTGATGGATAAACACAAAAGACAATTAGCGATGAGGATTTTAATTATTCTTAAGACATCTTTAGATGTTTGTTCAGGAGCATGGGCTAAGGTAGATTTTACTTAAGATTTTTATCACAGTAAGGGAGATAATCAAAATTTGACTAATCAAGTAACAAAAATGATCACTGGCAATACAATTTAGGTTTATTGCATATGATTATGAAAAGGCTGCTGTAGTATTATATAATATAGTAATACTAATAGTAAGATTGTCTTGTCTCATAACATAGTCTAGAAAAAACATCAAAGAAACACCCCTCACTCAAAATGGAATCGCCTAGTTTATAACACTGCCATGAAGCCTAATTCTTGCCACTCAATCACTTTGATCCAATCATAACCATGTCTACCCCGCCAGGCAATTGACAGGATAACGTGATCTGGGCCTATGCCAATGCCACTCTTCATTCGGCTGACCAAGTTGAGGCCTAAACAGTGGATGACAAACTTTGTCTCGAAACCTTCAGCGCTCTTATTCTTGAAGAGGACTCAGTAGTCCAGAGGCAAGGTGTCGGCCTCTCAACCAGTAGGAAATGAGTTCAAGCCACGCCAATGGTTGAAAAGTTTTCTCGAGAGTTTTTTCAAGCAAAACCTAACCCCCTGGTCCAGGTAGGTGGATCGACACCTAGTCCCATCGGAGACGGACTAAAAAAAGCAGGTCCTGTTTGCAGATCACAGCACTCTGCGCACATTAAGATCCCTTGGCTGTTTACAGGGCAGTCCGGGCAAGAATAAAAATCCTACAAACAACCCTGAGATCACCTTAGTTGTGGATCAATCAAATCAAATCAAATCAAAGCTCTTATTCTTATAAAGAAAAGCCTCATGTCACTAGCGTCGCTGTAACTTCTGTGTGTGTAAGAGTACTAAGACACACATAGCACTGATGGTTGTGTGTATAGTGTGTGTGTGTGACTCCGTGATCTGTAACCAAGCCAAATTTAATTCTCCTTCTACACGCTTGCATCATTTCGGGGAAGGGGGTGGTGATGCCCGTTGGCAATATAGCGAATTGTATTTTACAATAGTTATCAAGGAACATTAGTGTCAAATCTTTGGTGTCAAATCTTTGGTGTCAAATCTTTGGTGTCAAATCTTTGGTGTCAAATCTTTGGTGGATGGTGGATGGGGTATAACGAGTTGTCTAATTGTTTTTCTATGATGTCAGATCCGTACAAAGATGAAAAGCTTGCGGAACAAGGTTTGAGTGTATATCTAAAATATGAAAGATCCGCCATTTGATATAATTGGATGGAATAGCTCTTTGTATGAAGAGTTCTTAGAGAATGTTTTAAATATCATCTCCATATACTCACCCAATTGTAGGCCTAGGATTCCATCTTGTTGCCTCAGCAGAAGGAATTTTTACCTTTTTTTTTTTTATGAAAGCTGAGATCCATGAAAGAAAAACTCTACTTTCATTCTGTATATATAGCTGTTTTATTTCATCAAATGGATTTTCCCATAACAAAGAGAAATCCCTTTCCGATATTACTGACATTATGGCTGACGTGTAGAAGGAGTCATACTGATAATATCAGAAGCATGGTTGAGTGAGTTAAATGACTGACATCCATCTGAATATGTATTCAGGCACCCATAACAAGAAAACACTTTAAATACTACTTTTGCATAATTTCCTGATGTCTTCACATATAGTGTCCTTCTCAACAAAGCAGTTTTCTTTGCCTTTTTTTTGGAGACAAACAGTAGAGAATGAGAGGAAGGACTGGGGCAAAATCTGGAATTCACTAAAAATGCTTGCCATGGAAAGAGAAAGATGGAGATATTTCATGTTGCCCTTCATGCCAACTGGCATCAATGGGCAGTAAGTAAGTAAGTCAACAAAGCAGATACATTTTCTTCTTTACTCACAAACAAGTTAATTTATGACATTTCTTATTCCCAAAATCATGAAATTGTTTTTGCCTTTGTGTTCTTACCATTCTTCAAGTAGGTAGGACCCTCCTGTTGATGCTCTTTCTTGAGAGAACAGGACATGGCTGTTTAAGAGTTCTATCTGCCTTTCCTTTAGGTCCAGCTCCTTTGTGTTTTGCTGCAAAACTTGATCTTTTTGTCGTGATCTTTTTGGTGTAAAACTTGATCTTTTTGGTGCAAAGCTTGATCGTTTTTGGTGCAAAGCCTGTCACAAAACATAATTTCATTCTTTATTTGTGTAAATGACATTAAGAAGTAAAAGTCACTTAACATGACAATAAGACCAATCTAAAGAATCGTTGAGACAAATGTATGTGTATAACATGAACTGAAAGGAAAAAAGCAAAAGGAATTAACTTCTACGCTTTCTAGTCAAAAACACAAGTCAGTACAGAATCTGACTTGGATGACAATAAGATTCTCTGTACACAACTTTATGTGTAAAAGTAGTAGGAATGAATAAAATCTATTTAGCAAGACATAAACAACTTCGATATGACAGAAGGAAAAAAAAATAAATAGAGGAGGCCTGGCTAATGCTTTCAATCCTAATATGTTTGTCTGTGTTTGTAGTTGCATGTATGTTAGTATTGTTTGTGTATGTGTGTGCCCTGTTGGTACATGTGTCAATGGGGTAGGCAACAAAAATGTTGTGAAAGAGAAACACATGAGCGAGATATGCTTCATCTGCTTTTGTCTGTTTCTTTCCTTTTCCCAAGGGTAAATGTAGTAGATACTGTTTTGTTATGATGCTACTTCTTTCTGTCTGTTTTGATTATAACTCAAGAGGAGGATGTCTAATTTCTCTACTGTTGGTCGCTGTCTTCAT
>JAXRKP010001235.1:127500-130000 GCA_037039925.1 Doris montereyensis
TTACAGAAGATCAGAGACATCAATTGCACCAAGAATTCAGATTATCAGAAAGAAACAACATATTTCTTTATGTAAAAAGAAAAAGAAAGAAAGACACAAAAATTCATTTATTGCCTTCGCAATAAGACTGTTACAAACTGATAACAGACGATGACAATGTTCCCTATGTATTATATCCACATACATGTACGTTGCTATGTTATATTAGATAGAATCTCTGAATGTAACTTTTGTTTGTAACGTGACAGTACAACTGTCTAACAATCGAGTGAGTTTTTCAATTTTCCCCTTCCCCTCACTCACTCCCCTTTGTGTACCTATTCTAGTTGTGTTTTAATGTTGAGATAGAAATTTGTTTGTAGCTTTGTAAAATTGTATCATGTGACCAAATCAATTTTCTCATTTGAGATCAATAAAATTATCTTATCTTATCTTATATAAATGTACAGATTAGTTTGTTAAATAAGTAAATAAATATTTGTATAGGATAAATCACATATTTATTGTGGGGGCAGGGGGAGGGGGGGGGGGGGGGAGAGAGAAAAGAATTTTGTTTTTAAATATCTAGATCTAAATTTGAGATAAAAACTTAGAAAGCATACTTAACATACTTTATAATCTATAAAATGATGAGCAAGTAGGGTGTATCATATATCACATATCTATAATATATAACAATTTCTATATAATGCATAATACAGGTTTGTGGGCATCATTGATACATTCTCACTGTAGACGGTAGAAAATGATTTTCTGTGTTTTTCACTTTTAGTTCTATACTCATGGAGACAATACGTTCACTTTTAGTTCTATACTCATGGAGACAATACATTCACTTTTAGTTCTATACTCATGGAGATAATACGTTCACTTTTAGTTCTATACTCATGGAGACAATACGTTCACTTTTAGTTCTATACTCATGGAGATTACGTTCACTTTTAGTTCTATACTCATGGAGATAATACGTTCACTTTTAGTTCTAAACTCATGGAGATAATACGTTCATTTTTAGTTCTATACTCATGGAGACAATACGTTCACTTTTAGTTCTATACTCACGGAGATAATACGTTCACTTTTAGTTCTATACTCACGGAGATAATACGTTCACTTTTAGTTCTATACTCATGGAGACAATATGTTCACTTTTAGTTCTATACTCATGAAGACAATACGTTCACTTTTAGTTCTATACTCATGGAGATAATACGTTCACTTTTAGTTCTAAACTCATGGAGATAATACGTTCATTTTTAGTTCTATACTCATGGAGACAATGTTCTTTTAGTTCTATACTCACGGAGATAATACGTTCACTTTTAGTTCTATACTCACGGAGATAATACGTTCACTTTTAGTTCTATACTCATGGAGACAATATGTTCACTTTTAGTTCTATACTCATGAAGACAATATGTTCACTTTTAGTTCTATACTCACGGAGACAATACGTTCACTTGTAGTTCTATACTCATGGAGATAATACGTTCACTTTTAGTTCTATACTCATGGAGACAATACGTTCACTTTTAGTTCTATACTCACGGAGACAATACGTTCACTTTTAGTTCTATACTCATGGAGATAATACGTTCACTTTTAGTTCTATACTCATGGAGATAATACGTTCACTTTTAGTTCTATACTCATGGAGATAATATGTTCACTTTTAGTTCTATACTCATGGAGATAATACGTTCACTTTTAGTTCTAAACTCATGGAGATAATACGTTCACTTTTAGTTCTATACTCATGGAGATAATACGTTCACTTTTAGTTCTATACTCATGGAGATAATACGTTCACTTTTAGTTCTATACTCACGGAGACAATTCGTTCACTTTTAGTTCTATACTCATGGAGACAATACGTTCACTTTTAGTTCATACTTGGAGACAATACGTTCACTTTTAGTTCTATACTCACGAAGACAATACGTTCACTTTTAGTTTTCTTACGTTCACTTTTAGTTCCATACTCATGAGACAATACGTTCACTTTTAGTTCATACTCATGGAGACAATACGTTCACTTTTAGTTCTATGGAGACAATACGTTCACTTTTAGTTCTATACTCATGGAGACAATACGTTCACTTTTAGTTCTATACTCATGGAGACAATACGTTCACTTCGGTGTGATGATCGTTTGGCTACTTAGATTGTGGAGGTGTGTCCTTGAGGATACTGGGGACGTTGTTCAGTGTGCATGTGAAGACCAATTCAAATGTAGGTTGTGTCTTTGAGGATCTGGGGACGTTGTTCAGTGTGCATGTGAAGACCAATTCAAATGTAGGTTGTGTCTTTTCGGTGTATTTCTTTGGTCTTTTAAAGACCATGTCAATTCTTTCTTATCTGTTGCTAAACAATTCCCCCCAGACCGAACGACAAAAACTCAAGATACTCTCAAGCATAGCCCTGTAGAATAGAGTGATTAAAAATCGTGTCTATTTTGAAGTGATTAAGCTTTCTGAAGAAATTCCTTCCTGTAGAATAG
>JAXRKP010001235.1:140000-150428 GCA_037039925.1 Doris montereyensis
TTTCTTCCCTTCATTGAACTCCACCCCGTCCACCATAATGTTATACGGTGGCCTTAGGGTAGATTTTAAGCTGAGAGACAACAAGGTTAAAGACATGCTTATATACGATTAATATAGCTATGAGTAGTCAAAGCTGACATCACATTGTTTGTATTTCAAACATCAGTGCAAAAAATCGTGAGTGAGTATGTGTTCGTGGGTATACGTGTGTGTGCGCGCACGTGTTTTGTTTTCTGTTTCTTTTTCTCCTTTGTTCTACTGGTTTACGTCGATTTCGTATCTCCTACCTATGCGCTGTACCTGCCTCAAAACAGACTTGAGACATCTAGAGACATTAGTTTTCGATCCTTGCATTATCACATGAGATATATATATATATATATATATATATATATATATATATATATATATATATATATATATATATATATATATATATATATATATATATATATATATATATATATATATATATATATATATATATATATATATATATATATATATATATATATATATATATATATATATATATATATATATATATATATATATATATATATATATAGAGAGAGAGAGAGAGAGAGAGAGAGAGAGGAGAGAGAGGAGGAGGAGGAGGAGGAGGAGGGAGGAGGAGGAGAGAGAGAGAGAGAGAAAGAGAGAGAGAAAGAGAGAGAGAGAGGGGGAGAGATATATAGAAAGATAGATAGATAGATAGATAGATAGATAGAGAGATAGAGAGAGAGAGAGAGAGAGAGAGAGAGAGAGAGAGAGAGAGAGAGAGAGAGAGAGAGAGAGAGAGAGAAAGAGAGAGAGAGAGAGAGAGCGAGAGAGAGAGAGAGAGAGAGAGAGAGAGAGAGAGAGAGAGAGAGAGAGAGAGAGAGAGAGAGAGAGAGAGAGAGAGAGAGAGAGAGAGAGGCAGACAGACAGACAGCCAGAAACAGAGACAGACAGACAGACAGAAACAGACACACACACAGACAGACAGACAGACAGATAGACAGACAGACAGAGGGAGAGACAGACAGACAGACAGACAGGCATAGACGATAGTTTCGTTCCCAGAGAAGATGCCTTATGAATAATGTCGGCATACAGTGTAACATGTAAGGAGCAGCTGCGTGCAAAAAGGGCGAACCAAAAATAATAACAAGGTTTTTAAAAAAAAACAAGAACAGAAAACAAAACAGTCTTTACACGTCTTACACGTGATCTGACAGTTGACAGGTCGTCGCGCTATTTAAAATAATACACGAGGTCACATGACAAGCCACTGAAGCCGGGCTGACCTGCGTATCACCAATATGTGCGTCACAGTTGTGTTGAATCACGAGACCTCATTGATGAATGAATGATGAATGAATAAAGAATGAAGAATGAATAAATAAATGCTTGAAGACTGAATGCATGAATGAATGAATGATGAATGAAGAATGGATGAATGAAGAATGGATGAGTGAAGAATGAATGACTGAAGAATGAATAATGGATGAATAAAGAATGGATGAAGGAAGAAGGAATGAATGAAGAATGGATCAATGAAGAATGAATGAATGAAGAATGGATGAATGTGGAATGAATGAATGAATGAAGAATGGATGAATGAAGAATGAATGAATGAAAAACGAATGACTGAAGAATGAATGAATGAAGAATGGATGAATGAAGAATGAATGAATGAAGAATGAATGAATGAATGAATGAAGGAATGAATGAAGAATGAATGAAGAATGAATGAATGAAAGAATGAATGAATGAAGAATGGATGAATGAAGAATGAATGACTGAAAAATGAATGACTGAAGAATGGATGAATGAAGAATGGATGAATGAAGAATGAAATGAATGAAAAATGAATGACTGAAGAATGGATGAATGAAGAATGAATGAATGAAGAATGGATGAATGAAGAATGGATGAATGAAGAATGGCGGAGGGCGGAGGGCGCATGCACTACGGCGGGTGGGGGTAGACGGTGATACAGGTGTTTGTATTTCTAGAACGTTTATCGTTTCATTGAAAGTTGCCGCGTCCACGCGGTGGTCTCAGGGAGAATGAAGAGGAAACAGCGAGCCGAAAGATGAGTGAAAGATTGAAAGAGTGAAAGAGAAAGAAGTAAGACCTACCAGCATCACCCACCAACCTCGCCAACGATTGTTGATGAATGACCCTCCTGATTTGGCAGTTTCAAGGTCGTCGCGCTAGTTACAGTTCACGAGGTCACAAGGCAAGCTACTGAAGCCAGACCGAGCTCCGTGAGACGGAATTTGTGTGTGCCACATGTGTGTTGTGTGTTGACTCGACACCTGGTTGAGGAATGAGTGAATGAAAGAACAAGCGGGCGGAGAGCGCATGCACTACGGTGGGTGGGGTAGAGGGTGGTACAAGTTTGTACTTCTAGATTGTTCCTCGTTCCATTGCTTCGTTAAGGATGGGGGGGGAGGGGGGGGGCAGCACCTGGACTGGCGAGTTTTGGACCAAAGGTTGATTTTCTGTTCTTAGCATATTCGGGTAGAACGATCATTCATCTACAAGTTCATGGCAGAAAAATGTCCATATGACGTATAATTTATTTTTACAAAATATTTTGTAGGCAAGGGTAGGTAAAAACAGTCAAAATTTTGACGTAAATTATCCACTGACTGGAGAAAATGCAAAAACCTAAACTCAAAAGCAACAAAAATCACTTCAGGTTCCTCCCATCCCGGTCCCCTTAAAATCGGACGCGTCCACGCGGTGGTCTCAGCGAGAATGAGGAGGAAACAGCGAGACAAAAGATGAGTGAAAGATTGAAAGGAGTAGGACCTACCAGCATATCCCCCCCACCAACGTCGCCCACGATTGTTGATGAATCGCGAAGAAAGAACTTTTTGATTGGAACCACCGCGTGCGTCCAAATACATTATTATGTTAGATTAAAACTTTATACCGCGTCCCTCATTACTAAGCTATGATCTCAGGGGTGAGTTAAGAGGAAAGAGCAAGTTGAAAGAGGATTGACAGTCAGTAGGAAGAAGAAAAAAAGGTGAATGAAGTCGACCCTACCAACAGCTTATATTATGTGCTATGCATAAATCTTCATCAGCAGGAATAAAAACAAGTCAGAAAAACAGTCGAAGTCATCCGACAGAGAGAAAAACCTCCTTTGCTTACATTATGACTCAGCAGTCGGGAGCTTTGCGAGGGAAAACACCGCGTATTCATTGTAAATAAAGTTCGTTTTGTTCACCTCGACACCGCGTATTCATTGTAAATAAAGTTCGTTTTGTTCACTCGACACCGCGTATTCATTGTAAATAAAGTTCCTTTTGTTCACCTCGACACCGCGTATTCATTGTAAAGAAAGTTCGTTTTGTTCACATCGACACTGCGTGTTCATTGTAAATAAAGTTCGTTTTGTTCACCTCGACACTGCGTATTCGTTGTAAATAAAGTTTGTTTTGTTCACCTCAACTCAACATCTCCTTCCATATTAATCTTTTCTCTTGTGCGATTTGTTTTTAGACAGCCCCCAATCGTCCGTATTATTGACGCAGTGTGTGTTTCACTGAAATGTATCACGTCCTCCATGCTTAATTGTGCGGTGATCTCAGGATGAATGAAAAGAAACAGCAAGATGAAAGAGTGAAAGGAAAGACCTATCAGCCATGTCTGCTAACGGTTACCGTGCGTCCGCTAGTTGGGAAGTAGAAGAAAGTGGAGAACAATACGTCCTTCATGCAGTAATACATTTACATTCACATTATGTCGTTTACAACAAACTCTGTTTCAACGGGCTTTCTTCCCTTCATTGAACTCCACCCCGTCCACCATAATGTTATACGGTGGCCTTAGGGTAGATTTTAAGCTGAGAGACAACAAGGTTAAAGACATGCTTATATACGATTAATATAGCTATGAGTAGTCAAAGCTGACATCACATTGTTTGTATTTCAAACATCAGTGCAAAAATCGTGAGTGAGTATGTGTTCGTGGGTATACGTGTGTGTGCGCGCACGTGTTTTTGTTTTCTGTTTCTTTTTCTCTCCTTTGTTCTACTGGTTTACGTCGATTTCGTATCTCCTACCTATGCGCTGTACCTGCCTCAAAACAGACTTGAGACATCTAGAGACATTAGTTTTCGATCCTTGCATTATCGCATGATATATATATATATATATATATATATATATATATATATATATATATATATATATATATATATATATATATATATATATATATATATATGTATATATATATATATATATGTATGTATATATATATATATATATATATATATATATATATATATATATATATATATATATATATATATAGAGAGAGAGAGAGAGAGAGAGAGAGAGAGAGAGAGAGAGAGAGAGAGAGAGAGAGAGAGAGAGAGAGAGAGAGAGAGAGAGAGAGAGAGAGAGAGAGAGAGAGAGAGAGAGAGACAGAGACAGAGACAGAGAGAGACAGACAGAGAGACAGAGAGAGAGAGAGGGAGCGAAGAGCGAGAGAAAGAGAGAGAGAGAGAGAGAGAGAGATAGATAGATAGATAGATAGATAGATAGAGAGAAAGAGATAGATAGAGAGTGGGGGGAGAGATAGATAGATAGATAGATAGATAGATAGATAGAGAGAGAGAGAGAGAGAGAGAGAGAGAGAGAGAGAGAGAGAGAGAGAGAGAGAGAGAGAGAGAGAGAGAGACAGAGAGACAGACAGACAGCCAGAAACAGAGACAGACAGACAGACAGAAACAGACACACACACAGACAGACAGACAGACAGATAGACAGGCAGACAGAGGAGAGACAGACGGACAGACAGACAGACAGGCATAGACGATAGTTTCGTTCCCAGAGAAGATGCCTTATGAATAATGTCGGCATACAGTGTAACATGTAAGGAGCAGCTGCGTGCAAAAAGGGCGAACCAAAATAATAACAAGGTTTTAAAAAAAAAACAAGAACAGAAAACAAAACAGTCTTTACACGTCTTACATGTGATCTGACAGTTGACAGGTCGTCGCGCTATTAAAAATAATACACGAGGTCACATGACAAGCCACTGAAGCCGGGCTGACCTGCGTATCACCAATATGTGCGTCACAGTTGTGTTGAATCACGAGACCTCATTGATGAATGAATGATGAATGAATAAAGAATGAAGAATGAATAAATAAATGCTTGAAGACTGAATGCATGAATGAATGAATGATGAATGAAGAATGGATGAATGAAGAATGGATGAGTGAAGAATGAATGACTGAAGAATGAATAATGGATGAATAAAGAATGGATGAAGGAAGAAGGAATGAATGAAGAATGGATCAATGAAGAATGAATGAATGAATGGATGAATGTGGAATGAATGAATGAATGAAGAATGGATGAATGAATGAATGAAAAATGAACGACTGAAGAATGAATGAATGAAGAATGGATGAATGAAGAATGAATGAATGAAGAATGAATGAATGAAGAATGAATGAATGAAGAATGGATGAATGAAGAATGAATGAATGAAGAATGAATGAATGAAGAATGAATGACTGAAGAATGGATGAATGAAGAATGAATGACTGAAAAATGAATGACTGAAGAATGGATGAATGAAGAATGAATGAATGAAGAATGAATAAATAAAGGGGCGGAGGGCGCATGCACTACGGCGGGTGGGGGTAGACGGTGATACAGGTGTTTGTATTTCTAGAACGTTTATCGTTTCATTGAAAGTTGCCGCGTCCACGCGGTGGTCTCAGGGAGAATGAAGAGGAAACAGCGAGCCGAAAGATGAGTGAAAGATTGAAAGAGTGAAGAGAAAGAAGTAAGACCTACCAGCATCACCCACCAACCTCGCCAACGATTGTTGATGAATGACCCTCCTGATTTGGCAGTTTCAAGGTCGTCGCGCTAGTTACAGTTCACGAGGTCACAAGGCAAGCTACTGAAGCCAGACCGAGCTCGTGAGACGGAATTTGTGTGTGCCACATGTGTGTTGTGTGTTGACTCACGACACCTGGTTGAGGAATGAATGAATGAAAGAACAAGCGGGCGGAGGGCGCATACACTACGGTGGGTGGGGTAGAGGGTGGTACAAGTTTATACTTCTAGATTGTTCCTCGTTCCATTGCTTCGTTAAGGATGGGGGAGGGGGCAGCACCTGGACTGGCGAGTTTTGGACCAAAAGGTTGATTTTCTGTTCTTAGCATATTCGGGTAGAACGATCATTCATCTACAAGTTCATGGCAGAAAAATGTCCATATGACGTATAATTTATTTTTACAAAATATTTTTGTAGGCGAGGGTAGGTAAAAACAGTCAAAATTTTGACGTAAATTACCCTAACACTGACTGAGAAAATGCAAAAACCTAAACTCAAAAGCAACAAAAATCACTTCAGGTTCCCTCCCATCCCCCCCCCCCCCCGGTCCCCTTAAAATCGGACGCGTCCACGCGGTGGTCTCAGCGAGAATGAGGAGGAAACAGCGAGACAAAAGATGAGTGAAAGATTGAAAGGAGTAGGACCTACCAGCATATCCCCCCACCAACGTCGCCCACGATTGTTGATGAATCGCGAAGAAAGAACTTTTTGATTGGAACCACCGTGTGCGTCCAAATACATTATTATGTTAGATTAAAACTTTATACCGCGTCCCTCATTATTAAGCGATGATCTCAGGGGTGAGTTAAGAGGAAACAGCAAGTTGAAAGAGGATTGACAGTCAGTAGGAAAGAAGAAAAAAAAAAGGTGAATGAAGTCGACCCTACCAACAGCTTATATTATGTGCTATGCATAAATCTTCATCAGCAGGGAATAAAAACAAGTCAGAAAAACAGTCGAAGTCATCCGACAGAGAGAAAAACCTCCTTTGCTTACATTATGACTCAGCATTCGGGAGCTTTGCGAGGAGGGTAGAAAAACCTCGCGTATTCATTGTAAATAAAGTTCGTTTTGTTCACCTCGACAGCGTATTCATTGGTCGTTTTGTTTCGACACAGCGTATTCATTGTAAATAAAGTTCGTTTTGTTCACACAGCGTATTCATTGTAAATAAAGTTCGTTTTGTTCACCTCGACACAGCGTATTCATTGTAAATAAAGTTCCTTTTGTTCACCTCCACACCGCGTATTCATTGTAAATAAAGTTCGTTTTGTTCACCTCCACACGCGTACTCATTTTGTTCTTTTGTTCACCTCGACACCGTAATTGTAAGGTTCACCTAAAGTTCGTTTTTTCTCTTGACACAGCGTATTGTTGTTTAAAGTTCCTTTTGTTCACCTCGACACACGTATTCGCAGTTTTGTATTCATTGTAAATAAAGTTCGTTTTGTTCACCTCCACACCGCGTATTCATTGTAAATAAAGTTCCTTTTGTTCACCAAGACACCGCGTAATTGTAAATAAAGTTCCTTTTGTTAACCTCGACACTGCGTATTCATTGTAAATAAAGTTCCTTTTGTTCACCTCGACACCGCATCTCCTCATTGTAAATAAAGTTCTTTTCTCATTGTAAATAAAGTTCGGTTCACCTCCACACCGCGTACTCATTGTAAATAAAGTTCCTTTTGTTCACCTCGACACTGCGTATTCATTGTAAATAAAGTTCGTTTTGTTCACCTCAACTCAACATCTCCTTCCATATTAATCTTTTCTCTTGGGCGATTTGTTTTTGACTTAACTCCTAACCGTCCGTATTATTCACGCAGTGTGTGTTTCACTGAAATGTATCATGTCCGCCATACTTAATTGTGCGGCGATCTCATGATGAATGAAAAGAAACAGCAAGATGAAAGAGTGAAAGAAAAGAAGGAGGACTTACCAGCAACACCCGCCAACCATCCACCCATAGGCAGTGTGTGGACAGGAGAGGAAACTACAGAACTAAAGCTGAAAGGAAAGACCTATCAGCCATGTCTGCTAACGGTTACCGGCCGTCCGCTAGTTGGGAAGTAGAAGAAAGTGAGAACAATACGTCCATCATACAGCAATACATTTTACATTCACATCATGTCGTTTACAACAAACTCTGTTTCAACGGGAAATGGATCAAAATTGGAAATTCACAGTAAATGACACTTTGATCCAACAAAGCAACAACAACAGCAACAACAATAAAATGAAGAAAAAAAAGAAGAATGAGGAAAGGAGGAGAAAAGAGAATAAAAATTAAAAATTAAAATATATTTGCTAGTTGACAGAGTGTGTTCACTCTTCTGTCGAGTACATCATGCTTTGGCAAAACCTAAAATAATAATAATAATTACACTCTTGTAACAGATAAATAAGAAATAAGGGGAAACGCCCAACATTGCATTGCACCCAAAATAGAGTAGCTAGATTTTGAATAGCTTTTGTGACCTTCGTGACAGTCCTGTGTGATACGGCACCTGCAAGCCCGCACAAACAAAGCGATAACTGATGATAGGCCTAACGCGTCGCTCAAACGGCGTGAACCTGCACGCAGATTGCTGTCCGTGGAGTAATTGTGAGCAAGACACACGCCATGCACCCAAAGCAGCTAACCGCTACTGTTTCCAGTCATGACGCGTGTCATTCGTTGATTACTGGAACATGAAAGCAGTACCCAGCCCAAATAAAGAGCAGTTGGTTACGTGTCGTGTGCAAGATGGTTCCGTTCCGCTAGGGCTTTCCATTTCTATTTAAAGCTCATCTAAAACCTTTGCTGACGTTCAATTACCCGTTACCCGCCCGCGCATACGTTTGCCAACGATTCCATGACTGGGCTTGACTATTAATACCGTGTTTGCCAGTTATTTCAGGGTTTCCATTACTCATCGAAGATATATATATATATATATATATATATATATATATATATATATATATATATGAATTATTAATATATATATGACCGCTAGTTATTTCATATATATGCCATTACTATATAGCACCAATTTATTTATTTTATTAATGGCGAATATATATATATATATATATATATATATATATATGTATATTTATATATTTCTTTATATTATAAACTATGTAGGACATGGGTTTGTTTACGTTTGACGACCCTGGTACTAGGTTTTAACTCATTTTCCTCAAACCTACAATAAAACTCAGAGTGTGTGCCGTCTGGTGTCTGCTTCTGACGCAAGAACACGTCACTAAACTACGCTTACTCGTTCTTTCTTCTGTCTAAAAACGAAGTGAGGCAAAGAGGAAAAAGGCCAGTAGCCTGACGGGCTTTCTTCCTTCATTGAACTCCAACCCCGTCCACCATAATGTTATACGGTGACCTCAGGGTAGATTTTAAGCTGAGAGACAACAAGGTTAAAGACAAAGAGCAAAGAAAAAAAAGGACAGGGTAGGAAAGAAGCAGGGCCAACCCACCCACACTAAACGATAAACGCCATTCAACAACGTTACTGAATGACGACACTTTACAGGCACACGGAGCAATTCCCTATTTACTTCCGCGCACAATATGGTCGCATATGGGGGAAACAAAACACACACTTACATACACACACACACACACAACGTTTACATGAAGTAGCGGCTTTGTTTTGATCTAGTGGTGACCGGTTGTTCTTCTTTCCTTTTTTCACTATTGCTTGAGGCATCGTATCACGTTTAATGTCGACTACTTGGCGCGCTCTGAATAGATTTATAATTATAACGTATTAGACTTGACTTTGTTTTGTTAAAATCATCCGAGTATCGTTGCTTGTTTCATTGAAATTCACCCCGCCAACAAATAAGCGGTGATCTCATGATAAAATAAGAGGAAACGGCAAGATGATAAGATATGCGAAAGGAAAAGGTAGATCTAGGATCTTCCAGTACCGCCGCCAATCGCCCGCACCCAAGTATCAAACTGAGCGACGATTACTACATTATGAGTAAAAGCGTGTCGGAATCTCTTATTAACCGTCCTTATGGAAAGGCAACGGAAGCGTGTCGGAATCTCTTATTAACCGTCCTTATGGAAAGGCAACGGAAGCGTGTCGGAATCTCTTATTAAACGTCCTTATGGAAAGGCAACGGAAGCATGTCGGAATCTCTTATTAACCGTCCTTATGGAAAGGCAACGGAAACGTGTCGGAATCTCTTTTTAACCGTCCTTGTGGAAAGGCAACGGAAGCGTGTCGGAATCTCTTTTAACCGTCCTTGTGGAAAGGCATCGGAAGCTCTTATAAACCGTCCTTGTGGAAAGGCATCGGAATCTCTTATTAACCGTCCTTGTGGAAAGACAACGGAAGCGTGTTGGTATCTCTTATTAACCGTCCTTGTGAAAAGGCATCGGAAACGTGTCGCAATCTCTTATCAACCATCCTTGTGAAAAGGCATAGGAAGCGTGTCGGAATCTCTTATTAACCATCCTTGTGAAAAGACATAGGAAGCGTGTCGGAATCTCTTATTAACCCTCCTTGTGAAAAGGCATAGGAAGCGTGTCGGAATCTCTTATTAACCATC
>JAXRKP010001236.1:0-22500 GCA_037039925.1 Doris montereyensis
TAATTAACTTTATTTTTTATTTCTTACATCAATTTATTTTCATATTCTAGACTTGGCTTAACATGTGGAACAAAACCAAGATAATTTATCTAATTTTACTTTCCCACCTTTTGTCATTACCAATCCGGTGATTAGTGTTGCATCTGCAGTTTCTCCTTCTTTTTGAATTTCACAGTGTGCCGCATCTTCACTAGATTGTTTTCTATATAATGATAATTCATGTTCAAAACCATGCATTACTTTATTATAAGTTTGACAGAATTCAAAAAAATGTTTGAGTGGGACAAAGAAACTAAAACTACCCTTTTTGGTAGGCTTCTCAATAATATAATAATGCCTAATATTAAATCCGGATTTACCTAAATGATTTGATTTTTCTCTATACTATAATTGATTTTAAGCCTTCAGTTTTCTCAAAATATTCAGAATATTTTAAATATCCCATCATAGTTGTCACTTCCCCAGGATAATTAAATTGTCAATTTCCTGTCCACTTACTTTATATTTTATAGTACTGAATAAATACATCAACGCGTTATTAAATAAAAGGTTACTTTATCTACATTTGTATAATCATTTTCAACACATTTTTTATCTATAACTAGTTGTCCTTCAAATTCTAAACAACTCTCTGATATATCTAAAAACGTATCCTGATTATTCGTTTTAATTCTTATTTCATTATTTTTGTTTAATGAAGAACCACACACATCAGGAGTATATTCATGAAGTTCATATGCTTCTATACTTTCATCAATAATATTTTTTCACAAATATCCGTTTTTATCAGAATAATTTTTAAACAGACATTAATTCTTCATCAGTTATTTTTTCTGTTATAAAAGCAATTCTATCTATATAATAAACTTCATGATAAATACTTATTTTATCTAATCTAATATCACCCGTAACATTTAGTTTTACTTCTTCTTGGAAAGATTGTATTGCATAATATGTCTTTGTCTTTTTAATTTTAATACTAAAATCTTTTTTGTTTTACAAAATTTTCAATCGCTATATCTAATCCTTCTAGAATTGGTTCAGGTTTTTCTTTTTCATCAGAAATATGTCCACGGATATAAAATACAGAATCAACTGGAGGATCTTTTAATATTTTTTCCTCTACTGGTAGTTTAGTATTGAATATTAAGACAGTTCTATGTGGTTGATCTTTATGTTGTTTATTTGCACCAATATAATATTTATCACCTTGTTTTTCTAATACCGTTGTTTCTTCATAGCCTTTCAATGGAATATAATTACCAATCATACTACCAGAATTAAATAGTTTTTGAATAATATTATTTTCACTTTTATATGAAGTTGAATTATTCTCAACTTTAAAAATTAATATCCTAATCATGTTTATTTTTAATTAGTTTCCATTTATCTTTATGATAAACAATGTTTAAAGGAGCATCTTTTTTAACTTTACCTTCATTAAAATGTTTTTATCTTCTGGTAAATTAATTACCGTTCATTCATAAACTCCTCTTTTATTTAATCTCATTCCATAAATATCTTTCTTATTCCCCTCTTTACTAAATCCATCAACATTCTCCAAATCATTTAAGTTTTCTCTATGACTATGAAATGGAATAATTATTTTCATCATCTTCGGTATCTTCCATTAATCCAAATTTATTAACACTCATTTTATTAAATAAAAAATTATATCATCAAATTTCATTCCTTTTGATATTTTAGCAAGAAAGTATAAACATAAATGCCCACATACAACTTGATTAAAACTTTGTATTTTATAAATATTATATTTTATGGAACTTGTTTCTGAGCTTAGATATTTTTCTATTTCATCAGGATATCTCACACCAAACGAATCAAAATAATATTTATTATTATTATTTTTATAATAACAAACCCAAATGTCTTCACTATCAGCTAAATTAATTGTTCCACATTCTTTTTATTTGATTTAGATGGTAACTGATTTCTGAGACATACGCATCTGAAATGTTTTTGTTTTCAAATCTTTAACTGCTTGTATAATATCATAATTGGATAAAGGTTTATTTTCTAGAATAATATTTTCTACTGATATATAGATATATATTTTTATTAATCATTTATTTGCTAAATAAAATGGAAATGATATACTGCGTGAAATGTAAACAAAAAACAGATACAAACGATAAAAATCAAGCTATAACTAAAAATAATAGAAATATGAGTAAAGGTAAATGTATTGTTTGTGAGACAAATAAATCTAAATTTACTGGTAAAGGATTTGCAGATGCAATAATTAATAAAATGCCAGAGATACATAGTCCTGGTTATAATTTTCTAGGGCCTTTTACTAAATTAAATTTAAGACTTGATTCTGATAATAATCCTTTACCAGGTTCAAAATCAATAAATGGATTAGATGAAATTGCAATGAATCATGATATCTGTTATGATAAACATAAAAAGTTTAAAGATAAGAATAAAATATGTGATAAAAAAATGTTGGATAATATGAAAATGTTAAAACCGAAAAGTATTAATGAATGGTTGAATAAAAAGTTTAGCCAGGGAACGATTGGTTTAAAATATGTGAGTGGACTCGGGGTCAATGGACAAAGTCCGAGCTTCACCAAATCTAAATGACTAGGACAATCTCTAACTACAGAATCAGCCAACGAACTTCATAAACCCATAATTAAGAACTTTCAAAAGAAAAGTCGTTGTTAATAGTGTTGATCAAATATAGGCTGCTGATTTTATAGATATGCAAACATATTCAAAACAAAATAAACACTATAAATATCTGTTAACAGTTATAGATATATTTTCAAAATATGCTCAGGCTATACCTTTAAAAACAAAAACAGGATTAGAAGTTGCTAATGCATTTCAAATATTATTTACAGAAAGAAACCAGAAAAGATTTGGTGCGATAAGGGTGTAGAATTCTATAACAAAATTATGAAAAACTTACTTAAATCAAATAATGTAGAATTATATAGTATTGAGAACGAAAGTAAATCCTGTGTTATTGAAAGATTTAAACATACTCTTAAAGAAAAAAACATGTTTAAATATTTTACTGCTTATAATACTACTAAATATTATGATGTATTAGAACAATTAATTAACGAATATAATAACACATTTCATAATACAATTAAAATGACACTTACTGCAGGAAGTAAAAATGAAAATGAAAAAGAAATATTTAATCGAGTATTTAAAGAAGAATCATATGAAAGCGAGAAACCAAAAATAAAGTTGGTGATAATGTAAGAATAACAAAATATAAAAACACATTTAAGAAAGGATATGAACAAAATTGGACTACAGAAATATTTAAGATAGATAGAATTATATATACAAATCCAATTACATATAAAATTAAAGATTTAAAAGGAGAAGAGATTACTGGTTCTTTTCATGAGAAAGAATTACAAAAAACAAAGACTACAAACATATAGGAATGATTTTATATAATGAAAAATATTTCCAATAAAATGGATAAAGGAAAACCTGCTCCAAAATTTTTAAAACAATTGATCAACATCATAAAAACAACACTAAACCATGTGAGTAAATTCTGCATATATAGCTTGTAGGAAACCAATAAAATGCAATCATTATAAAAATAATAAAGAAAAATATAAACAAGCGTATAATGAGTTTATTGAAAGAAATCCAAATTATCAAACTAATTATCAAAAATCAAAAATAAATTTTCCTATACAAAATGTTTCCTGATAAAATGAATCTTATAAAAACTAAAAGATTTAATGATATTATTAAAGAATATATTATTGATGATATAGATGAAGAGAATTATATTGAATATATTAAACAACTTGAAGATAAAGTTGATTTAACTAACACACCAATAAAACTCAAAATAATTTTAACTTTTGAATTTAGAACACCATTAGCATTTGATTAGTAATCTGTGTATTATAATTCACCAATAGAAACTATAAAATCTAAGAATGATATTAATAAATATTTTAATAATCTACCAAATACTTTTAATACATGGGTAGATAATTTTCAAGAAAGAGAGTGGTTTTGTTTTTGATAAAATAATTCAATCAGAAGTAAAACTATATAAAGTTAGTTATCTAAAAGCATCATCTTATATTCCTACTCAATTTAAATCACATAACATAATTAACGTTAAAAATGTAAATGATAAGAAATGTTTTCTATGCTCTGTATTAGCAAAATTATATCCAGCTGATGATAATGTAAATAGATTAACAAAATATAAAATGTATGAAGATAACATTAATGTGACTGGAATAGAATATCCTGTATGTATCAAAGATATTCCAAAAGTAGAAAAACTCAATACAATATTAAATATAAATATATTTGCTTTAAATAATCCAAAAGACAAGTTATTTATTTATCCAGTTTATAGTTCTAATAATGAAAATAAAGATAATGTAATTGATTTATTATATCTTGAGAATGATTCAAATACATATTATTGTTTAATAATAAATCTTGATAGTTTTCTTTGTGATAATAAAATTAAATCTTGTGTTTGTAGAAATTGTATGAATATATTTAGTAGGAAAAACGTTAGATAAACATACGGAAATATGTTTAAATCACAAACACTGTAATACTATAATGCCACAAGAAAATAAGAATATTCTTAAATTTAAAAATTGCCATTTTAAATCTAGATTGCCGATTGCAATATATTCTGATTTTGAATCAAGCAGTATACCTATTCCAACTATTAAACCTAATCCAAATAAATCTTATACAAATAAAATATTGAAACAAGAAGTAAACAATTTTGGTATTTATGTAAAATCTGATTATCCTAATATATATATATATATAATATATATATATATATAAATCAGAATATATTTCATATATAGGAGAAGATGCAAAAAGAAAATATATTGAAAATATTCTTATGATTTATGATGATATAATATCTAATTTAAGTCGTTGTAAAAAGCCTAATCATAAATTAACACCTAAACTAATTAAAGAACATGATAATGCAACTTAGATTATATATATCACGATGCTTTTGTTCTTTAATTTTAAACTTCTCAATTAATGTATTTGTGATAATAGTCAATACACCTGCACCGGCAGACACACCATCTAAAATAACTGACACTGGAATTAGAGCTACTGTTGCTAAAGTTGAAATACTTGCAACTTTGGATTCAGTAGAAACGGTATTTAATTTATAATTTGTATAATGTAAAGCAGTATTTGCTTTCGAATATCTCTTACTGAAACTCTTCTAATTTCACTATTTCTTTCTAACTCATTCTTAATATCTTTAATATGTTCTAATATAATATTTGAAATAATATGGCTTGCAACATTATGGCTTGCAGTATTGCTTACAGCATTATTACAGCTTTACAGCACTATTACAGCTTACAGCATTATCATGTTTTATATCTACATAAATATTATCATCGATAGACGGGGCAGATGGTTCTTTAGATAAGCGAGGATGTATCTTTTTCGACTTCAATTTCATCTATTTTTATTGTAGAAAAAATACATACATTGAAATAAAATAAATTAAAATAGAATATTTAAAAAAAAGGAATATCTTTAACTAAATCACCTATCACGCAACCCCATCATACCACTCATTACCGGCATTTAAAAAAAAGATGCCATTACCTTTTGTTTCTAATTCTGGAATTTGTTTTGGACTAAGATATAGCCTCGCATCATGATTTTTAATTTTTACAATATTTCCATTACGTTTTAAATATAATCCATTTTCCTAATATCTTATTAACGCTGGTTGATGCTAACCCCCGTCAAAGCATCAATACCTAATTTTCCCGCTGCAATCAATATTGTTTTTTTGCTGGAATTACGAATTTCATCAAGCACCAATAAATCCTCCTTCTACTCTGTTTTTATTTATATTCGTAATTGTGCTTTTGACAGTTTAATATTAACAGACTTTTGGTTATCAAATGCTTTAATAATTTTATTTATTTGACCTTGTGTTAAAGCTATTTTCATCACCATCAGAATCAACTCTAATAGTAAAAGATTCTTTTTATGTTTCATAGCAAGTTGAATTTTTCTTTCTGATTATTAGTTATGTTTAGATGTGCGTCTGTATATTTTGTTTCACCCGTTTTTATACAGTTATTTTTTTATATGAAATTTAAGATAATATTTTTCAAGATTTATATCCTTTCCATCTTTATCTTTTATCTCCACTTTAAGTTTTTAAATTTATTTTTAATTGATGATCAATTAAAGTGTTAGGTTTTTCATTTACTTTACAATCTCCATGGAATATTGAATGAACAATAGGGGATTCATATAATTAAAAATTATTTTTAAACAATTGAAGTGAAGTTTTATGGGGTTATTAAATGATAAATCTATTTCATTTTCTGATGTGTATGTTTTAACAGTTTCATCATTTCCATATTCTCTTGTAGAATTAATTCCAAGTAACTTTCCTATAGATTGAGGATGAGAAAATTTCAATTTTATATTAGTATACGTATTTATTAAAGTTTTTATTATTTTCTAAGAGTTTGACATTCCAGATTTTTTTCGGAAAAGGACTTTTTACTAATCTAATATCCTTTCCATTTGGTATTTTTTTCAATAAATTTTTAAAATATTTTTTCTAATATTTCTTTTTGGAATTTTTATATTAGTAAATTCTTTTTGCAGGATTGTTGCATCACAACACCCTGGGGAGATGTTATATTCATGCCATTCTTCTTCAAAAGCCCAACCACTCTAACTAGTATACTGTATTCAATAATATTATTATCTTCTGAAACATTTAGCAATCGATCGGTTTTGAACGAACTAGTGAAATCTCACAATTATCAAATTCAATCGGTGGTTCAAATGTTTTAATTAAAGAATCATTAAGTACACTCGTGTAACTTTCTTTTTTAGACAATTTAAAATATTCTTTTCCATTTTATTATTATCCTTTAAAACACTCATTACTTTTTCTTTTTGATTTCCTTTTGATTTTTGTTCTAGTTTATCAATTATTCTATTTTTTCAAGTTCAATTTTTTTTTGTAATTTTTCTAATAGCTTTCCATATCATCTTTTATTACTGGTTTATGTGTTGCCATTTCATTAAATTATTTTTGTCGGATTTTTTTTGGGTTTTTTGCCCGGACTACCCTGTAAAGAGTAAAGGGACCGAGTGGTTAGGCTACTGCACCGGGATTAGTGAGGTTCCGGTTCACATCCGAGCAAAGCTAGGCCAGACGTTGCGTTCCTTAGGAAAGACAGTTAACACGCATTTTCCTCACTCAACCCAGATTCAAATGAGTACAAACACTAGCTTGGGAATAAAATCCTGCGTCAGACTAGTGTCCGTCCAGAGGATGATCATCATCCCCTGTTCCGATTTACGATATAGAAACCGGGATAAGCTACGGTTCTATGGGCCTTGAAGGCACAGAAGAAACTTTGCTAACCTAACTCGATATTACACTGTGTTTACCAACCAAGCCCAAGAACAGATCTAAGCAATGTTTCCTATAAGTTGGATTGTTTTTTTGTTTTTTTTAGTCTGTAGTCTGTAGTCTGTAATCTGTAGTCTGTAGTCTGTAGTTTGTAGTCTGTAGTCTGTAGTCTGTAGTCTGCAGTCTGTAGTTTGTAGTCTGTGTGCGTACAGTTTTGATGGCGTGTGTAAAGTTTGACGAAAAAATCGCAATTGTGTGCAAATAAAGAAATGTTTTTCTTTTGTCTGCGTGATGTTGTCTTTTATGTGCTGTTGTCTATTATTGGTGTGTGTGATGTTGTCTTTTATTGGTGTGTGTGATGTTGTCTTTTATTGTTGTGTGTGTGATGTTGTCTTTTATTGGTGTGCGTGATGTTGTCTTTTATTGTGTGTGTGATGTTGTCTTTTATTGGTGTGTGTGATGTTGTTTTATTGATGTGCGTGATGTTGTCTTTTATTGGTGTGTGATGTTGTCTTTTATTGGTGTGATGATGTTGTCTTTTATTGGTGTGCTTGATGTTGTCTTTTATTGGTGTGCGTGATGTTGTCTTTTATTGGTGTGTGTGATGTTGTCTTTTATTGTGTGTGTGATGTTGTCTTTTATTGGTGTGCGTGATGTTGTCTTTTATTGGTGTGTGATGTTGTCTTTTATTGGTGTGCGTGATGTTGTCTTTTATTGTGATGTTGTCTTTATTGGTGTTGATGTTTTTATTGATGTGCGTGATGTTGTCTTTTTTGATGTTTGCGTGATGTTGTCTTTTATTGGTGTGTGTGTGATGTTGTCTTTTATTGGTGTGTGTGTGATGTTGTCTTTTTATTGGTGTGCGTGATGTTGTCTTTTTATTGCGTGTGTCTTTTATTGTGTGTGATGTTGTCTTTTATTGATGTGCGTGATGTTGTCTTTTTATTGGTGTGTGATGTTGTCTTTTATTGATGTGCGTGATGTTGTCTTTTATTGGTGTGTGTGTGTGTGATGTTGTCTTTTATTGTGTGTGTGTGATGTTGTCTTTTATTTGTGTGTGTGTGATGTTGTCTTTTATTGGTGTGCGTGATGTTGTCTTTTATTGGTGTGCGCAGACATTTCTCAACTGTGCTCACCTCATTTCTAGTAGTGTGCGCGCACAAGCACACAGCTTTAGAGGAGAGATTACATCTAAGCCTAATAACTATTCAGCGCCAACTTCTCTGTCATAATAAATTATTGTAGTAAGCATATCGGCCCATCAATGAATTGGGCGAGTAGGGAGATCACCTAGAAACATCAGTCAACATGGTGACACGCCACTTCCCACGTTTGGGCGATGTAGTCCGTCTTCATCCCTGCCGGATTCTGCACCCGACACGTTCTTTATCTTTATTAAAATCTACGAGGGAGCTCGGCAGTCAACACAGAGGCAAGGGTGTCGTTATATTAATCAAAAAATTGGTTCAAGTCCAAACAGATCTAGAACAGATCGAGTATTTTTTTTCGAGTAAAAAATTATTCTCCCCAGGCTTAGAACCCAATCACAACCCCCAAAAATCTCTAGAGCTAAACTCTCTCTAGAACGATCTCTCTCTCTCTCAAAAAATCTCTAGAGCTAGACTCTCTCTCTCTCGATCTCTCTCTCTCTCTCTCTCTCTCTCTCTCTCTCTCTTCTCTCTCTCTCTCTCTCTCTCTCTCTCTCTCTCTCTCTCTCTCTCAAAAAATTCTCTTCTCTCTCTCTCTCTCTCTCTCTCTCTCTCTCTCTCTTTCTCTCTCTCAAAAAATTATAGAGCTAAAACTCTCTAGGAACTCTCTCTCTCTAAAATCTCTCTAAAAATTCTAGAGCTCTCTCTCTCTCTAAAGAACGATCTATCTCTCTCTCTCTCTCTCTCTCTCTCTCTCTTCTCTCTCCTCTCTCTCTCTCGATCTCTATCTCTCTCTCTCTCTCTCTCTCTCTCTCTCTGTCTCTCTCTCTGTCTCTCTCTCTCTCTCTCTCTCTCTCTCTCTCTCTCTCTGTCTCCCTCCCCCTTCTCTGGTCATGCGTTAGTTTGGGACCATGATCATAATTGTCATCGCCGACATGGTCGCACACATAGCTGTGACTAGAATCAAAGAATCAAAGTTCCGAGAGCTCGATCACAGTGATCAAGGCTGCTTGATCGTTCATTGCTCACGATCAACTGGAAAGCGATCAGAGACCACCAGAGTGTGATTCAGATTCGAACGAAAGCAATGGTAAACTACCAAATTATGCCTTAGCCTAGAAACATCAGAACTCAACACTGAGCATGAGACTTACTTCTCTTCCCGATCATCTAGAACGATCTATATCTAAAATCTACCAAAAAATTATAGAGCTAAACAGATCTATATCTATCTATATCTAAAATCTACCAAAAAATTATAGAGCTAAACAGATCTAGATCTATCTATATCTAAAATCTACCTAAACATTATAGAGCTAAACAGATCTAGAACTATCTATATCTAAAATCTACCAAAAAATTATAGAGCTAAACAGATCTAGATTTAGGGATCTATCTATATCTGATTTTGTTAGACCTCCATTTAAATTCTAGAAATACACTATAATAGAGGGGATAAGCAGCTGTATGGGCCTTGTTGACCCTGATATATTTGTATCGTTTAAAAGGAGGTAAAATGTGGTTTGACAAAGTCCATATGTCCTAGTGACTTTATTCATCATGATCATTCTCCTCCTCATAATCCTCTTCCTCCTTCTCCTCATCCTCATCCTCCTCCTCCTCCTCCTCTTCATCATCATCCTCCTCCCCTCATCATGTCTCCTCCTGATCATCCTCCTCCTCATGTTCATCCTACTCATCATCCTCATCCACCTCCTCATCTTCCTCCCCTCCTCATTACCATCCTCCTCCTTCTCATCATGATGATGATGATAATAATCATCATCATCATCTCATCATCATCATAGGACGCTGCATTCCTGGAAAACACATCTGAATGTCTATCTGTTATGTGCCATTCTTCCTGCCTCTTGTTGTTGTTTCTTTCTCCCCCATGGCCTTCCAAATGCTTCCACTTTATCTTTCTCCCCCATGGCCTTTCCAAATGCTTCCACTATATCTTTCTCCCCCATGGCCTTCCAAATGCTTCCACTATATCTTTCTCCCCATGGCCTTCCAAATGCTTCTGTTATATCTCCCCCCATGTCCTTCCAAATGCTTCCGCTATATCTTTCTCCCCATGGCCTTCCAAATGTTTCCGTTATATCTTTCTCCCCCATGGCCTTCCAAATGCTTCCGTTATATCTTTCTCCCCCATGGCCTTCCAAATGCTTCCGTCATATCTTTCTCCCCATGGCCTTCCAAATGCTTCCACTATATCTTTCTCCCCATGGCTTTCTCTGTTTCGTCTCCCACTCATTTCACCCTTCAAAATAATCGTTCTTAGTCGTTCATGTCGTTTGATGTGGCCAAAATATTTCAGTTGAACGCAAAGAAAAGATGACTGGAACGGTTGGCCAAAGCTCAAAGTCTGAAATACTTTGGCCTCGTAAGTGGTGGTCTTAGTAGTCGTGTAAGGAAATATTCCAAAAGTATCGGGGATTATCATAGGGAAATCACAATTAATTGACATAGACCAAGTAGACACAATGGTAGTTTTAGTTCTGTCTACAATAGTAGTTTATATTCACAGAAGGGTGGATGTTTTGTGATAACCACTGTAAAGTGTACTCAAACATACTAATTATACACAGTTAGCTTGATAATAAAACAATTATAATTCGTTAAATACATGTAAAGCAGAAAACAATGTTATCATAGATTAAAGGAATGACACGAATTTCAAACATGAAGGACGACAAAACAATGAAAATAAAATCCTTTCATTTTTTTTTGTTTCATTGAAATTTATCCTGTCCACCATTGCGGTGATCTTAGGTGTATTAAACGAAAAACAGAAAGTACACACAAATTGGAAGAGTGTTAAGGGGAGGTGAAGACGTAAGGGAAGAGGGGGGAATGTAAACTTCCTTCGAGGGTACTACGGCCCATACAGCCGGAGCTTATCCAGGTTTCTGTAGCGTGAAGAGGAACATGTTTTAAAACATCGACGAAATCTAAGTTTGGTAAAAAAACAACACCTCCTGGACAGGACATTAGTCTGACGCAGGTTTTTACTCCCACGTTAGTGCTTGTACCCATTTATCACATGTTCAGTGTATTTCCCAATGACCACAACGTCGAAACTAGCTTTGCTAGGATGCGAACCTGGGAGCTCATGATCCCCAGTCCGGCAGCTTAACCGCTCAGCCACCAACGCGACACGATTAGGGGGGGGTGTGGCTTTCGTGAAATGCACCAATCATGAACAAAATAAGGGGATTAACAAAATAACGAAAACAATGACTGGGGTGTGAAAGATATGTACCATGCAAAATTGTCCGAATGTGAAAAATAGTCGGTAAAATGATCAACATGGGAAAAATACCAGGAAGAATGATCAATTTGTGAAAAGTACCAGGCCAAATGATCAAGATGTGGATACCAGGCAAAATGATCAAGATATGAATATTATCATGCAAAATGATCAATATTATGTCAAAGGTACTGGGAAAATTGATCTAGATATGAACATTACCCTGCAACACGATCAAGGTATAAAAAGTACCGGGAAGATTGTCAAGGTGTGAAAAGTACCGGGAAAAATGACTGTAAAGATATAAAAAGTACCAGACATAATGACCAAGATGTGAAAAATACCAGGTAGAATGATGAAAGTGGAAAAAGCACCAGGTAGAATGATCAATATATGAAAAGGACCAAGTAGAATGATCAATATATGAAAAGTACCAGGTAGAATGATCAATATATAAAAAGTACCAGGTAGAATGATCAATATATGAAAAAAGTACCAGGTAGAATGATCAATATATGAAAATAGTACCAGGTAGAATGATCAAAATCGGAAAAAAACTCGGTACATGAATAATGATCAATATGTGGAAAGCATCAGGCAAAATGATGAAGATACAAAAAGTACAAGCGAGGCAATGGGTGCCGACGCACATGTCGCGGGTTTGATCCTCATGGTGACCCGTTTTTTGTCACTGTCTATTTCCTTGTATTTGTCTCATCTTTGTTCCTATGGGGCTTTAATATTATTCAATGTCATTTCCTTCACTTTCGACATGCCCGATTGCCTCACTGTTTGTCTTTACGTTTTTGTCAGCTAAAATTTATTAATATGTTTAAATGCTTGGTACCAGTGTCAAGCTTTGATTTCGTCGATGTTTTAAAGTCATGGCGTGGCAATAAGGCAACACCAATCACGGACATCAAGATTCGTACTGTAAAATTCTGAAGGAAAAAAACTCCGCTTTAAAATTAAGGCATATTGGACTATTATAAAATCATCGTTCTCAAAATGAGATAAAATAATAATGAAAAAAGTAATAAAGTTAAAAAAACCCAATATATATATATATATATATATATATATATATATATATATATATACATATATATATATATATAATATATATATATATATATTAATCTATATATGGGTATATATATATATATATATATATATATATATATATATATATAGTTCCAATATATATATATATTATGTATTACAGTATGCATAGAACGGATAAAAATCCCTGATAATATTATTTAATCCTATACAGGGTAGGGGAATTGAATACATGTTCTACTAACTACTATAATTCCAAGTAGTTTATTGATTAAAGTCAGGCTAGGGGAATCATATACTTTCATACTTCTACTACTACTACTACTACTACTACTACTAGGGGAATCTACTACTACTACTACTACTACTACTACTACTACTACTACTACTACTACTACTACTACTACTACTACTACTACCAACTACTACATACTCCTACTACTACTACTACTACTACTAATGCTGCTGCTGCTACTACTGCTGCTACTGCTGCTACTGCTACTACTACTACTACTACTACTACTACTACTACTACTACTACTACTAACTACTACAATAGTTTATTGATTAAAATCAGGCTAGGGGATCATATACTACTCATACTCCTACTACTACTACTACTACTACTACTACTACTACTACTACTACTACTACTACTACTACTACTACTACTACTACTACTACTACTACTACTACTACTACTACTAACTACTACTACTACTACTATTAACTACTACAATAGTTTATTGATTAAAATCAGGCTTTAGGGGGATCATATACTTTCATACTACTACTACGACTACTACTACTACTACTGTTACTACTACTACTACTACTACTACTACTACTACTACTACTACTACTACTACTACTACTACTACTACTAACTACTACAATAGTTTATTGATTAAAATGTATTTCAATGAAGTTGTCCAATACTGGTTTTCACTCTGTCAAAATAAAGCTAAATGAAATTCAAATCAGTCATTAGAAATGCATTAACGTATTTTATACAATGGATGTACAGCTAAAAATTCCATAATCACAATGTTTTAATCTTCATTCTCTTGTATTCCGCCATGAATAAGAGCAACAGATGTTCAGTACTATATACATAGATAAGGTACAAGTCACCAAACATTGACTACTCTGCACACTTTTCAACATAAAATTAAGAGCACTTTTCAATATAAGCACATTTCTCTGTCTGTCTGTCTGTCTCGGTCTGCCTATGCCTTTCTGTCTATCTATCTGGCTCTGTTTTTGTCTCTGTATCTGCCTGTCTGTCTCTGTCTGTCTATCTGTCTGTCTCGCCCCCTCTCTCTCTCTTTCTCTCTCTCTCTCTCTCTCTCTCTCTCTCTCTCTCTCTCTCTGTCTCTCTCTCTCTCTCTCTCTCTCTCTCTCTCTCTCTCTCTCTCTCTCTCCATCTCCGTCTGTCTGTCTCTGTATGCCTGTGTATGTCTGTCTGTCTGTCTCTGTTTATCTGTCAATCTATATGTTTGTCTATCTGTCTGTTTGTCTGTCTATCTGTCTGTCTATTTATATGTATGTATGTCTGCATGTCTATCTTGATTGTCATAACCAGCATCATTAAAACCTGTTGATTAGGTTGTAACTATCACCATCATTAAAATTGTGACCATGTTTTCATTCCATATAAAGAGTTTGTAGTAACCATAATAAACCTATTTAATCCATTCAAATGGATATTATATCACACATACATGCACATGCACACACACACACACACACACACAATATGCGTAATGTGCACACACATAGACCTACATACAAATACTTACACACAGACTTGTGCGTACACAGCCCAAATACACACACACACACACACACACACAGCATATCATTTCCTCATTACTGTACCCACATTGGCATATTTTAATCGTCATTACAAGATGGAATTGAAAGCCTAAGTTCTATACACTGAGTGGCTGAATTAAAACTATACATCTATATCTATATAACGTACAACATATTAAAAGGAAGAGGAAAATGCACGCTTTTATTTTCACTTAAGCTCCAGAGCGAAAACTATCAAAGGTAAAAGAAATCTGTAATCACTAAATGTATCAAATGTGAGAAACTTATTAATCGGTCCACAAAAAGTAACGCATAATCATATCTAAAAAAACCCCTAAAAAGGTACACAAAGGACAAAATCATGGAAATGAAATCTTCATACATTGATTTATTGACTGCAACAGAATTAGAGTAAAAGACAGATTGAAAAGAACTCATTTACGATAACAAAACAAAACGCTCTTGTGAAATATGAGCGATAAGTCGTGGAAAGGATTTTAAGTCGCATAGAAATAATATGCATTTCTTTTTGTGGACAATACAACAACGTTGGCTGTGAATTCTCTTATGTATTTCGTTTCGCTGGTTTTTAATTTTTAAACCACGAATTGAACCCCAGCCCAACTCTACTTCTTCATCTCCAAGTTGGCATCAAGGCCAAGGCCGCGAGAGACGAGAGCCACGGTACAGTGCACACGTTCAATATTATTCTATTTAGGCCCTATTCTATATGAGTCTAGACCTAGATGTATTGTTCATCTTCTACAGAGACCAATTTACATGATTAGTAAAGTTAGCCTACGTTTCCATAGAGACATTAAGTCTAGATCTAGATTTAAATCTAGTTAAAAATAATCTAGTTTCTAGATCTAGATCTAGAGATCTATCCTATCCCCTTCACATGTTTCCACCGTAGGTAGAAGGTGTTAGAGCAGGGGTCACCAAATAACGGCCCGCGGGCCAGATCCAGCTCGCGAGGTGAAGTTCTCCGCCTGTCGCCATGCCACCAGGTGGGAAATCTCAGTATTTTGTTTTATTTTTAATTTTCTTTGTGCTGCTTTGTTTTGGAGATTGAGATATGCGTGCACGAGGTCTGATATAACATATCTTATTACAACATCACGTAATTTGATGGCTTTTTGGTGAATGCATGTTTATTGTCTTATTGTATTTGTGTATGTTGTATTTTGTGTATGGATAAATTACTGATGAATCAATAGGTTTGTTGTCTTATGGTATTTGTGTATATTGTATTTTGTGTATGGATAAATTACTGATAAATCAATAGGTTTGTTGTCTTATGGTATTTTGTGTATGGATAAATTACTGATAAATCAATAGCTTTGTTGTCTTATGGTATTTGTGTATGTTGCATTTTGTGTATGGATAAATTACTAATAAATCAATAGGTTTGTTGTCTTATGGTATTTGTGTATGTTGCATTTTGTGTATGGATAAATTACTGATAAATCAATAGCTTTGTTGTCTTATGGTATTTGTGTATATTGCATTTTGTGTATGGATAAATTACTGATAAATCAATAGCTTTGTTGTCTTATGGTATTTGTGTATGTTGTATTTTGTGTATGGATAAATTACTGATAAATCAATAGGTTTGTTGTCTTGGTTTCTTTATATGTTCATCGTCTTATATTGGACAAAATAACTGTCTGGCCCACGGCCGGCATTCTTTCAGTTATCCGGCTCACTTTGAAGTGAGTTTGGTGAGCCCTGGGTAACAACTACAAAAGAAAATGAAAGACCTGTGTAACAAGGTGCGCACTGATTGGTACCAGCGCTAAATATACACGTACAAACATCTCCGTAGACAACGATGATTATGATCACTCTTTTACCACAACATTCTTTCTTTTCAACTATGTGAACTACACAAAAGGTTAACGGGTGCAGGGTGATATAATTAATATCAAGTACCGTTACAGTATTCGATACTTATGTTAGGCGGGATTTTCGTTGCAGATCTAATGAACGGAAATGAAGGAATGAGTAAGAATAACAATAACAATTTTCGTGGATCGCAGGCAAAACAATCTTTTTCCCAATCGATTAAAATACTGATTTGATCCAAGAGTTAATTCGCTAAGAACCTAAAGCAGGCTATTTGAAATCTGCAAGCGAAATATGGAAGTTTTGGGTACAGTAGTTTCAGAGTTATGAGCAGTCAAAGTTAGAGACGTTCAGCTTTATATATACATAGATATCTGCTTCAGTAGCCAGGACGTGCAGTGAAAGGCTTGCCAGCGATGATCACTTCATAGGTAGCGTCCTTCCTTTGTACCCAGCCGTTGACGTTTGGTTGGTTCAAAACATTGCCGTCTGCGTCGTAATCACCCACAGAACCAAGACAAACCATCTTGTCCAACGAAAACCTGGTGAAGGGAAAAACGGAAACCAGACCAGAAATTGTCAGTTGTATGACATAAATGCCTGAGTCAGACTTAAGCATTTTTTGAGATAATATAAGCCCACCACATAAATGCATCTCGAAGTATTTTGCTTCTAGCTTAAAACTATCTACGAAATCAACCAACCAGAAAGCTCAAATTAAAACCAAATCATTAATTGTAGTCAAGATCCGTGCAAGTGGAAGTTTTTCTTGCATTTCTCAAAACGTCTAAATGTGACTCACCCAGGAACCGGAATTTATCCCGGTTTCTAGCGTGAAGCACAACAGGTGATAATGATCACCTCCTGAACAGGACGCTGGTCTGACGCAGGTTTTTAGTCCCAAGTTAGTGTTTGTACCCATTTTTCACCTGGGTCAAGTGGAGAAAATGCGTGTTAAGTGTCTTTCCCAAGGAACACAACGTCGGGCTTGGCTTAGCCAGGATTCGAACCCGGGACCTCATGATCCCAAGTCTGACAGCCTAACCACTCAGCCACCAACGCCACAAATGTTTTCAATGTTATGCAACTGACGAAAACTATTATATAAAAGGAACAATAATTGATGTGTGTTAAACTTCTTGTTTTTAATGTTTTTTGTATTGGCAGTTCATCATTATTTTGCTAATTTTATATAGATATTATTTTATGATATGATTTTAACAACGTGTATAATCTAAACCCCACTTTTCATTTTTGTGTAAAAATAATGTTGAAATGTCAATAAATAGCAGTCATTTATTTTTGCAGTGATGTGTTATGACAATGTGCTATATTATATTGAACATATTCAAGCGCATTTGAGCATCATTATTGTGGATACCGACGCTATACAAATTGTCATCATTACTTGAATTACATTACTAGGCGAAATATGACAATAAGTGACAACTTCACTAATAAAGACAGAACAAACACGTGACTTCACTTCACTGTGGTTCCTTTGTATTATTACATTACTAATATCTCACCCGTATCCACAGGTGGTGGTGAGTCCAGCGAATTTGCCGTCACGGTAGATTGGCTCCCCTCCCCACGGCCAGGTGTCTTTGTGCACATCAAAGTCCTCCAACAACAATTGAGTGAATCGGCGTCCTACCCCTGTTCTCGTTGCCTTAGCAACGCCGCCTTGCCAACGAAGTCATCAGTTGACTGCAAGGATAACAAGTAAAAAACAATTATTAGAGAAAACTCAAGTTCCTTCAAGTTCATTACGGCCCGTATAGCCAGAGCTTATAAAGATAATAAAGATAAAGATGAATTTATTGATCATATCCCCGCACAAATGCAGGCTCATCGACTGTACATCATTTATCCTCAAGCATGCCTTTTCATTCGAAGTCCTCCTCAACTCCTCGAGGGAGTTTTCAATACACCAGACTCTTAGGCTTTCCGTAATAACACGTCTGACACGATATTTTTCTCTACCTATTGCTGGGTACTCATTCACACTTGAGTCAAGTCGTAATGACATTCTGGCACGAGGAACTTGAGTCAAGTGAGGAAATAAGAGTACACCGTTGTGAAAAATAACAGCCCCACCTGTGTCAGCCGTGGAGTTTGAACCAGTGTCGTCGTGATTACCACCTCACAACACTACGGTTCAGCTACAGCGGTTCATCGGCTTATCCCGGTTTCTTTAGCATGAAGCGGAAGAGGTTACGATAATCACCTCCTTGACAGGACGCTACTCTGACGCGGGTGTTGACTCCTAAGTTAATAAGTGCTTATACCTATTTGCATCTGATATGAGTGGTGATATTGCGTGTTAAGTGTCTTTCCCAAGGAACGCAACGTTGGATTTAGCTGTGCTAGGATTCAAACCCGGTACCTCACAGCCCCAAGCCCGGCAGCATAAACGATCGGCCAGCGACGCCACACAAATGATAAATAAAAATGATATAATTATAACATCTAAATATTTAGAGAAGTTGAATTTTCTGCACATCATTTTCGTTCACATATCCTCTATAACTTTTCAAACGCAGTCAATACAAATTATGTGTGTATGTATGTGTGTGTATGAGTGTGTGTGTGTGTGTGTCGTCTTTAATCCTACAAAATGTAACATTATGACGTTTACCACATTCTTAAAAATACAGACATATTAACTGCAACACTAAATATAACATTATTCTTTATATAAAAGAAATGACCAGAAAGTGTGTACGTACGTCTAGCTTGTCCCCAACACACAGCCCACATTCCAGTGGCGTCGTCTCCTCGTCCAGATCCAGGCCCCACTCGGGAAGACAGTGTTCACACGCAAATGTCTCAGGACGTAGTGCCCGACATTACGAATCCCGTATTGCTTCCCCGAGTGCATCAGTGTGTCGTACAGGTGCAAGGCATACTGAAACAAACAGAAAAGAAGAACAAAAAAGTTGAAAAATATAATTATTATCATATCATTTTGTGTCAGGGGCTAGGTATGTCGTTTGACCTTTAAATGCTCCATACATCTTAATACAATCATGTGTTTTTTAAATGATTGTATCTCCAATAATAAATCAGGATAATGCACATTCATTCATCATACACATATTCTAAATTATACAGCTCCTTATCAATGGCATTTTAAAAAGAATTAATACTTTTTGAATTTTTGGTTGTGAACTGTAAACTGTTCCATGTTTTGACTGTTCTAAGATAAAGAAAAATGTGTCTAACAGAAGTAGAACTTCCTGTAATATCTTTATACCTTGAATCTATCTCCCTGAGTAAAATTTACATGAGAATAATTGAAAAATTATTTATAATCAATATTATCTATATATGCTATAACAAAAAGGTGACAGAAACACATAAACACATAAATGTAATATTATCTTTGAGATATCAAAGTCCCATTACATGTTTTATTAGTTTCATTGCAATTTACCTCAGCCATCATAAGCGGTGATTTCATGGTGAGTAAAAGGAAATGAGAAAGATGGAGAAAATGTTAAGAGGTGAAAGGTAACAAGCAGAGTTTACCAGTAGCGCCCACCAATCATCCAACACATTTCACGAAAGAAAAAGTGCCTTCAGGGCCGTTGCAGCTCATAGAGCCGGAGCTTATTCCAGTTTCAATAGGGAGAAGCGGAACAGGTGATAATAATCACGTCCTCACCAGAATGCTACTCTGATGCAGGTATTGACCTCAAAGCTAATGGATTGTACTTGTACCCATTCGCACCTGGGGAGAGTGGGGGAAATGCTCGTTAAGTGTCAATCCCAAGGAACACAACGTCGGACCTAGGTTTGCTGGGATTCGAACCCGGGACCTCATGATCCCCAATCCGACAGCCTAACCGCTCGGCCATCGATCGACGCCACTACAACACATTATTCATGAGTCGTGCTACAAAATGGACTCGTTAGATGTGACGCCAATCATCCGTGAGATGACCAGCTTGAGATCAGGAGAAATCCCTATCCAGAGTTGAGTGTAGTGTAATCAGGGGCAGGGGTAGACTTAAGAGTCCTGATTTTTCTAGGACACACGGCATAGTGTTGTGGTAGCTTGCTATTGCTTTCCACGCCGCCACGCCGTCTGATTAGACCTGTTTTGTTTGTTTCAGTGCAATTTACCGCGGCCACCGTAAGCGGTGATCTCATTGTGCTGATCACTTACAAGCAGACGGCTCCGTTCAGCCATTTCACTGCTGAATGGACAGAATGTCCAGAAAAGAATTGCCCGGACTTGGAATCGAACTCACCGTGGAGGGCTGAGTTCGATTCCAAAATCCGGACAAAAAAATTGTTTCTGGCCCTCCTGTCGACCCAACTCAGCAGTTCTGTTATGTCAGACGCGGCGAAAGTCAAGACGACATGGAAAAAGCAATGACAAACCACCACATTATGCCGCATGCCGAGAAAAATTCAGGACTCTACTCCTGATTACCCTACGCTCAACTGTGAGTGTGGGACTTGCTTTGCGTTACCTACCTCAGATGGAATATACAAAGTAAAGCCGTCCTCCCCAGAGTCAGTCAGTCTCATGGCCCTGATACCTCTGGCATAACCCAAGTCCATGGAGTTCAAGGTCATCGGTTTGAAATCGGTTTTGGCCGTGCTGACGTCACCCACGTCTGCGAGCAACTGCTGAGCACGTGGCCCGATAATGGCTATCCCTGAGAACGCGGAAGTGACGTCAGTCACCTGAACGGAGCCGTCTGCTGGTAGGTGAGATCTCAGCCATGACAAAGAGCGAACCTGTTGTGAGGCCAGAGTGGTGATGAAGTAACTGAAAAAAACCAAACGATTTCATTGGACAAGATTTTGATTACCAGTGATTCCAGTCAAAAGTCAAAAGGATACTGAGACATGTCATCCTGACTTCGTAGATTATGGGACATATCCAAAGTAATATTAACATTATTAAGAATAATTCAATGGGTTTTGTTATTCTCTTAAATTCGTTTAGTTTTCAAATTGATTTTACACTGTCCGTAACAAGAAACGCATATCAATTTTATGTGACTTAAACTCCTTGTCTTCGACTTATCACTCATACTCATACATGTATTTTATAAGACCGTTTTGTTCTGTTGTTGTGAGTGAATTGGTTTTGTTTTTGTTTTCAGTCAATAATTCAAGGTATCAAGTATTCACGTCAGTGATTTTGTCCTTTTTGTAGCTTTAGTGTTTGAGATATGATATGAATTAATTATGAGTTCCTTTTTGTGGACAGTATATAAGTATCTGTAACTTCATTCCCCTGGTCTAGGTAGGTAGGTCGACACCTAGACCCATCGGAGAGGGACGATAAAAAGGAGGCCTCGTGTGTGCAGATCACAACATTATGGGCACGGTAAAGATCACCCGTTTTGGCTGTTTTAGTAGTAAAAGAAGTCTGGGTAACAACAACAACAACAACAAAAACATCCTACCATACCCCCCTCCTTCCTCTCAAAACATCTGTTGAACCGTATTACTGTAGCCTTGATGATGGTAAAATCTGAGATCACCGTATTAATGGTAGTGGATTGATGGTAAAATTGAATTCAAAACTAAATCAAACGTCGCAATCCAAGGTAAGCTGGAGCAAAGCACAAATCACACAAAATTTCTACTCAACCCATTCCACTTTCCACTGATATCCTTCCTAGACACGCCTGAAGAAATCACCAAACATGAGTGTTGTACATGTGACTTCCAATATGGTTGTTATCGTTTATCTCCGAATGTGTTACAATGCAAATGATATCACCTAAATAATGGTTCAATGATATCTCCTCCCAATAGAGTGGTCTCGAGTTTCCCCATATCACCTTAACCCAATATAGTGGTCTCCTCCAATCCCATCCAAGTTGATCAAATCAGGATTGTACAGCGCCTTGAGCTAAGAAGGGAAGGTCTCCCGATTTAGATATGCCCTTATTATTATCCTTGATATTACCTATTAA
>JAXRKP010001236.1:27500-35000 GCA_037039925.1 Doris montereyensis
TCTCTCTCTCTCTCTCTCTCTCTCTCTCTCTCTCTCCCCACGCCCCCTGGAGACGCATAATAAAAGGAGGTCCCGTAGGTAGATCACAACACTCTGTGCATGTTAAAGATCCCTAGGCTGTTTACAAAGCAGTCGGGGCAAAATTAAAAATCCTACCAATACCTTCAACATCACCTTTGTTATGGATTTGAGTAAATCAAACTTAAAAGAAAATCTTGCATTACGTCTATGACAAGTATGCAAAAAACTAACAAGGCAACTAACAAAACAACTAACAAGACAACTAACAAGACAACTAACAAGACAACTAACAAGACAACTAACAAAACAACTAACAAGACAACTAACAAGACAACTAACAAGACAACTAACAAGACAACTAACAAGACAACTAACAAGACAACTAACAAGACAACTAACAAAACAACTAACAAGACAACTAACAAAACAACTAACAAGACAACTAACAAGACAACTAACAAAACAACTAACAAGACAACTAACAAAACAACTAACAAGACAACTAACAAAAAAACTAACAAAACAACTAACAAGACAACTAACAAGACAACTAACAAAACAACTAACAAGACAACTAAAAAACAACTAACAAAACAACTAACAAGACAACTAACAAGACAACTAACAAGACAACTAACAAAACAACTAACAAGACAACTAACAAGACAACTAACAAGACAACTAACAAGACAACTAACAAGACAACTAACAAGACAACTAACAAGACAACTAACTAACAAGACAACTAACAAAACAAGCTAACAAGACAACTAACAAAACAGCTAACAAGACAACTAACAAAACAACTAACAAGACAACTAACAAGACAACTAACAAAACAACTAACAAAACAACTAACAAGACAACTAACAAGACAACTAACAAAGCATTAGGAAGATTTGGCCTAGAACTTAAACCCCCTAGTTAGATACTAGGAATATTACATCTAGAAGACAATGCATGCTATTCAAGTAGAGACATATTTCTTTATTTGATATGATTTACCCACATCCACGACTAAGGTGATCTTGGGACTTTTGGTAGGATTTTTAATTTTGCCCGGACTGCCCTGTAAACAGCCAAGTGATCTTTAAAATGAACAGAGTGTTGTGATCTGCACACGGGACCTCTTTTTCATCGTCCGTCTCCAATGGGACTAGGTGTCGATCCACCTACCTGGAATAGAGGTTAGATTTTGCTCGAAAAAACTCGAGAAAATGTGTCAACCGTTGGGGGGGGGGGATCGAACCCATTACCTTCCGGTTGAGAGGCCGACACTTTGCCTCTGCACTACTGAGTCCCCCGGTACAGACAATAAAGGAAACGGTTTAGGGCTATTGATTTTTTTATGATTTGTAATCTTTATCATAAAAGACACCATACTTATTTTCCCACCACATAAACAGAGATTTGTTTTATCCCAAGTGTAGTTAGTGAACTATGTACAACAGTAAATGAAATCCCATACTCACGAGTTGAGTGTATGGTAGTCAGGAGTGGGGTCCTGGTTTTTCCAGGACTACGACACAATGTGACAGTTTGCCATTGCTTTCCACGCCGCCTTTACTTTTGCCGAGTCTGAACAGACCTAGCCACATAACATTTCGCAGCTGGGTCGCCATAAAGACCAGAGAAATTTGCCCGCACTGGGAATCGAACGTGGGCTCATTGATGGTAGTCAGATGCTCTATCTACCGACTGAGCCACCGGTGATTCATTGAACTAATCCTATTATTGCCATTATAATCTAAAGGAAAAAATGTGACAAAACGGCCAAACAGTCAGCATGCAATAATTCCTTTTACACATGTATTACCGTTGGGCTGGGCCCTAGGAGCCAGGATGAATCAGATGTAAAACTCTCAGGGCCGTTGGTCAGTTGGCGCAATTCCGCTTGTTCTAGAGATGGCATACGGTGCAGCATATTTTCCATCATAATCTCTGGCAATGTAAAAATGAAAAAAAAAAAAAAAAAAGAAATAATTTTGGTTGTTTCCTTTTGATACAAAGGAAGGGGAGAAAAAGTGGAGGAGACCCAACCATCTGAACTGTCCCACCTCCATCTGAGTTCTTATGCCACCTGACCTGCCGCCATCTCCCACTGTCGTGTTTTTGATTGCGTTTCTTTTAGTTTTACTTACTGTTTGAATTCACTTACAGATTCAATTATGTGTAATTCAACTGTATTGTGTTCCTTAGATTGTACCGTTGTTTTGCCTTTTTTTAAAATACCCAATTTAATCTGAACTAATATTTATTTCCTTATTTTTAATTCTATAGCTCTTTCAAAGGAAGGTCACTCACGAAAATGGTCCCAGTCATCGGGCAACAACTGGAACTCAAAGTTGTCTGGGATTTTTGAATGGAAGCAGGTTTTCGGCTTCGGTTCAAAGCCTCCTCCTAATATTCCTCCATTCCATTCACGTAAATAGACAAAGCCGTCATAATCACGAACAACTGGAGAAAGAAAGAAAGAAAGAAAAAAGGAAGAAGCTATGACATAATTTGTTAATCAAAATTTAATCCTGTCATCGTAGTTTCGAATTTAACTCCTTAGCCAATCAGTTAGTATTACATCTCAACATAAAGAGCAACAATTTAGGGAGAGTTCCATAGTCGGTTCCAATATTTAAATACATATTATTTTCAAACCTACTTCCCATTCAATAAGCTTGGTTGCCTGTGCATTATACTCCGATAAAATCACGTCGTCAAATGACGTCACGGAAAAGCCGTGCAGAAATCTCATAAAATGAAATACCCATCTCCGATTGGCTCAATCGTTTTTTTTTTATTCGGTATAATGAACGCATAACAATACTGATTTGACATTGAATTTAAAAGTCTAACCTTTGTTTTAGTGGTGATGGTGCGGTCCTGCCAGATCTTGTTTAAGTTATTGAATGCTGTTCTTGATTTTCCTATTCTTGTCTTGGTATCTGCTGTTGTTCCCCCTACATTATCTACTACACTGACAAGATAGGTAAAGTTGTCTACTTCTTCCAAAGGCTTGCTGTCCACAGTGATTGGTTCAGAGCTTGACGTTTTCACTTTAATATCTTTGATTTTTCGGGATGTATTCTGAGGCCAATAAAATTGGATAATTCTGAAAGACATGCCCTTCGGTGGAGTCCACAGGGACAGAGGATTAGGGGAAGGCCACGATTAACCTGGAGAAGACTAGTGGAAGATGACTTGAGGAGAGGGGGTCTTTTGTGGAGGGAGTTATCAAGAGTTGCCTAAGCTAGGAATAAATGGAAGTCTGTGGTTCGTGGCTTATACCCTGGTATAGGGTGAAAAGGCAATGACGATGATGATGATGATAGTAATGAGTGCACTACTTTCGACCCAAAACTGTTTTTAATCTAGCGTGGTGACGATGGTATCGACTTGACCTTTTGACAGTACTTCCGCTTTAAGTCGTCGACAAATAAGGAAGAACTTGATGACTTTAGTTCAGTCTCCAAGCCTTATTTGAGCCACTTGATGATAAGTCACATCGATCTACATCTAGCGTGCAAGAATTTATTGATTCCCAGAAATTATGCTAGTCCCAAAATCTACATAAATCCAGGCCTAGCTGCACAGTCTTAGATCAATTGTAATACAGTTTCTGCACTTCCCCGAGTATTAAGAGCTCGGTCATATCGCGCACTCACAAATTCGTGCGCCGTGACACAGGCCTGGTTCATAAAACAGCTGTCTCCAAAAATTGCACGATTCGTCACAGTGCACGATTTTTTCATGTCACCTAATTGTACAGTGCTATTAAATAATTACCGACTCAAAATGCAACAACGGCTGGCTTTATTTTGGCTAAATGCAACATGTTTTTGCAATTACGTCTTCATTTGGTTGCATTTAAATAGACAATTAATGCGAAAAATAAACTCGATAACGTTTTTTTCCTCGTCCAGCAACAAAATCTGCCATGCATGTTTATGTTCAAAATGGGGGTAACTTTACAAGCAATTATGCTGAGAGAGCCTACCATTTATGAAAAAAAAAGGCTGGTTGTCAGATGGTACAATCAGACGTCAACAGGGAAGCGGCGTTCATTTGACAGGCGCCTTGCAATAATTGTGTTTTCTATTTCTAGCATTTTGATTGGCGGAAAATTTAGACCTCGAACATTTCCACCAATCAGAATGTTTAAAAAGCAGCGGCGGCAGTCTTATATAGCACAAACCGACTAAACGCAACACTCATAGTAAGATCTTCGTAAAATTTGGCACTTTCACAAATGATGTTTACCTGGCATCATTCGGTCAACATCTTCCATAGGCTTTGTCACCACGTAGAAATGTTCACACGGGTGCAAGGGGCGCGTCCACTGCTTTAGGGAAAGTCTTTTGGCCAAGAGTTCTGGCCCACTAATCAATGCAAGAGAGATATTGTAAATAAATAAATAATAGTGAGAGAGAGAGAGAGAGAGAGAGAGAGAGAGAGAGAGAGAGAGAGAGAGAGAGAGAGAGAGAGAGAGAGAGAGAGAGAGAGAGAGAGAGAGAGAGAGAGAGAGAGAGAGAGAGAGAGAGAGAGAGAGAGAGAGACTTTTTTTATTTAGATCCTCAGAAGATAGAAGAGAGAAGAAGAAGAAGAAGAAGAAGATTGTCCAAAAGAACTAAATCAAGCAAAATGAAAGCATTGATAGGATGAAGAGGAAGAGCTTCCAGAGAGAGAAGAAGACGATTTTTGAAAAGGAAGAAGAAGAAGAAGAATAAAAGAAAAGAAAAGAAGAAGAAGAAGAAGAAAAAGAAGAAGAAGAAGAAGAAGAAGAAGAAGAAGAAGAAGAAGAAGAAGAAGAAGAAGAAGAAGAAGAAGAAGAAGAAGAAGAAGAAGAAGAAGAAGAAGAAGAAGAAGAAGAAGAAGAAGAAGAAGAAGAAGAAGAAGAAGAAGAAGAAGAAGAAGAAGAAGAAGAAGAAGAAGAAGAAGAAGAAGAAGAAGAAGAAGAAGAAGAAGAAGAAGAAGAAGAAGAAGAAGAAGAAGAAGAAGAAGAAGAAGAAGAAGAAGAAGAAGAAGAAGAAGAAGAAGAAGAAGAAGAAGAAGAAGAAGAAGAAGAAGAAGAAGAAGAAGAAGAAAGAAGAAGAAAGAAGAAGAAGAAGAAGAAGAAGAAGAAGAAGAAGAAGAAGAAGAAGAAGAAGAAGAAGAAGAAGAAGAAGAAGAAGAAGAAGAAGAAGAAGAAGAAGAAGAAGAAGAAGAAGAAGAAGAAGAAGAAGAAGAAGAAGAAGAAGAAGAAAAAGAAGAAGAAGAAGAAGAAGAAGAAGAAGAAGAAGAAGAAGAAGAAGAAGAAGAAGAAGAAGAAGAAGAAGAAGAAGAAGAAGAAGAAGAAGAAGAAGAAGAAGAAGAAGAAGAAGAAGAAGAAGAAGAAGAAGAAGAAGAAGAAGAAGAAGAAGAAGAAGAAGAAGAAGAAGAAGAAGAAGAAGAAGAAGAAGAAGAAGAAGAAGAAGAAGAAGAAGAAGAAGAAGAAGAAGAAGAAGAAGAAGAAGAAGAAGAAGAAGAAGAAGAAGAAGAAGAAGAAGAAGAAGAAGAAGAAGAAGAAGAAAGAAGAAGAAGAAGAAGAAGAAGAAGAAGAAAGAAGAAGAAGAAGAAGAAGAAGAAGAAGAAGAAGAAGAAGAAGAAGAAGAAGAAGAAGAAGAAGAAGAAGAAGAAGAAGAAGAAGAAGAAGAAGAAGAAGAAGAAGAAGAAGAAGAAGAAGAAGAAGAAAGAAGAAGAAGAAGAAGAAGAAGAAGAAGAAGAAGAAGAAGAAGAAGAAGAAGAAGAAGAAGAAGAAGAAGAAGAAGAAGAAGAAGAAGAAGAAGAAGAAGAAGAAGAAGAAGAAGAAGAAGAAGAAGAAGAAGAAGAAGAAGAAGAAGAAGAAGAAGAAGAAGAAGAAGAAGAAGAAGAAGAAGAAGAAGAAGAAGAAGAAGAAGAAGAAGAAGAAGAAGAAGAAGAAGAAGAAGAAGAAGAAGAAGAAGAAGAAGAAGAAGAAGAAGAAGAAGAAGAAGAAGAAGAAGAAGAAGAAGAAGAAGAAGAAGAAGAAGAAGAAGAAGAAGAAGAAGAAGAAGAAGAAGAAGAAAGAAGAAGAAGAAGAAGAAGAAGAAGAAGAAGAAGAAGAAGAAGAAGAAGAAGAAGAAGAAGAAGAAGAAGAAGAAGAAGAAGAAGAAGAAGAAGAAGAAGAAGAAGAAGAAGAAGAAGAAGAAGAAGAAGAAGAAGAAGAAGAAGAAGAAGAAGAAGAAGAAGAAGAAGAAGAAGAAGAAGAAGAAGAAGAAGAAGAAGAAGAAGAAGAAGAAGAAGAAGAAGAAGAAGAAGAAGAAGAAGAAGTTTTCAGAAGAAGAAGAAGAAGAAGAAGAAGAAGAAGACATATTATCAACTAATCCTAATTATCAATCTATATCGTAGCAAAAGTATTCTCATCATACGTAGAAGGCTAGACAGTGATACAAATAAAGACATAATTTATGGTTAAAGGCTAAAGTTAGTAACTTATGTTCTGAGTAGAGAAGTAAATGACTGATAGTTTTCCTCGTTACACACTCAGATACGAACAACTTAATACCCCCCACCCCCTCACCCCGCCCCGTCTGGATGTGTTTGCCTTGGAGTGAAAAGTTCTAAAGAAGTTGCCATAGCTATCAATGGAGCTGTCATATTGGCTAAACTTTCCGTCATCCCTGTACGAAGGGGTTACTGGGGAATACAATTGGAAAACCGCATACAGTGCCACCTAGCGTCACTGGCAAATGTGATACCGTAGTGTATTGGTGCGATTAATTCCGGCACCAGGACGTTCTTGCACTGTGAGTGCCCACCTGTTCCCAAAGCGCTCATGCGTATGGCTGGGTTTGATGACTGTTACACATCAACAAGTGGTGCCACATCCACCGTCGGAAATTTCGCCAAGGCTACCTATGTCGCCATCGCCAAGACCTATGTTTACCTCGCCCCTGATTTGCGGAAGGGACTGACTTTACCAAGCCACCATACCAAGGAGTTCACAACCTATCTGATGAAGAACCATTGCCTTGCGACTGTTCAGCGCCAACAACAGAAAGTCTATTAGGTCAAGATCAGATCAGATGGCACATATAATTAATTGATGCTTGTGGTTGCATCATATGTTTGATACCATATTTGTAAACTGAAGAAAAATAGTGACTCAACACGGGGAAAAACTAAATGTTTGATGTTTTTTTCTTTTCACTGTATAAATAAATAAATAAATAAATGGCGTCCTTGTGAAATTCATCCAGAAATTTAAAAACGAATAAAAAAACAAACCAAAACAAGCCCCCCAACCCCCCCCCTCCAAAATCATAAAACAAACTAAGTAGACAAATCCCCCCCCCCCCGGAATGCTATTATTGTGTGGATTCTGTGTCTTCATGTTACACAATCTAAGATTAGAAAAAAAAAAAGGGGTAGACATTAATATCAATTATTCTAACCAATCACCACACCTGGCCAGCACAGTTGACAAACACGTCACAGTTGATTTCACCA
>JAXRKP010001236.1:37500-42500 GCA_037039925.1 Doris montereyensis
CACACTAGAATATTATTATAGACCTGTCTTTCTAATGTATAGTGTCTAGATTAGTTCACACTAGAATATTATTATAGACCTGTCTTTCTAATGTATAGTGTCTAGATTAGTTCACACTAGAATATTATTATAGACCTGTCTTTCTAATGTATAGTGTGTAGATTAGTCACACTAGAATATTATTATAGACCTGTCTTTCTAATGTATATCAGATTAGTTCACACTAGAATATTATTATAGACCTGTCTTTCTAATGTATAGTGTCTAGATCAGTTCACACTAGAATATTATTATAGACCTGTCTTTCTAATGTATAGTGTCTAGATCAGTTCACACTAGAATATTATTATAGACCTGTCTTTCTAATGTATAGTGTGTCATCTCAGATTAGTTCACACTAGAATATTTTATAATAATTTTTTAATGTATAGGCTTTAGCTTTTTAGACCTGTCTTTCTAAAATAGTGTGTAAACAGTCTACACATTAACTTCTTTTAATAGTGAGAATTTCTAAACTCTTGGAGAAATTGTTGGGTTTTTTTTAGATAGGAGAATTTATTTTTCTGCTGAACGTGGTGCATATCACAAAATTTTAGGAAGAATTTTACACATATAACTAAGTTATAATGATATATCTATATTTTACACTAATATATTTTAGGAAGAATTCCCGCCTAATATTATTTTCCCTGTCAGTTTGTCTTCTCCTAAAATTTTGCAAATGGATTTTTGGCCATAGGCTGTGATAATGTTAAACACGACAAGAAAATTACAACCGGTTGTCGTGCAGGCTGGTCTTTGGAGAACAAGCCTTGCTTTCTAATGGATCTTGCTAGTTAACACCGACAGAAAATAACGACTAGAAAATTAAACCTGGTTGGTGTGTCTCAATGTATATCAACCCCATTAATATTACCTAGGGTAGACTTTCTAATCACCTGTATAGTGTTAACCACGACAGAAAAATAATTAGGCTTTAGCTTTTCAATGTGCCCAAAAGAAACAAAAAATAATCAATAGAACTTAAGAAAACGAGGTGAATTCAGAGCAGAACTGTGATTCAATAGAACTTAAGAAGACCTTTGGAATCGAACAAGAACTGTGATTAAATAGAACTAAAGAAGAAGAGCTTGGAATCGAGCAAGAACTGTGATTAAATAGAATTAGAAGAAAACCTTGGAATCGAGCAAGAACTGTGATTCAACAGAACTTAAGAAGATCTTGGAATCGAGCAAGAACTGTGATTCAATAGAACTTAAAGAGATGATCTTGGAATCGAGCAAGAACTGTGATTCAACAGAACTTAAAAAGAGCTTGGAATCGAGCAAGAACTGTGATTCAATAGAACTTAAGAAGATCTTGGAATCGAGCAAGAACTGTGATTCAATAGAACTTAAAAGATGACCTTGGAATCGAGCAAGAACTGTGATTCAACAGAACTTTAAGAAGACCTTGGAATCGAGCAAGAACTGTGATTCAATAGAACAAAAAGATGACCTTGGAATCGAGCAAAAACTGTGATTCAACAGAACTTAAAAGATGAGCTTGGAATCGAGCAAGAACTGCGATTCAACAGAACTTAAAAAAGATGACCTTGGAATCGAGCAAAAACTGTGATTCAATAGAACTTAAGAAGAGCTTGGAATCGAGCAAGAACTGTGATTTTCGGAACATGAAACGAATTGTTATGGCAATAACTGGAAACATATAAAATTAAAGGAATTCTAAATGCACTATTCAAGTAGAAACGTAAAAAAAGAAACAAAACATAGGGCTTTCATTTTGGTGGGATTCTAATTTAATTTTAAAAGATTTTTTTTTCATGAAAAACGTTCGATCTCTTTTTTTTTGTGTACATTGTAATTGTAATCTGGTTAGCCTACACGAGCCAGAAATCTGGATTTCTAGCTCTTTTGAAATATTCGCCCAGTTTTAAATCGTTAATCTATCGGACTGTCGCTATAAAAAATAGTTTTCTATTAATGTGGTTATATTTTAATGTCTAGATCTAGATATAAGATCTGGAAATCTCGGGAAAGAGCTTAAGCTACTAATAATCGAATACATATCAACAATGCATTTATATAATACTTTTGGCTTCGTAGATATATTTTCACGTGAGTTCTAAATCAACATTAACACATTTTTTCTTTCCCATTTTATTTTTAATCTACAGTTCTAATACTCCGACAAATTATTGTCCACACAATTATAAATACTCATCCCTTCAGATGACGGGATTTATTTCTGCTTGTAAATAAAACGGTCCATGTTCATTATTGAAGAAAACGTGTCGTGCATGATAATCTCAGTGATTCGTTCAGACTTAAACATTGAACGTCATCATAACCATAGTTTATACGTATGACAATAGACATGGAACGATAGCAAACATTAAAGGAGTCACGGTGCAGTGAAGTAGAAAATGATGAACGATTAAAAATGACAACTTCACAAAAGAAGACAAAACAGAATATGTATTGTTCTGGTTATATAAAAAACACCGTCCAAAACGAACAACAACAGCGACAGAAATATAAAACAAATAAAAAACCCATTAAAAGATCTGTACTAAAAAATAGGAAATAAAAAAACAAAACAAAATTACAAGCAAACACCATTTGGTATATGGTCGCTGCGACCATATACCAAAATAGCAACAACAAAATAAAATTAAAAAAATTCCCCCTCCCTCCAATAAAAGATCACAATCTTAACAAAACAAAACACCCCATCAACGACTAAAAAAAAACAATATCTAAAACAACAAAACAAAACAACAAAACAAAACAACAAAAACAAAACACCCCAACAACGAGTAAAAAAAGGAACACGATCTTCATAAAACAAAAAAACCCAACAAAATAACGACACAAAAACACCCCAAAAACGAATAAAACTAAAGAATACATTCTTAACAAAACAAAATAACAAAACAAAACAAGACAAAACAAAACAACAAAACAAGGTAAAACAACCCAACAATGAGTAAAAAAAAAAAAGAACACCAAAAAAAAACCCACAACGACAAAAATAAGAACTAACAAAACCCAAACCAAACTATCATAAACCAAAACCAATCCAAAACCAAAACAAACAAAAACCAATGAAAGAGCAAAAGCCCCAAACCAGGTACTCACCAATAAATCGTCGGTGTGTAAAATAGGACAAAGACGTCGGATTTCTGCCGTGTCCACGATGTGGGTTTCAATGCCATGGGCCCTGTGTGTGTGTGTGTGTGTGTGTGTGTGTGTGTGTGTGTGTGTGTTGTAGAAAGCAGACGTTAACACAACCAATCTCTGTCACTCAAATGTGACACACAGACGTCACAGTGTAACACTTATAATTGTCTTCAAATTGCATTAGTGTCAGTAGGCAACCTCGTTTTAGAAATAAACTAAAATGGCAATGAGATTGGAGGTGGCATAGCTCTACCAAAGACACCGGGCCTACTATGTGGGGTAAACAAAACAACCCATCTCAAACTTTGAAGGCTAATGACTTTGCAGCCATTTATCATTTATCTAATTCTATTTTCCTTTATCTAATTCTATTTTTTCCTTTATCTAATTCTATTTCCCTTTATCTCATTCTATTTTCCTTTATCTAATTCTATTTTCCTTTATCTAATTCTATTTTCCTTTATCTCATTCTATTTTCCTTTATCTAATTCTATTTTCCTTTATCTCTATTCCCTTTATCTAATTCTATTTTCTTTATCTAATTCTATTTTCCTTTATCTAATTCTATTTTCCTTTATCTAATTCTATTTTCCTTTATCTAATTCTATTTTCCTTTATCTAATTCTATTTTCTTTATCTAATTCTATTTTCCTTTATCTAATTCTATTTTCCTTTATCTAATTCTATTTTCCTTTATCTAATTCTATTTTCCTGATAAGAGTGCGTTTACGTGTGTACAGCATGTATACATTTCAAAGAAATCAATGAAAATGTACACCTGTCAATAATATTTATCTAAAGACAGGAGCTCTAATGCAATATCAGCATGACCGTCTCAATCACTGCAGTGATGTCCTGTTGAACACAAGCACCGCCAAGAACACAAGGTCTAGACCTACCAGTAGATTATGAACAGAAAAAGGTATCGGCCTCTCAACCAAAAGACCGTGGGTTAGTACCTCAACAGGTCAAAGCATGTTCTCGAGTTTTTCTAGTAAAAACCCACCCCTAGTCCAAATAGATGGAACGGCACCTAGTCCCAAACGGAGGAGGAGGGGGCAATACAAAGGAGGTCCCGTGTGCAAATCATCAAAACACCCAATGCCCGTTCAACATCCCTTGGCTGTTCGCAGGGCAGTCCGGGCAAACTTTTTACAAATTCCCATGAGCCCCCCCTCCCCTCCCCTCCCCTCCCTCCCGATTACTTTAGTTCTGTAAGTTGGAAGCGTTGTAGCGAAACCATAGTGTTGTGGGTTTGCAATCATGACGACATTGGTTTAAATCTCCATGGCTGGCACAGGTGGGGTTTGCAATCATGACGACATTGGTTTAAATCCCCCATGGCTGGCACAAGTGGGGTTTGCAATCATGACAACATTGGTTTAAATCCCCCATGGCTGGCACAGGTGGGGTTTGCAATCATGACAACATTGGTTTAAATCTCCATGGCTGGCACAGGTGGGGTTTGCAATCATGACGACATTGGTTTAAATCTCCCATTGCTGGCACAGGTGGGGTTTGCAATCATGGCGACATTGGTTTAAATCTCCCATTGCTGGCACAGGTGGGGTTTGCAATCATGACGACCTTGGTTTAAATATCCCATGGCTGGCACAGGTGGGGTTTGCAATCATGACGACATTGGTTTAAATCCCCCATTGCTGGCACAGGTGGGGTTTGCAATCATGACGACATTGGTTTAAATCTCCCATGGCTGGCACAGGTGGGGTTTGCAATCATGACGACATTGGTTTAAATCCCCCATGGCTGGCACAGGTGGGGTTTGCAATCATGACGACATTGGTTTAAATCCCCCAT
>JAXRKP010001236.1:45000-50000 GCA_037039925.1 Doris montereyensis
AGATCTAGGCGCCATTGTTTTGCAGACGACAAATCCAATTTAACGGTTTGAGTTTTGACACGTTTTCAAGGCAGTGGAGGGTAATGTGATAAATCGGATTTGAAATTAAATTCCTTTAATGAAAACACTGTAAATGATAACGTATTTTTTGTTTGTTGGGATCTCTCAATAATCAGCGACAGATCAATTATATGGGTCAGTTAATCTTAAACTATCCTTTGTGGGTTTATCAAATTATAATCTAGTTGTCAAGATCTGTACCAGCATGACTGAATTCACAATCGTAAACAAAGTGATTTGATTTGATTTGATTTACCCACATGCCCAACCGAGGTGGCCTCGGGGTTTTTGGTAGGATTTTTATTTTGCCCGGATTGCCCTGCTAACAGCCAAGGGATCTTTAACGTGCACATAGTGTTTTATTCTGCACGGCACCTCTTTGTTATTGTCCGTCTCCGATGGGATTTGGTGTCGATACATCTTCCAGGACCAGGGAGTAGATTTTACCGAAAAAGCTCGAGAAATTTTTTCAATCATCAGCGGGGCTCGAACCCATTACCTCTTGGTTGCGAGGACTGACACCCTGCCTTAGGACTACCGAATGGCCCAAACAAAGTGAAACAGGCAATGGAGGGATGTAATGAAAGTAAATGTTATTTTAGGAGATCACAAAGATGTATAGAAAAGAAAAGATCTATCAAACATAAACAAAATTCATTGTGGATATTTGTGGAAATTAACTTACACACTAGAGACTGAAATTATCCAAGTCTTTGGTAAAATCCTACCTCCCTTACAACTGTGACACAATGGACACTATCAAATAAAAACACCCTACCTCTCTTACAACTGTGACACAATGGACACTATCAAATACAAACATCCTTCCTTTCTTACAACTGTGACACAATGGACACTATCAAATAAAAACATCCTTCCTGTCTTACAACTGTGACACAATGGACACTATCAAATAAAAACATCCTTCCTCTCTTACAACTGTGACACAATGGACACTATCAAATACAAACATCCTTCCTCTCTTACAACTGTGACACAATGGACACTATCAAATACAAACATCCTTCCTTTCTTACAACTGTGACACAATGGACACTATCAAATAAAAACATCCTTCCTGTCTTACAACTGTGACACAATGGACACTATCAAATAAAAACATCCTTCCTTTCTTACAACTGTGACACAATGGACACTATCAAATAAAAACATCCTTCCTCTCTTACAACTGTGACACAATGGACACTATCAAACAAAACATGCTTCCTCTCTTACAACTGTGACACAATGGACACTATCAAATACAAACATCCTTCCTTTCTTACAACTGTGACACAATGGACACTATCAAACAAAAACATCCTTCCTTTCTTACAACTGTGACACAATGGACACTATCAAACAAAAACATCCTTCCTCTTACAACTGTGACACAATGGACCCAGGCGGAAAAGTTCAATAACTATTCAGCGAAAGACCATAAGTAAGTATGTCTTCTTTCTCCTCATCCCCATTTATGTCTAGCGCCTTAGAACATAATCATATGTGGATGGACTTAGTAGGCTGTAGAAATGATTTATTATTTATGTTGTGTGTCATTATATTGTGTATGTGTCTGTTATATAACATGTCGTACACACACAAACAAATATACTACATACATACATACATACATACATACATAGGCAAACCTCCATAAAAACTCACAGATACAGAAATGTGTGTGTGTGTATGTGTGTGTATGTATGTGTGTATGTATGTGTGTATGTATATCATTATGATTTGGTCGATCTTTGTTGCCCAAAGGCTCTGTTGATAGGCCACTAAGAGTAACCGCATTGTGCATGTAAGCTTTAAATCATCTTCAGTTTGTTTTTTTGTTTGAGAAAATGTTCTGCCAAAAGTGACGTTAAATTAATGTAAACTTCACTGTTTCCCCGTCTTTGCGAGTATCATTTTCATTCAGCGAGCCCGCCATTTTGAACTGCTTGATTAAAAAGTTGGAATAGTAGGCCGACCGTTCACACCAACCTGCGTAACCTCAATATCGAATACTATTCCGATCTAATAATCGTACTTGGTTTCACCCCCGGAGTATAACATGCTTGTATATATATATATATATATATATATATATATATATATATATATATATATATATATATATATATATATATATATATATATATATATATATATATATATATATATATATATATATATAAATATAATGTGTTTGTGTTTGTGTGTGCATGTGTGTGAGTGCGTTTTCGTGCGAGTGATTAATTAATAAATTAATGTTCCAAGCCAAAAGAGAATGATAATAATCACCGTCATTTCAATGCCATCGACTGGTTGCCTTACCTGTGCCATAGTCCGCTTTATCCAGCTGTTCGTACAAGTTGCGACTGTAGTCAAGCAGTTTCATCTCAACCGGGTTGCGTCGTATCCGAGACACCAAGCCAGCAGCGTGCCACGTGGTGCCACATGAAAGGCTGCAATGCGATTAGACACGTCTAGAGATCTAGTTTTATTTTCAAGCTGATCATACGAATCTATGTACTCGAGAGAGAACAACAAATATTTCAACAACCATAGGGGCTGGAAACCACTACCTTTTGGTTGAGAGGCCGACAACTTGCCTCTGACCTACCGAGTCCGCCTAAACAAATCAATTTCTTCAGTATCATGGTTGCAAAATATCCATAATTTCTATGAAGTTAAATAAAACACCAGACAGGCTGCAAAGCGTGGTAAAATATCATCGCCTTTAAGAAGAAAATTCCCTTACTAACAAACTAATAAATACAACACATGGTTAATAAAATAAATGCATTAATAAATACGTAATTAAACATAGACGATTGATTAAAAAAGATAGAGCACGTCTCTCTCTCTCTCTCTCTCTCTCTCTCTCTCTCTCTCTCTCTCTCTCTCTCTCTCTCTCTCTCTCTCTCTCTCTCTCCCCACCGCCCTCTCTCTCTCTCTCTCTCTCTCTCTCTCTCTCTCTCTCTCTCTCTCTCTCTCTCTCTCTCTCTCTCTCTCTCTCTCTCTCTCTCTCTCTCTCTCTCTCTCTCTCTCTCTCTCTCTCTCTCTCTCTCTCCCCCCTCTGTGTGTTTTGTTGTTTTCTTTTTACGTACATGTTTTTTAAAATCTTTTGACATTGTTACTAACCCAATGACAACCAAGTAAACTAAAACTCAACTCACCTTCCTTGTTCCAGCAACACTACGTCCGTCCATCCCCTTTCTGCCAGATGGTATGCCACAGAGGCGCCAATCACACCACCACCACAGATGACAACCCTCGTCTCATCTGGCAGTACTTGACTCTTCTCATTACTACGACTACTACTACTACTACTACTGGCCAGGGATGTCGTCGAAGTTGACACCTTTCTCACATTGCTAGATCTCAATCTGGTGGTTAAAATGCTATTTTCCACAAGGACGTGACTCGCTCGTTGACCAATATTGACAGCACGCCGGTACATGATGATTGAATGTTGTTGTTGTTTTCGAGGTGAGTTGTCTTCCCCTTGATTTCAATTTCTCCTCCTTCGTTTATAACTAGAACAGTGGAGATGAAGACACACGCTTATGATGTATGTGTGTGTGTGTGTATGTGTGTGTGTGTGTGTGTGCGTGTACGTGAGTGTAAGTGTCAGTTATTTTTCCCCAATTGCACAGAGTTCGGTGAATACCTCAAACAAGGTTAAAATCACTCTGGTTTAGAATCTTATCACTCCTTTTTTTATACTCCCCTTCATTAAATACTAGACACCAATTCTACGGTGGATGTCCGATGGGGATTATCGACCATTGATTGACTGTGTTGTCAATGTGGAACATCTACGATGTCTCGATGTTCTCAACAGTTACTATATGAATTAGTCCCTTCTGCATCCATCGCCACAATAAAGGAGGTTGTTGTTTTTGGGGCGTCAACCTCTGTGGGGAAAAAAAAGTGAAAGTGTTTTTTGGTATTTATTTGATATGATTTACCCACATCCACAACTAAGGTGATCTCAGGGTTTTTGCTAGGATTTTTAATTTTAACAGTCTTTAACGTGTACAGAATGTTGTGATCTGCACACGGACCTCCTTTTATTGTTCGTCTCCGATGGGACTAGGTGTCGATCCACCTACCTGGACCAGAGGGGTAGATTTTGCTCGAAAACAATGGAGAAAGATTTGAAACCGTTTGTGGGGCTCGAACCCACTACCTATTGGTTGAGAGGCCGACACTCTGCCTCCGGACTACCGGGTGAGAAAGATAAAAAAAGCACAAAAAAGAAGGTATGGTAATTTTCGAATACATGATACTAAGTTAATAGGAAACGCGAAGAGAAAATAAAAAAACCAAATAAAATTATGTATTGTCCATTCTTCAAGATGGATAATTCATGATATAACACGTAAGCCAAATTCAAATTTATGGAAATGAATAAAGAAAGAAATGACGAGCATGCTTTTAGTCAAGTTTCTTTTCACTGACTAAACAAATTTATAAAATTTAATGTACAAATAAATCTATGATTAAATCAGTAGCAATGAGCAGTGTGCGTGTGTGTGTGTGTGTGTGTGTGTGCGTGTGTGTGCGCGTGTGTGCGTGTGCGGGGTAGGGGTGTGGGTGTGGGGGTAGGGGTGTGTGGGGTGTTGGTGGTCGAGCGGTTAGGCTGCCGGACTGGAGACCTTGGGATCCTGAGTTCGAGTCCTATCATAACTATGTCCGACGTTATGTCCCTTGGCAAAAAGACACTTAACACGCAATTCCCCACTCGACCCACGGGCAAATGGGTAAAAACACTACTAGCTTGGAAGGAAAAAAAAACCCATGCGTTAGACTAGCGCCCTGTTTAGGAGGTGAATAGTATCCTCTGTTCCGCTTTATGCTATTGCAACCGGTACAAGCTCCGGTTGTATGAGCCACAACGGCCTTGGAGGAACTTTATTTGTATTGTTACTGTCTTTTCATTG
>JAXRKP010001236.1:55000-72500 GCA_037039925.1 Doris montereyensis
CTCTCTCTCTCTCTCTCTCTCTCTCTCTCTCTCTCTCTCTCTCTCTCTCTCTCTCTCTCTCTCTCTCTCTCTCTCTCTCTCTCTCTCTCTCTCTCTCTCTCTCTCTCTCTCTCTCTCTCTCTCTCTCTCTCTCTCTCTCTCTCTCTCTCTCTCTCTCTCTCTCTCTCTCTCCTCTCCATAATACAAAACAAAGATAGCGACAATGGCTATCTTTGCTTTACTATTATATAAACGTATATTAAATGTGCTACCACTACCAACCATCACTACTACAACTACTTTACTAGCCAGACGAAGCTTGACGTGGAATCCACAAGGAAAAAGGTCTAGAGGGCGACATAATAATAATAAATCTTCATTGTCCTTTTCAGGCAATTCATGAATTATCTGGAGGAGAGATTGAAACGGAGATGGCGAGAAGGAGGAAAGCCTGGGAGAGGTTGCAGATGTTGACACAGAAAAGGGATTACTGGCTGCTCCTTGTTGATTGGCCTGTTATGTGGTCCACTGGGAGATGAGAGGCAAAACAAGAAGACCCCTACCACCATGACTACTACTACCACTACTACTACTACTACTACTACTACTACTACTACTACTGCTGCTACTGCTACTGCTACTGCTACTACTACTGTTGCACACTACTGCTACTACTACTACTACTACTGCTGCTGCTGCTGCTACTATTACTATTAATACTATTACTACTTACTGCTACTGCTGCTGCTACTGCTACTACTACTACTACTACTACTACTACTACTACTACTACTACTGACTACTACTACTACTGCTGCTACTACTACTACTACTACTGCTACTACTACTATATCTACAACTACTGCAACAAGTACTACTACTACTACTAACTACTACTACTACTACTACTACTACTACTACTACTACTACTACTACTACTACTACTACTACTACTACTACTACTACTACTACTATTTCTATTACTACAACTACTACTATTGCTACTACTGCTGTTACTACTGCTGCTGCTACTGCTACTACTACTACTGCTACTGCTGCTACTGCTACTGCTACTGCTACTGCTGCTATTACTATTACTACTATTGCTGCTGCTGCTACTACTGTTACTGCTACTACTACTACTACTACTACTAATATTGCTGCTGCTACTACTACTGCTACTACTACTACTACTACTACTACTACTACTACTACTACTACTACTACTACTACTGGCAATTATAAAAATGATGATAAAAGTTAGAAGAAGATGATGATAAGGATGGTGATGATGATGATGATCATGAGGATGAGGATGATGATGATGATGAGGATGATGATGATGATGATGATGATGAAAGATGATTATGATGACCATAACACTAATACAAAGGAACCCTTGGCGTGTGTCCATCAGGACAGCACTAGACTAAGACAGGATGTGAATTTCCTTCGTTTATCGAAATTCTTCAAAAACAGAAATGTTTCAGTAACATATATAGTAAAGTAGAGTTACTGCAAGGCCAGTATGGCCCATAGAGCCGAATCTTATCTCAGTTTATATAACGTGATACGAAACAGGTGATAATAGTCACGTCCTGGACAGGACGCCAGTCTGATGCAGATTTTTCATCCCGAGCTAGTGCTTGTACTCATTTGCACCTGGGTTAAATGGGCGGTAGATTTTAGCCCTCGGTGAGGTTCGAACCCACTACCTTTTGGTTGATAGGCTGACAACATGCCTCTGGACTACCGAGTGCCCCGTCTAACCCAAGGAACACAACGTTAGGCTTAACTTTACCAGAATTCGAACCCAGGACCCCATGGGCCCCAGTCCAGCTGCCTTACCACTGGAACACCGATGCAACTCATTCACATAGATACGTCAGCATAAATTGGCCTCGTTGTTTAGGACACTCACTCTAATCATGGGATTTAATAATAAACACCGGCATGCATGTCTACATTGACACATTATTTAGGATGAACACAATATTTGAACTCTCTTGTTTTCAGTTCCAGGCTAGGCTTTGATCACGGAGGCGGGGAAGGTGGTGGGTGGGTGGGTGGGGGAGAGGAGGCGGGGGAGGCGCGCGATTTGAAAGACTAGGAATACCAACATCCTCTTCTTCCACTGAATCACTGAAAACCTGAATGGGAATGTGATAGCCATTTTCATGTAATTTGGCGCTTTAAAAAAATTCATTTTGAAAAGATATTACAAGTAATACAATACTAACTTTATAAATACATTTTGTTTTTGTTTTTAAATGCCACAACACGAAACGTTGATATTCACAGCAGCGTGCGTGCAAAGTAGCGCTACATTTAAACAGAATTACTAAACCAGAACTAACCGAAATAGGTCAAAAGGAAATTCGACATACCACGATGCTTCTTAATACCCACAGAGACAGCATGTTATACATACACACGTGCGCACGCACACACAAACCACACATACACACACACACACACACACACACACACATAGATACTCAACACAACGCAACAACATTGGAGAAAAAAACATAAAATAAATGAGAATATTAAAAAAAAGAAACGAAAAGAAACGAAAAGAAACACAGAAAGCCACACACTATAATTTGTGTTTGGGGTTAGCCATGAGCCATGGGTTGGAGTGATAACGTTTTTAATAGAAGTAAACAGATACATTAACTTTTAATAATGAACGAGTAAATAGATAAGAAGAAAAAAACTACAAGAATTTAAGAAGATAAAGAGAAAGAGAAATCATGAACGACAAAAAGTGTGAGTAAATAAGAAATATTTGTGTAGGTAAACTAAGTCGCTACATTTAGAGGCGTTGTAGCGAAATCGTGAAGTTGTGAATTACTGTAATCACGAGGATACTGGTTCAAAACCCATGGCTGGCTTAGGTGTTTCGTCACAACGTTACTCCTTTAGGAATGGTACTTCATTCTGTTTTTCTTTCTTAATTCAGGTGTGAATGAGTACCCAGCTATTATAGGTAAAGAAAGATCTTGGCAGAGTGCTAGCATGAAGCGCCTCACTGACTGCTGTCCTGTGTGCTCGCTACGGAGTTGAAGTGGCCTGCTAGGAGCTAAAGGATGTACAGTCAGTGAGATTGCACTTGTGCAGAGATACGTATTATAAATCTCTCTTTTTCTTTTACCTGTAATAGATATGTAGACTTGTCAGTAAGTCGTCAACTTCTAAAAAAAAAAAAGATACAAAACGTGCGTTCAAACTAAATTATAAAAAAATCCACACAAGAACAAAAGAAGAAAATACAAATTCAAAGCAACACAAGAAGAAAGACCCGAACTTTGGGCTACATCTAGATTAGCATACAACTGAAAATCCACTGATTTGTGCTCGGTTGAATGAATACCCAAGTATTTTTGGCGCACAAAGAAAGAAAGAAAGAAACAAACAAACAAACACGGCACGCAAAATATTTTCTTTTATTTCTTTATCAGTTCCCATTCTACCTTTCAGTGTATGGGTTCAGATGCCCGAGACGATCTTTCTCTAGGATGCCCTATCCTGGCATTTTCTGTTTCCTTCCACAAATGTTAAATTTCTATTCTTTAATGCCTCTTTTATATCTTCTTCCAACTTTCTCCGAGGTCTGTCTTTTGGTCGTTTATCTTGGGCTTTAGGAATGTATACTGATTCAGCTATTCTATTGCCATTCATTCTGTTTACATGCCCAAACCATCTCAATTGATTTATTTCTATCTTAGTGTTTATGCCATTTGCTTTGGTTTGATTTCTTATTGTTGTGTTTCTGATTTTGACTCTTTTATTTTTCCTACTACCCTTCTTAGATATTTCATTTCAGCTGCCTGTATTCTACTGTATTCTCTAATGTCTAAGGTCCAGGTTTCACTGCCATAGAGGAGAGTAGGACAATAAACTGAGTTGTATACTGCCATTTTGGTTTTTGTTGACAATTCTTGTTTACCTACATGGTAAAAACAGAACTAAATCATCGGCAAATGAAAGCATTGATATATTTACTGGTTTGAGCTTGCACATACCTACATTCATTTTCTTCATATTTGAGGATGCCTTTGCGACTGAATCCATACATGTGATGAACAAAAGAGGACTTAGGGTACAACTCTGTCTTACTCCTATATCTACATCAAATTCTACATATAAGTTTCCGGCCACTCTCACTGTACATGTTGGTTTATTGCAAAAACGTTTAATGGCTTCTATTAAATTTTGCTCTACATTGTGTTCTTTTAAGGAATGCGCCATAGTTCGTCTCTCCTCACAGTGTCAAATGCCTTTCCTAGATCTATAAAACACATGTGCGTCAATATTTCTCTCAAGGAATGTTTCTATTATTTGTCTAATTGTAAACATGTGGTCTAAAGCCACTCTGATACTCTTCAATCTGATCCTCTACTCTTTCCTTTAGTCTCATTTCTACGCTAAGTAGTTATGTCCCTCTATAGTTTGAGCATTCCATAGTTGATTCTTTCTTGTGTATTGATACTAGCGCTCCCATTTTTTCAGTCGTCTGGCACCTGTTTGGACTTCCATGTTTGTTGGCATATTGCATGTAATAGTTTGTCTGCCTCTCTCTCTTCGTTTTTAATTATTTCTGGATAAACTTGATCTACTACTAGTACTACTACTACTACTACTACTACTACTACTACTACTACTACTACTACTACTACTACTACTACTACTACTACTACTACTACTACTACTACTACTACTACCTACTACTACTACTACTACTACTACTACTACTACTACTACTACTACTGCTGTTGCTGCTACTACTACTACTACTACTACTACTACTACTACTACTACTACTACTACTATTACTACTACTACTACTACTACTACTACTACTACTACTACTACTACTACTACTACTACTACTACTACTACTACTACTACTACTACTACTACTACTACTACTACTACTACTCCCTCTACTCCTCCTACTACTACTACTACTACTACTACGACTACTACTACTACTACTACTACTACTACTACTACTACTACTACTACTACTACTACTACTACTACTACTACTACTACTAACTAATAATACTAATAATAATAATAATAATAATAATAATGATAATAATAGTAATGATAATGATAATAATAATAATAATGATAATGAAAATAATAATATAATATTAATAATAATGATAATGATAATAATAATAATGATAATAATAATAATATAATAATAATAATAATAATAATAATAATAATAATAATAAATAATAATAATAAAAAAATAATAATAATAAAAAAATAAATAAAATAAATAATAATAATAATAATGATAATAATAATAATAATAATAATAATAATAATAATAATAATAATAATAATAATAATAATAATACTAATAATGATAATAATAATAAGAAGAATAAGAATAATAAGAATACGAATAATAAGAATAATAACAATAATAATAATATCAACAATAATAATGATAATAATAATAATAATAATAATAATAATAATAATAATAATAATAATAATAATAATAATAATAATAATAATAATAATAATAATAATAATAATAATAATAATAAATAATAATAATAATAATAATAATAATAATAATAATAATAATAATAATAATAATGATAATAATGAGTAAATTTCTATAGCACACATTCAGCCCTTCAAATCAGTTTTATTTGATGAGACTGCCGGACTTAGGATCCTGAGGTCCTAGATTCGAATCCTAACCCCAGAAATGTTTTCTCCAAGGTTATTAAACCGGATAAAAAACCCTAAAAAAACAAAAAACAAAAAACAACACAAGAAACACAGGCATTTCTCAACTCGACCCAGGTGAAAATGCATTCGAGCATGAGTTGGGAGTAATACCTCTGACAGTCTAGCGTCCCGTTGAGAGGCCATATATTAATAACCTATTCCACGTCATGAGACTCGGTAGCCTAGAGGCAAATTGTCTGCCTCTCAATTCAAAAGGTTGTGGGTTTGTGTCCGAGAATTTGTTTTTTAGAGATTTTTTTCTGGAGTCAAATAAGCCCAACCTGGTGGATGGACACCTAGTCCCAATGGAGACAGATGATGACATGGGGAGGGGGGGCGGACGCATTCAGGTCACAACAGTATGTGCATATTAATGGTCCCTTGACTGTTTACAGGGCAGGTCGGGCAAATTTAGTTTTAAAAATCGTACCAAAAACCCTGAGATTACCTTAGTTGTGGATGTGGATAAAATCAAATAAAACAAGTTTCGCGTTATGCTATTGAAATTGGCATAAAAGCTTCGGTTCTACGAGCTGTCATGACCTTGAAGAAAAATTGTTTCTATTTGCCTTCAAGGTCATAACGAAAGTTGGTCCTGTTCGGCTTCAAGGTCATAAGGAAATTTCGTTCCTGTTCGGCTTGAAGGTCATAACGAAAGCTGTCTCTGTTTGTCTTCAAAGTATTGACCAAAGTTGTTCCTTTTTGGCAGGCGATTGGTGGGCGGTGCTGTTAGGTCCTATTTCTTCCTTTTACTCTTTCATCTATTTCTTTTAACTTGCTGCTTCCTATCACTTCACCCCGAAATCACCGCAGTGGTGAATGAGGTAAATTTCAATTAATCAAACAGAGCTCCTGTTTGGCTTTACTCTATATTATAGAGAAGTAAGTCCCATACTCAGAGTTGAACGTAGGGCAATCAGGAGTAGCGTCCTGGCATGTCTAGGCAGACAACATAATGATTGTGATAGTCTGCCAATGCTTTCGACGCGGCATTTACTTTCGCTGATCGCTGCTCTTTCGAAAGTGGCAAAAGCTGCCAATCTATGAGTCATCACGACCTTGGAGAAATTTGTTTAGACTTTGAATTTGAAATGAAAAGTAAAAAGGCCGATAATGGCACAGAGGGCAAAAAGGGGGAGAACTGTGGTTAAGTAACATGGGTGTCATAATATTGTTATCATGATTTGTGATGTTATTCTCTTACTTGCAGCTAGTAAGACTACACGAGTGGTGTGAGAATGTGTGTCTCACAGGGGTCAACACAGGGGCCAATAACCGAGGTTCACTTCGACCAACGCAAGTGATTGAAACGAGGATATACTAAGTTAACGGACGGTTGAATATTAGCACAGTGAGTCACAGTGATAAGGCTTCATTCATTCGAGTCACTATGTAAGAATAGTTTCAATAATAATAATAATAATAATAATAATAATAATAATAATAATAATAATAATAATAATAATAATAAATAATAATAATAATGATAATGATAATGATAATGATAACAATGATAATGATAACAATGATATAATACTACTACTAATAATAATAGTAATAATAATAATAATAATAATAATAATAATAATAATAATAATAATAATAATAATGATAATGATAACAATGATAATGATAATAATAATAATATAATAATAATAATAATAATAATAATGATAATAATAATAATAATAATAATAATAATAATAATTATAATAATAATAGTAATAATAGTAATAATAATAATAATAATAATAATAATAATAATAATAATAATAATAATAATAAGAATAATAATAATAATAAATAATAAGAAGAAGAAGAAGAAGAAGAAGAAGAAGAGGAAGAAGAAGAAGGAGGAGGAGGAGGAGGAGGAGGAGGAGGAGGAGGAGGAGAAGGAGAAGAAGAAGAAGAAGAAGAAGAAGAAGAAGAAGAATAAGAATAAGAATAAGAAGAAGAAGAAGAAGAAGAAGAAGAAGAAGAAGAAGAAGAAGAAGAAGAAGAAGAAGAATGGTAATTATAATGATAATAATAATATTAAAAAAATAAAAATAAAGATAATAATAACAATAAGGATGATAGTAATAATAATAATGATAATGAAAATGAGGATATTAATAATAATAATAATATAATAATAATAATAATAATAATAATAATAATAATAATGATTAAAGTACACACGTCTACACACACACACAAATAAATACTATATTGAAGTACACGCACGTACACACACACACACACAATTGAATTATATATTAAATTATACATACATACATACACACACACCAATGAATTATAAATTACAGCACACACACCTACACACACACACATAAATGATCTATACATTAAAGTACGCACACTTACACACACACACACACACACACACACAAGTAAACGTATACTTTAATGTACACCCACACCTACACACACAAAGAAAGTATACATCACAGTACATACCTATACACAATCATGAATTATACAGTAAAGTACACACACCTAAATACACACATACACACACACACACACAAATGAACTATACATTAAAGCATACAAACCTAAACACACACACAAACACAAATGAATTATTCAGTAAAGTACACACACCTAAATACACACACAAATGAATTATACATTAAAGTAAACACACCTAAATACATACACAAATGAATTATACAGTACAGTACACACACCTAAATACACACACAAATGAATTATGTAATAAAAACACACCTAAATACACACACAAATGAATTATACAGTACAGTACACACACCTAAATACATACACAAATGAATTATAACTTAAAGCATACACATTTAAATACACGCACAAATGAATTATTCAATAAAGTACACACACCTATATACACGCACAAATGAATTATACAGTAAAAAGTACACACACCTAAATACACACACAAATGAATAATACAGTAAAGTACACACACCTAAATACACACACAAATGAATTATATAGTAAAGTTTAAACACCTAAATACACACACAATTGAATTATAGATTAAAGTACACACACCTAAATACACACACAAATGAATTATACATTAAGGTACACACGTGAATAGACACAGAGACGAATTATACATTAAAATACACACACATAAATACATACACAGATGCATTATGCATTAAAGTACACACACCTAAAAAAACACACACACACACACACACAAATGAATTATACAGTAAATTACACCCATCTGAATACACGCACACATGAATTATAGGTGTAAAATACACACACCTACACACATAAATGGTAATGAAAGAAATAGTACAGTAAATTACACCCATCTGAATACACAAATGAATTATACTGTAAATACACGCACTAAATGAATTATACTGTAAGGTACGCAAGATTACACATAAATGAATTATACTGAAGGTACACAACACACATAAATGAATTATATAGTACAGTACAGACACCTAAATACATGCACACATGAATTATACTGTAAGGTACACACACCTACACACACAAATGAATTATACAGGAAATCACACACACCTACACACACAAATGAATTATACAGTAAAGTACACACACCTACACACACAAATGAATTATACAATAAAATACATACACATAAATACACACAGAGATGAATTATACAGTAAAGTACACTCACCTAAATGCACACATGAATTATACTGTAAGGTACACACACCTACATACACAAATGAATTATACAGTAAAGTACACACACCTACATACACAAATGAATTATACAGTAAAGTACACACACCTAACACAAATGAATTATACAATAAAATACATACACATAAATACACACAGAGATGAATTATACAGTAAAGTACACACTAAACACATGAATTATACATACACACACCTACAAACAAATGGAATACAGTAAAAGTACACACACCTACATACACAAATGAATTATACACAAAATACACACACCTACATACACACCACACACACCTACACAATACACACACTACACATACACAAATGAATTATACAGTACAAAGTACACACACCTACATACACAAATGAATTATACAGTAAAGTACACACCTACATACACAAATGAATTATACTGTAAGGAAAACATACCTACCTACACAAATGAATTATACAGCAAAGTACACACACCTACATACACAAATGAATTATACATAAAGTACACACCTACACACAAATGAATTATACTGTAAGATACACACACCTACATACACAAATGAATTATACAGGAAAGTACACACACCTACATACACAAATGAATTATACAGTAAAGTACACACACCTACATACACAAATGAATTATAGTAGGAAAAGTACACATACACATACACAAATGAATTATACAATAAAATACATACACATAAATACACACATGAATTATACAGTAAAGTAAACTCACCTAAATGCATACACAAATGAATTATATAGTAAAGTACACACATACCTACACACACAAATGAATTCCTACAGTAAAGTACAAACAACTAAATACACACACAAATGAATTACACAGTAAGGTACACACACCTACACACAGAAATAAGTGAATTATACAGTAAAGTACAGGCACCTAAATAAAAGCAGACATAAATTATACATTAAAATACACACATCTAAATACACGCACAAATGAATTATACAGAAAAGTACACATACCTACACACACATATGAATTATACAGTAAAGTACACATAAGTACACACACAAATGAATTATACAGCAAAGTACACATACCTACACACAATATGAATTATACAGTAAAGTACACATATTTAAACACACAAATGAATTATACAGTAAAGACACATACCTACACACACAAATGAATTATACAGTAAAGTACACATAAGTACACACACAAATGAAGTATACAGTAAAGTACACATACCTACACACACAAATGAATTATACAGTAAAGTACACATACCTACACACACAAATGAATTTTACAGTAAAATACACACACCTAAATACACACTCACACACACACAAATGAAATATAGAGTAAAGTACACACATACTTACACACACAAATGAATTATACAATACAATACACAAAAAGACACACAAATGAATTATAAAGTAAAGTACACACACCTAAATACAGGCACAAATGAATTATACAGTAAAGTACACACACCTAAATACACACACAAATGAATTGTACATTTAAAGTACATACACCTGAATACACATAGAGATAAATTATATATTAAAGTAAACACACCTAAATACACAGACACATGAATATACAGTAATTACACACACCTAAATACACACACACAAATGAATTATACAGTAATTACACACACCTAAATACACGCTCAAATGAATCATACATTAAAGTACGCATCAATTCAGTTCAATTCAATTCAATTCAATTCATTCAATTCAATTCAATTCAATTCAGTTCAATTCAATTCAATTCAATTCAATTCAATTCAATTCAATTCAATTCAATTCAGTTCAATTCAGTTCAATTCAATTCAGTTCAATTCAATTCAATTCAATTCAATTCAGTTCAATTCAATTCAATTCAATTCAAATTCAATTCAATTCAATTCAATTCAATTCAATTCAATTCAGTTCAATTCAATTCAATTCAATTCAATTCAATTCAGTTCAATTCAATTCAATTCAGTTCAATTCAATTCAATTCAATTCAGTTCAATTCAATTCAATTCAGTTCAATTCAATTCAATTCAGTTCAATTCAATTCAATTCAATTCAGTTCAGTTCAATTCAATTCAATTCAGTTCAATTCAATTCAATTCAGTTCAATCCATTCAATTCAATTCAGTTCAGTTCAATTCAATTCAATATACATTTGGTTTAAAACAAATTGTACTTAAATTAACAATTCAAGTATAGACAGAAACTTGAGACACATATTTATAGTAATAATAATCTCTATAGTCCACAGAAGGCAATTTTGTTCATTTGATTTACATTTCTCATGTTACAAAATACATTTAGTACATATAATATGTTGTTCAAAACATTGGTCACTCGCATCATCGTATAACCCAATTGAACATAATATAACCATGATTAACGTTTACACACACACGCATATCGTCCACACTCACACCACCCCACCGCCCGCGCCCCCTACTCCCCCCACACACAAAGCTCTATCCTCCTCTCAATCGCCCATTATCATGCCACCTTAGACGGTGACGAATATACCACAAATGCACAAATATTCCACAGGCTCATTTCCTAGCGTGGATACATACGACCAGAGACAAAAGGATGAAATGAAAAATAACAACAATGATAACAGAAACTACGTAAGTAATTATAATAAACAATAATAGTACAATGTAGACCTAAATCAGTAAGAACAGGGCACATCTTTTCACAATGTGACGATTTATACAATTGCGTGTCATCAGCGTATACGTCATTTTACCTAGAGTTTCGATGTATATAGAAAATAAAGCAGGGCCAAGAACAGACCCTTGAGGCACAACACGTTTAAATTGCGCTGGGAGCGATTTTTTGTCGTTTATGTCAACATACTCGTATTTGTGTGATAAGTATGACCCACATGAGATGTGTACCAATTATTCCAAATGAATGACGTAATCGTGTCATCAAACTTTCATGATCAATTGTATCAAAAGGCTGCGACAGATCCAAAAGCACAATAAGAGAAACTTAACCGGAATCACATGCATTAAGCAAATCAGTTCTATATTTCAGGAGGGTAGATTCAGCACTATGCTTGGTTCTGTAAACAGGTTAATACTTTTCAAACATCTTATTCTCTTTGAGTTCATTGTTTATTTGTGATATGACAACTTCTTTGAGAAAATAGTAATATAGATATCGGTCTGTAGTTTTTCCAAATAATGTGATCAAGTCTTGTTTTCTTAAGTACAGGCCTAATTAATGCTTTTTGAACTCATCGGATACATTACCTGTTCTAAGAGACATATTTATAAGCTTGGTAATTTAAGGTAAGAGAGTGGCAAGGCTGTCATAAAAGAATGATAGGCAAGGGTCAAGTTTGCATAATTTTCTGGGTGATTTAATTATAACACTTTTCATGAAGTTGTCATTGATATGTGAGAAGCTTTTAAATTGAGGGGTAATGGCTCAGATGTTTTTAATGGAGTTTTATCATTAGATTTATCAAAGTTCTTCCTGATATTCTCTATCTTCCCTAGAAAATGTTCAGAAAATAGATTACTCACATCGTTAGTTGGTATCACTTCAGGTGTTTTGCATAAAGGATACGTTCCTATAAGGGCATTACATAATGATGTTTTATTAAATGATTTTTTTGAATAATTTATGTTTACAAAGTTTTGTTTGCTTATAAAAGTTCTTTTTAAAAGACTAAATGACAGTTCTCTCGTTTCCTGTCTTGCCTTGATGAATATTTCCCGATGGATAACTAGACAAGTTTTTTTCCACAACAGATCGACTCTTCTTTTAGCTCTGGATGGAATTGCAGATAAGTTCTTCAGTCAACAAAGGGGCAGGTCGTTTTATGCTTGTTTCCTTCTTCTGACGAATAGGAGCATGTTTATTATCCAATGTGGATGAAAGAATTTCATTGAATGAGGATGGTGTGAGAGCAAGATTGCTGTCTAGTAATGTTGTTATGATGTCGTCTAAATGACTCTTGTTAAAGTCATCTAAACACAGAAACTGCTTTGCTGTAGACATCTTGTCTCAGAAAAATCATGAAGAAACCGTTGTTGTGTTGTTTTGTTGTTTTTACCTGGTGGATGTCGATATAAACAAAGGATGGGGATATTATTATGATTTGGGGATTTAAGATTTAACTTACAATGTTTGAAAGTATTGTATGATTGTGTTTAAGGGATCGAGACAGACATAAATATATTCTTTGTGGATAACAGCAATACCGCCTCCAGTTCGACCAGATCTAGGGAAAGAAAGAAACAGGTAATTTATTATAAAGACAGGCTCGTCACCTGAATTTTGGAGACACGCCTCTTTGCCTCTGTTACAAAGGTGATTTCTGTCTAAGTCACGTGATTGACACGACACGTGTATGTCATCTCATTAATTTCGGCACGGACGTGTGTTCATATATAGACATTTGGTCAGAGAGGAAATTGTGCTTTGTTATGGCTCTGTGTGTGTGTGTGTGTGTGTGTGTGTGTGTGTGTGTGTGTGTGTGTAAGATACACGTTTTCCTGTGTCTGTGTGTGAGTGTATGTGGTTGTATGCGTAAGGTGGGCGTGTTGATGAGTCGGTGTGTTACACGTGTTTGTGTGCTTATGTGTTCATATGTGTCTGTGTGCCAGACGTAATACGTTATGTATGTCAGCCATTGGTACATGTATTATCTGTCTGCATGACTTGTTAATCGTATCATGTGTCTGTGTGCTAGAGATTTGCTTTTGTGTGTTTGACATACTATGTGTGTGTGTGTGTGTGTGTGTGTGTGTAAGGCAAATAGGTTTACACATTTGTGTATTAAGTGTATGATGTGTCTGCGACTAGCGCAGTGTTTTTATACATCACAGCCAGTCAACACCAATCGCTTTTCTATTTTTAGTTTATTGGGTAGTTGATGACAAGGGACCTGTTCATACTAGACAAACCATCACGAAACATCACCAGCCAACATGAAAATACCAATTTAAAAAAAACGTTATTCATCCGTAAAAGGAAATTTGTAGCAATTAATACCAGCATAAATAGAATTTTAAAATGACAAATTTAGAGCAATTAAAATAAGATTAAGATTAAGAAAGGAAATCAATTTATAAGCCAACATTCTTTGGGAATTTCATGAAAGCGACACTTTACAATAGACACTATCCACTGTCCCGGATGTACAACACCCCCGGCTTCATCTTGGTAATAAAATGGCAGTACATGCACCTGGTACCAAGAAAGCAGAGCAACGTTGAAGATAGCCCTAGTCTCGCTAAACTGCACGCCGCCAAAATGCACGATTCGTCTTAATGCACGTTTTTTTCATGTAAACGAATTTTTCAAAGCTTATTACCCCTTCAAAAAATGCAACAATGGCTGGCTTGACTTCATCAAAATGCAACAATGGCTGGCTTGACTTCATCAAAATGCAACAATGGCTGGCTTGACTTCATCAAAATGCAACAATGGCTGGCTTGACTTCATCAAAATACAACAATGGCTGGCTTGACTTCATCAAAATGCAACAATGGCTGGCTTGACTTCATCAAAATGCAACAATGGCTGGCTTGACTTCATCAAAATGCAACAATGGCTGGCTTGACTTCATCAAAATGCAACAATGGCTGGCTTGACTTCATCAAAATGCAACAGGTTTTCGTAAGTCCGTTTTAAATTTGTTGCATTTAAAGAGAAATAAACTTGATAACCTCTTCTTGCCTCGTCCCAGTGACACAATCTTGCTGTCTTGGCTCTGGTCACGCTCACCAGTCCCCTTTCTCCCTAATTCGGAAGATCTGTCAGCCAGATAGTCCGATCGTCTCTCCCTCTCTCTCTTTTTGATTATGCTGAGAAAAATCTAAGAAAGGTCGGAGGTCGTACTCTGTATGACACTAAAACTAAATTGACATTCTTGTCAATAAATTAAAAAAAACACATTGTTGTCGAATGTCTTCAACATGCCATCCTTTGTCGTCATCTTGAGTAAGAAGACAATGGTACAGATCTATGAGAAGGCCTATTGGGTGTTGTCCTCAAACAAACCAACAACAAACCAACCCCAAACAATAACATTCAATAAGCACAAAAGAAAGAGAATTTACATATTTTTAAACAATAAAGCAATGTAAATACACAGTAATGGGCCCCGGCCTTTGACTCCATCAAAATGCACCTTCGTCAAAAATGCACGATTTTGTTTTGTCACCCGTTGACCGTGGTGTGGTACTGCACATCGATACCGTTGACATTTGAGTTACCGGACATCACTGCATCGATACTGTTGACATTTGAGTTACCGGACATCACTGCATCAATACTGTTGACATTTGAGTTACCAGACATCACTGCATCAATACTGTTGACAGTTGAGTTACCAGACATCACTGCATCAATACTGTTGACATTTGAGTTACCGGACATCACTGCATCAATACTGTTGACATTTGAGTTACCGGACATCACTGCATCAATACTGTTGACATTTGAGTTACCGGACATCACTGCATCAATACTGTTGACATTTGAGTTACCAGACATCACTGCATCAATACTGTTGACAGTTGAGTTACCAGACATCACAGCATCAATACTGTTGACAGTTGAGTTACCAGACATAACTGCATCAATACTGTTCACAGTTGAGTTACCAGACATCACTCCATCAATACTGTTCACAGTTGAGTTACCAGACATCACTGCATCAATACTCTTGACAGTTGAGTTACCAGACATCACTGCATCCATACCGTTGACAGTTGAGTTACCAGACATCACTGCCTCAATACCGTTGACAGTTGAGTTACCAGACATCACTGCATCAATACTGTTGACAGTTGAGTTACCAGACATCACTGCATCAATACTGTTGACAGTTGAGTTACCAGACATAACTGGCAACAATACTGTTCACAGTTGAGTTACCAGACATCACTCCATCAATACTGTTCACAGTTGAGTTACCAGACATCACTCTATCAATACTGTTCACAGTTGAGTTACCAGACATCACTGCATCAATACTGTTGAGAGTTGAGTTACCAGACATCACTGCATCAATACCGTTGACAGTTGAGGTTACCAGACATCACTCCATCAATACCGTTGACAGTTGAGTTACCAGACATCACTGCATCAATACTGTTCACAGTTGAGTTACCAGACATCACTGCATCAATACCGTTGACAGTTGAGTTACCAGACATCACTGCATCAATACCGTTGACAGTTGAGTTACCAGACATCACTGCATCAATACTGTTCACAGTTGAGTTACCAGACATCACTGCATCAATACCGTAGACAGTTGAGTTACCAGACATCACTGCATCAATACCGTTGACAGTTGAGTTACCAGACATCACTCCATCAATACTCTTGACAGTTGAGTTACCAGACATCACTGCATCAATACTGTTCACAGTTGAGTTACCAGACATCACTGCATCAATACCGTTGACAGTTGAGCTATCAGACATCACTGCATCAATACCTTTGACAGTTGAGTTACCAGACATCACTGCATTAATACTGTTGACATTTGAGTTACCAGACATCACTGCATCAATACCGTTGACAGTTGAGTTACCAGACATCACTGCATCAGTACTGTTGACAGTTGAGTTACCAGACATCACTGCATTAATACTGTTGACAGTTGAGTTACCAGACATCTGCATCAATACTGTTGACAGTTGAGCTACCAAACATCACTGCATCCATACCGTTGACAGTTGGAGCTACCAGACATCAATGCAACAAATAACGTTGACAGTTGAGCTACCAAACATCTGCATCAATACCGTTGACAGTTGAGCTACCAGACATCAATGCAACAAATAACGTTGACAGTTGGAGTTACCAGACATCACTGCATCAATACCGTTGACAGTTGAGCTACCAGACATCAATGCAACAAATAACGTTGACAGTTGAGCTACCAAACATCACTGCATCAATACCGTTGACAGTTGAGTTACCAAACATCACTGCATCAATACCGTTGACAGTTGAGCTACCAAACGTCACTGCATCAATACCGTTGACAGTTGAGCTACCAAACGTCACTGCATCAATACCGTTGACAGTTGAGCTACCA
>JAXRKP010001236.1:77500-120000 GCA_037039925.1 Doris montereyensis
ATACATACAATACATACCATACATACATACATACACATACAAACATACATACATACATACATATATACATATACACATACATACATACATGCATACATATATACATGCATACAAACATACACATACACATATACATTTCTCATACATTATATATAAATACATACATACATACATACATAACAACATACACACCAACACATACATACATACATATACGTCTACATACAAACATACGTACATACATACATACATACATTGTACAACATACATACATACATACATATTTACATACATACATACACATACAAAAAACACAATTTATGCATACATACATACATACACATATACATACATACACACGTACACATACACATATACATATATACATGGACAACATACATACATACATACATAACATACATGACATACATACATACATACATACATACATACATACATACATACATATATACATACATACATACATACATACATACATACATACATACATACATACATACATACACACATACATGCATAAATACATATATACATACATACATACATACATACATAAATACATACATACATAGATATATACATACATATACATACATACATACATACATACATACATACATACATACATGCATACATACATACATACATACATACATACATACATACATACATATACACACATGCATACATACATCCATACATACAGTGACAGATACATACCTCATACATACATACATACATATATACATAAATACATATATACATACATACATACATACATACATACAAGACATACAGACACACATACATACATACATACATACATACATATATACATATATACATACATACATACATGCATGCAACCATACATACATACATACATACATACATACATAGCGTCATACATACATACATACATACATACATACATACATACATACCTAAAACATCCATAACCATACATACATACATACATACAAACATACATACATACATACACACATACATGCATACACATACCTTCATACATAAATAACCACATACATACATACATACAGGACATATATATAACTCATGATACATACATACATACATACATATATACTAAATACATACATACATACATTATTGTACGCCCTGTACATACACACACACACTTCATGCTACATACATACATACAACATTACATAATACATATAATATCGGCATACGTCATATAACAATACACACATACATACATACATACATACAATCATCACATACATTCATTACTATACATACGTGACATACATATGATACATACTCTTGTTGTTACACACACGCATACATACTACATACATACAACATATATACATACATACAAACATACATACATACATACTTACATACAATAAATACATCATACATACATACACATACATACATACATACATACATACATACATACATACATACATACATTCATACATACAAACATACATACATACATACATACATACATGCATGTCATACATACATAAACCTTTACATGAGTTACATACAGGTGTATTCATACATACACATATAAACAGATCTATTGAAGTATACATTATTTTCATATATACATACATATACAAATGCATACATACATGCAGTAAAATACATTCATACATACATACACACACATACTTGTATACACATACATACAGTACGTGCATAGATACATACATGTATGTTGTGACATAGGACACATCATATACGTGTATACATAAATACATCTTACATACATACAGTTCCCATACATACATAAATACATACATACATTTTATATACATACATGATCTTTCTTATATGCATTACCATACATACATGATATTTTCATACATCCATACAGGTTATACATACATGCCTACATACATACATACATACATCTTCATACATACAAATTCATACATACATACATACATACATACATACATACATACATACAGATCATACATACATATATACATATGTACATTTATACATACATACATACATACATACATACATACATACATACATACATACATACATACATACATACATACTTCCATACCTACCTAACTACATACATGCATACAACATCTGCCTTACATATCCATATACATACATACATTCACACATACATACATACATACATAGTTACATACATACTTACATACTCTACATACATATATACATACACACAACGTAGATACATACATACATACATACATTCATACATACATACCACATACATACATACATACATACATACATACATACATACATACATACATACATACATACACACATACAAATACATGCACATACATGCATACACACATACAAACATACATACATACATACATACATTTGTACACACACATACATACATACATACACACATACATACATACATACATACATGCATACACACATACATACATAAATATTCATACATTTCACATACGCTGAGTACATAATACATACATATCATACATAAAAACACATTACATATCACATACAAACATAATCAAAAAACAATGACCACATATATACATACACATATACATACATAATAGGCATACATACATAAACATACATTCATACATACATACATACATACATACATAAATACATACATACATACATCGCATACATACATACATACATACATACATACATACATACATATAAACATACATACATATTCAGATAAATATACACCATATCATATATACATGCATACACACATACATACAACATATATATACATGTATACAAACATACATGCAAACATATATCCATACAAACATACATACATACATAATACATACATGCATAAATACATACATATATACATGCATACATGCACTAAAATACATACATACAAGCATAGATACATACATACATACATTCACATATAACCTGTCATACATACATCGGCAGTGACATCCATCCAACAGTGGTACACACACACACACACATACATACATACATACATACGTGCATACATAAATACATATATACATACATACACACACATACACACACACACATACATACATACATAAATACATACATACATACATACATACATACATACATACATACATAAATACATCGGCATACATACATACATACAATACATGCATGCATCCATCCATCCATACATACATACATAGGCCATACATACATACATACATATAAATACGGTTACTATACATACATACATACATACATACATACATCACCTCGTCTTAATATACCTACCTACATAGGTACATGCATCCATACCTACCTACCTACTGTACCCATACACACCTGGGTCATACATACATACCTATGTAACCCACTTACCTACCTACCTGCATACATGCGTACATACATACATACATACATACATACATACATACATACATACATGCATGCATACACTACATACATACATACATACATACATACATCATACATAAATACATACATAACACATATATACATACATACATACATGGATACATAGATACATACATACATACATTTCATACATACATACATACATACATACATACATACATACATACATACATACATACATACATACATACATGCATACATTCACATACATAGAGCAGCTTGTTGGATACGCATGCATGCACATACTTACATTCATACACATATCCATACATACATACACATACATGCATACATACATACATACATACATACATACATACATACATACACACATACATACAACATACATACATACACACATACATACATACATACATACATACATACATACATACATACACACAGACAGACTTTGTTGTTGACAGGACATATGCATATATACATACATACATACATACATACATACATACATACATGATCTCATACACACATGTATACAAACTACATATATACAAATACATACATACATAGATACATATTATACATACGATACAACATACATACATACATACATACATACACACATACATTCATACATACATGCATACATTCATGCATACATACATGTCTGTCATGTCTGCATGCATGCATACATACATACATACATACATACATACATACATACATACATACATACATACATACATACACATACATACATACATACATACATACAACATACATACATACATACATACATACATACACACACTTACATACATACATACATACATACATACATACATACACACAAACAGACAGACAAACAGACAGACATACATGCATACATACATACATACATACATACATACATACATACATACATACATACATACATACATACATACATACATACATACATACATACATATACATACATACATACAGACACATACAGACATACATAATCTGAAACTTTCAATGATGAATGGTGAAATGCTCAAACGTTTAGGCCTATATATGCCCATTTGTGTAAAACTAAGATAGTGTATTGGCCTATGCCACTTTGTCTAAAACTAACACAGTGTGTTACGGTAGATGAATTCTCTCTCTCCTCTTGACTAAGGAAACTGATAGTAGTGATAGATAATGTAGAGCCGGAGAGCTGTGAAGATCTGTATGAGAATCAATGCAAGATCAAACTCAGGAATATACTTAGAGACAACACCCCTCCTCTTTTCCCCATACCCAAACAAGCACAAGAAGCAATCGACTTATACATCTAAAATCCCGCACCGAGAAGTATTTTAGATCTTTTCTTTTCTAGCACCATACACAATTTTGACCATCCTGCTTTGACATGCATAATGGCATTTACTTACAAATGTTTAAGCTATGAAAATGGATGAATGGAGAATGAATGATTTATGATAATTTGATGAATGTGTATGAAGCTAAGCTGATTTTCCATTAATCATTGTTTATGTATATAAATTCACCACACTATCTATTTATATATATGTGTGTGTGTGTGTTCTTCTCAAATCTTTACATTAATGATTAATTTAAGTTAAATTTGTTTTTAATTTAGATATATTGATATATTCTATTATTGATCTAGTGACATATACTTTTCTTTTTAATGGATTGATAAAGACAATTGAATTGAATTGGACTGAATTATCCTTCCTGCTCATTAATGGAGACTTGGTGGTACAGATGCAAGGCGTCTGGCTCTCAATCAAAAGGTCGTGTTCGTGTCCGACAGGTTGAAACATTTTCTGGAATTTCGTTATAATTTTTTTCACGTAAAACCTACCCCGTGGTCCAGTTAGGTGGATCAAAACTTAGTGCGATTGGAGACTGGCGATAAAATGAAGGTCCCGTGTACAGATTACAACATTTTGTGCACATAGAAACGTCTTTGCCGCTTACAGGACAGTCCGGGGAAAATATCAATTTAAAAAAACCTAGTCCAAAACTCCGAGATCACTTTATTTGTGGATGTGTAAAAAGTTAAAGAAAAAAACACTGCTCATAAAATTCTTTAAATTCATATGAATTTTTTAGAAACGATACAGGCTTATCTATAAGAGAAAAAATTCGATCTTCTCAAAATGTCCTTTTGTGTTGATTATTTCCTATCTATTTTTTTTTATTTTCAACGTATCTTCATGAAATTTAGTATGGATGATGAGTGGGGAAAACAAAGAAAGGATCAAATGCTTTTTTTTTGCTTTGTATCATAGTTTGGAAAAATTGAATTTTTTTGTACAATATTTTTGTATATTTTTTGGTTATTTTCAAAAATTATACTATTTTCAAAAATTCATAAAAATCAAAACTTGCTAATGAAACAAAAAATCCCATTTGATGAAATTTAGATACTGTATCAAATAATGTGTATGCCAAGTTTGCAAGAAATTTGCTGGAAAAAATGAAAAAGCCTATCGATATTGAACTTGGTGAAATTTGGGGTAAAATCCAAGATGGTCGCCGTTTCCATGGCAACCGGAAGCGTCAGAAAAAAACAAGGACATATTTCAACTCAGTACAACCTGCCCATTGCACCTATGCATAAGTTAAATTGAAAGGAACAAACAGGAAAAAGTTTACGCGAGGACCTCCTCCCTTCTAGGGAGCGTAGTTAACTCGGTTGGTAGCACGCTTTCTTTTCAAGGCGAGGCGATGGGTGCCGGCACAGAGGTCTCGGGTTCGATCCCCATGGTGGCCAGGATTTTTTCTGTCTATTCCTTGTATTTGTCTCGTCTTTGTTCCTATGAGGGCTTTCATATTATCACATGTCATTACTTTCAGTTACATATTAGATAATTCTACGTTTGTACGAGAGGCGGCAGGCTAGCACCCATATCTTTCGTCGTTTACAATCTTTCAATATCAAACGTCAAGGTTAGCTGAGATGAGGAATACATCCGGTTCATGAGGTCAAAGGCAACTAAGAAAAACAAACTCTTCTGTCCGATTCCAATAACGTTGCCCAGCGCTGTAAGTTAGTGGGGATGCTATCTAATCTCTATATAGATCTAATCTTTTATATAGATCTATTTTAGGTAGATCTATATCTAGGTTTAATGCTTTTAGGTGCGTTTTCAAGAATGCATATATCATAGATGATGCAGGGAACATAAGTCATAGCGTGTCATCGTGCTGGAGAGGATGACATTGGATAGACTATTATTTAAAAGAACACAAGAACTCGGAGCTGGAAAGTAAAGTAAAAAAGGAAAAGTAAGCCTAAGTTGTGTGGATACTGTTTTGATTTGGTCTTACATAAGTCTACCTTCAAGTTGTGCGTCGTCGTAAAGAGGACTGCACTGCCCCACTCTTGCTTTCGCTTGAAACTGATTGTGATTGGCAGAAATAACCAATCTCACTAGAAATATTTTTTTCTTAGCCCAGACTACAACTACAGTTACTATCTAGATCAGTTACTACATTGTATTAATACAAAGGAGCCACAGTGGGAGTGAAGTCAAAAGTGAAAACGACAATAAGGGACAACTCCACCAATAAAAACAAACAAACACGTGATGTTTCGGGTATAACCCTTTGTCAGACAACACACGAGAAAAAAGGTTATCTCTAGAATCTAGTCTAGATCTAAGCAGAAGATGATTCTAGATCTAGATCTATTAACAATAAAAAAAAAAAGATGAATAACGTAAACAACAAAGAGATATATGGCAATGTGAACTATCTAAATAGCCGTGAATAATACATTAGATTATGAATAGATCTCAGGCATGTCATCCTAACAGCTGTGTTGACATTAGCTCTGTACTATTTATAGTACATAATATAGGTCTAGGGTAATTGAATCGCATAATGAATACAGTTGCCGTTGTAAACAAAAATCAAAATGGAAGTTGGATTGTACAGATGAGTCATCTAGTTCTGATAAAATGCTTCACATTACACATCACTTTTAAGCTATCGACACCATCAGCTCTAGATCAAGATCTATATCTAGAGTAGATCTAGATTACATTGATACTGGCTTCAATTTTTAAAGAATGTTTAAAAATCAGTAATTTTTTACTATCTGTATCACTCCCACTAATAGCACCAACACATTACTGAGACTGTCACAAAGGCTCGGTCTGACACCAGTTCGACACCAGATGTCAATTTATATCAAGGCATTGACTTACTACTAGGTTCACCTTCAGTCAGATGGCATCAACACACTACAAGACTTGGCCCAACACCAGTACGACACCCTGAACACTAATTTTAGAGGACATACCAACGTATTTCTGGCTGCTAAACACATAGTCACTTAAACTGTCGCAACCTAATGTTTTAAGTAAAAGAATAACAGCAAAAGACATTAGATCAAGAATAGATCCCTTTGGGCATTTCATCCTAACAGCCGTGTTGACATTAGCTCTGTGCTATTTATAGTACATAATATAGATCTTGCATTGAAGCGTATATATATATATATATATAATGAATACAGTTGCCGTTGAAAACAAAAAATCAAAGTGGCAGCTTGATTGTACTTAGATGATCATCGGCGTTCTGATAAAATATTCCAACCTCAGTGAACATGATTTTTCAGGAGAGGAAAAATCTGTTTCATTTTTAAAACGTTATTGTACCATGATCTTTCCTGGACTGACATATATTTAATTACTTGCTATACATATATACACAAGAGAAATCACATTTATAAAACTATAATTAAATTTAATAAATATTTTGCTTGACAAGATTTGAAATGAAACGCTCTGTTAGATTGCACTGACCCACACGACGTTCGTTAACGCACTTTATCAAACCCACCTGTCAGACTAGTCAGAGCGAAAACCCAACCACTCAATATTGTTCTTCATTAAAAAATTCCTCAAAAAGGAAATTTGAAATACAAAATACTGATTTTGCCATTCCGAGCTTATTCAATGCATTAAAATTCACTTTAATACGAGTAATATTTTGATTATCATTCCAGTTTTCTTAATGTTTAGACCAACATACTGAAACACGATAATAATAATTAGTCTTTTATTACTCCTCTCTCTCCCCTCTCTCTAACTTCTCTCTCTCTCTCTCTCTCTCTCTCTCTCTCTCTCTCTCTCTCTCTCTCTCTCTCTCTCTCTCTCTCTCTCTCTCTCTCTCTCTCTCTCTCTCTTTCTCTCTCTCTCTCGTCTCTCTTCTCTTCTCTCTTCATCCTCCTCTCTCTCTCTAACTCTCTCTTTTCTCTTGTCTTCTTCTCTCTCTTTCTTCTCTCTTCTCTCTCTCTCTTCTCTCTTCTCTCTCTCTCTCTCTTTCTCTCTCCCTCTCTCTTTTTCTCTCTCTCTTTCTCTCTCTCTCTCTCTTCTCTCTCTCTCTCTCTCTTCGTCTTTCTTCTCTGTCTGTCTCTCTCTCTCACTCCATCTCTCTCTCTTTCTCAATTTTTCTTGTTTTATGTGTTTTTCTCTTTCACTTCCCTCTCTCCTCCTCAACCTCACTCTCTCTACTTCTCTGTCTGTCTGTCTGTCTGTCTGTCTGTCTCTTCTCTTTGTATGCCTGTCTATCTCTGTCTCTCTCTCTATCTCTTTCTCTTGTATGCTCTGTGTTTACAAAGGTCTTTGAACAGTTGTTTTGTCAAGAAGTTTATTTATAAAATGCCCTATCATGCCATGTTAGAGCAGGCATTGTGTCTTGTACTTGCAGTGTGCTTGTGCCATCATACTAAAATCTGGAACCTGGTGATTCATCTTTATCGATCCTTTAAAAAAAAATTATGCTTGTGTTATCACACTTTCCGTTTGAAAAATAAAAGAATACATCAATGCATTCAGATTAAAAACAAATTAAACTTAGTTAATCATTAAATGTTTAGATTTTAGGAGAAGTATACAAAAAATTCAAAAGGTGGGTAGATAAATAGTGCGGTGAAACAATATATATATGAAAAAAATTTAAAAGATAGAATAATTATAGACAAATCAATTTAGCTTCATACACATTCTTTAAGTTATCATAAATCATTCATGTACCATCCCTCAATTTACATTTCTTAAACATTGTGAGGAAAACGCCATTGTTATTTCAAAGTAAGGTATGGTCAAACTTTTGTATGGCGCTTAGAGAAGAAAAAATCTAAAATATCTCTCAGTGTGGATTTTAAATGTACAAGCGCACAGCTTTCTACAACTTGTTTTGGGTGTGGAGAAAAGAGAGTGGGTGTTGTCTTTAAGGCGGTATACTCCGAGTTTGATCTTGCATTGAATCTCATACAGATTTTCAAAGTTCTCCGGTTCTACATCATTTATGAGTTTCCGTATGTGTTTCAGTGTCCTATTAAATTTCTTTTTTCTCTATCTCTATAATAAGTATTGTTGGGCACAAGCATTTGGCCAAGATCGTTATCTTGTACTGTGCTGGTGTCATCATGATGTCCATCGGCACATGGCAATGAATTTATGTCATGATGATGATTGACACTTTGTGGTACACTGGTGCCAGGCTGTCAATCATAGTTTGGTAGTGAGTCGAGGTCATCTGACTGAAGGTCGGAACCTGACAATGAGTCAACATCTTGTAGCAGACTGGTATCTGGTGTCGTACTGGTGTAAGGCAAAGTCTTGTAGTGTGTTGATGCTATCTGACTGAAGGTTGGAACCTGGTAGTAAGTCAATCCTTGATACAGATTGACATCTGGTGTCGAACAGTGTCAGACCCAGCCATTTGTCTCATAACGTGTTGGTGCCATCTGACTGAAGGTCGAAAACCTGATAATGTATCAATGCCTTGATACAGATTGATGTCTGATGGTGTGCTGGTGTCAGGCCAAGACAGTTGTCATGTAGTGTGCTGGTGTCAGACCAAGACAGTTGTCATGTAGTGTACTGGTGTCAGACCAAGACAGTTGTCATGTAGTGTACTGGTGTCAGACCAAGACAGTTGTCATGTAGTGTACTGGTGTCAGACCAAGACAGTTGCCAATTAGTGTACTGGTGTCAGACCAAGACAGTTGTCATGTAGTGTGCTGGTGTCAGACCAAGACAGTTGTCATGTAGTGTACTGGTGTCAGACCAAGACAGTTGTCATGTAGTGTACTGGTGTCAGACCAAGACAGTTGTCATGTAGTGTGCTGGTGTCAGGCCAAGACAGTTGTCATGTAGTGTGCTGGTGCCATCGTGGTGAAGGTCGGAACCTGGTAATGAGTTAATGCTTTTATGCCGATTGGCATTTTGTGTCATACTGGTGTCAGGCAAGACCCTTATCTTATATTGTGTTAGTGCCATATGACTGAAGGTTAGAACCTGATAATGAGCCAATACTGATTGGCATCTGGTGTCAGGCAGAGACTGTTGTCTTTTAGCGTGTTGGTGCCAACGTGATGAGGGTCGGAACCTGGTAATGAGTGATTGCCTTGATGCGGATTGGCATCTGGTGACGTGCTAGGGGCAGGTTAAAGATAAAGATGGATTTATAGTCTGTATCCCCGCATAAGTGCAAGCTCACTGGCAGGTCATTTCATTCATTCAAAGTCCTTCTCAACTCCCGGAGGAGATACAGTACACAAGTCTGTTTGGCTTTTCGTACTTTCATTCTGACAAGATCCTTCTCTACCTATAACTGAGTCAAGTGAGGAACATAGAGTGAAGTAACTTTCCTAAGAGTACAACGTTAAGAAAAATCCACCTATGCCATAAATAACAAAAATGTCACCATCCTTTACCCTTAAATTTAAATGACCATTTAAGAAACAACAAAGTTATTTCATTTTTCCAATTTCTAGCCTGGTAGTACGATGCCTCTAAGTGGTAGAATTTCTGCATGTTGCCACAGTGCATGTTGCCACAGTGCATGTTGCCACAGTGCATGTTGCCACAGTGCATGTTGCCACAGTGCATGTTGCCACAGGCCATAATCAAGACTGCAAAACAAAAAAAAAAAACCCAAAAAGATATGAGAAAATATTGTATATCTTACTTTATAATTTATAGATGTATTTTATTATTGTGATTAATTTTTCTGCTCTAGAATCTAGTCAGTAACAACCATTGTGCTTGCATTTATTCACCTGTAGTTTACGTTAATTTGATTGTTGATGTAACTTTTATTTATATTCTGTTTGTATTTTGTAAGAGAGAGAGAGAAGGCATGAATCTCATTTTGAACAAATGTTGTTTTCTTTCCCCGCCAGGCAATTGCTGTTTTCGCAGGGAAAAGATGATTCCTATAAGAGGGCCAACTTTAATACACAATCTCATTACATAGGGGTAAAGATGATTTGTGCGAGACGGACATTTTTCAAGCTAAGGAAGCAATTACTCTTTGAACTGCTATAGATTTTCCAAAGAATAAAGACAACATATGAAAGAGATCTAATGCAGCAAAGGTGCTAAGTTAGTGTTTAGAGGCTAAAGTGATATTTCGAACAACACTCATTAGATCTATAACAAGCAATCATGTATAGATACTCGGCCAATGCCTTGCAAAGGAATCTTCTTCATTGGGAAAATTTCCTGGCTGCGAGGTCTTTGAAGAATGTGTCAACATCGTCAGCATGTTTTGCCAGTGAGAAAAGTAAAACATTGCCAGAGGAAACCAAAGTTGTTATTTGCGGTGGTGGTGTGATAGAACTTCCGTCGCTTACCATCTGGCCGAAAGAGGATGGAAGGACATCATCCTATTGGAACAAGGAAGGTCAGTTAAAAAAAAAAGTTATTTCATGTTTCAGTGTGGGACAAATAGATACTTTTTAATCTTAAAGTGAGTTACGTCAAACATCTGTTTCAGCCACAATTGACCATCAAATTTGATTGACCATATGCTAAGAATATCCTTCGATTTCCATCACATAACGCTGATGTTGCTTTCTGTCTCTATTATGACAGAAAGACTTAGTTTACATCATGATTCTGTTGACGTTTATGAAAGGCTTGAACTCGTCTACCTGTCTGTTCATTTTGTCTTTTTGTCCAGTTAGTCCGAAACTCCTGTTTTGCTTTCAGTACATGATGATTCTGTAGATCTAGATTTAAATAATTGATTTTGACATAAGAGCTTGCCATCCTGCGTTTGTTTTTTTAATCAGTACATCTTTATCAGATCGTTTTTGGTTCGTAAAAGTATAAAAATTAGGCATGTCTACCTTTGTTATATTGTTAGGAGGGGGGGGGATGAATGCATCCTGAGAAGGTAGTTTTACCACAAATGGGACAAAACTCTTTTATTGCACTACTGGATGGAGCAGTTCATTCTCTTGACATTCATACCATAACATTGGCTCAGTATCAATTCTTTCATTTCATACATTTTTTTTAGAAATGATACCTGCCTAACCTTCATTTCATCGGCTGTATCATAAAAGCCGGAAATTTTGTCTAAAGTATATCAAGTTGGTACTCATTTTAATTACCACAAAGTACGCTATCTGAAGAATCTACTTTTGATGAATTATTCTCAATATTATTTAAGATCGGCCCTAATATTACGGGAAACATTCTGCGGATCTGTTTAAGCACCTTATAAGAAAAATATCCTTTATATATGTGATAGCCTCTCACGATTGTATGATGTTTCAAAGTATTATATTATTCTTTTATAGGTTTATATATGAAAAAAACATTAAAATAACGGAAAAAATTGTTAAAAATGGGATTTTCTCAAAGTGTTTCTTTTTGACAGTGATATTTGATCTACTTTTTAAAATTTATTGTCCGATAGCCCCCAAATTTGGTATATAACATCTATAAAATAAATAAAATTTCGGCCAGTAGCTTTTTCGATATCTCTTCAAATTTTTGCAAAAGTTATTTTTTGTGATTAAATTTGCCAAAAATTGGAAAAGTTGCAATGCATTTTAAAAAAATCATAAAATGAAAATCGTTTCATTGATCAAAAAAAGCTACTGTGTGCAGCTAGATATTGAACCAAATAACATGTGTGCAAAGTTATAGGCAATTTTATGTATAACTGAAAAAGCCTATTTGAAATGTAGTTGTTGTTATTTTCGTAATGAAAATCCAAGATGGCAGTGTTCCCGTGGCAACTTTATGATAAATAAAAATTTAAAATATTGTTTTCAGCTAATTTAGACATGCCATGTACAATGGTAACGGTTAAAATTATTATTTATATCAAATAATTTTTAAAAACATACTTTTAAATCAACATTCAAATAATGATACTTGACTTTTCAGTTTTAAATCAACATTCAAGGAATGACACTTGACTTTTCAATTTTAAATCAACATTCAAGGAATGGTACCTGGCGTTTCGTTTAGTTTCAATATTTAGTTGAGTAAAACTGTCGTACAATAATATTTTCACAGTCTCACGTGTGGAACTACATGGCATGCCGCAGGTTTGATTGGTCGAGCAAAAACGTAGTCGTCTTGATGTCAAAATTGTTGATTACAGTCGGAACTTGTACGAGCAGATGGAGAAAGACGGGTATGGCACAGGTTTGTTGTGCTTTTTTTTTATTCTTCTTGACCACCATGAGTATGATTGTACTTTTCCTCAATTTTATTTTCTACAAGGTTTCATTTATGTTGAAGTGTGTCTTTATATTATATTTCACTAGCTCAGCTTTTCCTCCATTTCAATGAAAAAAAATATTGGAACTGTCTGATTATACTTGAAACATCATACAATCTTGAGAGGCATCAGGAGCATTTGAAATAGGTTCGACATGAAGTATTTGATAGCCTTTCAAGATTGTATGATGTTTTAAAGTATAATATTATTCTTTTATAGGTTTACATGTGAAAAAAATTAAAATAATGGAGAAAATAGTTAAAGAGGCAATTTTCTCAAAATGTTATTTTTTGACAGTGATATGCGATTTAGTTTTTAATTTATTATCCGATTGCCTCCAAGTTTGGTATATAACATCTATAACACCCCAACAAAATTCCAATAGAGATTTTGGACTTCTCTTCAAATATTTGCAAAACAAATGTTTTGGGGCTTAAATTTGCCAAAAAATGGAAAGGTTGCCCTTTGCATGTACAAAAAATTCATAAAATCAAAACAGTTTAATTTATCCAAAAAACTACCTGGTGCGGCTAGATATTGAACCGAACAATGTGTGTGCAAAGTTATAGCTAAATTTGTTCATAACTGAAAAAGTCTATTTGAAATGAAGTTGTTATTATCGCAATGAAAATCCAAGATGGCGGCTTTCCCATGACAAGCAAATGATAAAAGATAACGTAATATCTATTTCAGCTAATTTAGACGTGACGAGTACAATGGTAGTGGTTAAAATTATCTGTATCAAATAAATAATTTTAAAATATGCTCAGGACCCCCCCCCCATTCTTCCCCCCCCCACTCATCCCCGCCCACTCTCCCCCCCACTCGTCCCCCCCCCATTCTTCCCTCCCCCCCTTAAAACGCCTGCCATTTAGGCGGTCAGTACTGTACTAGCAGTCTGTTGAGGCACCTTATTTCACCACACATTTGTTGATGCTCCTCTTTGGTTATACTTGCAAAATTTTGTCAAGTGGTGAAAGTTTCTGTAACGTGACTCTCCGTGTGTCTTCTTCACGTCTGTGTAGGTTGGAAGGAATGTGGTAGCCTCAATCTGGCTAGAACACAGGATCGTTTGACTGATTTGAAACGTGTTAATGACACAGTCAGGTAAGTGTTTGAAACACAAATTGCAATGAAATAAAACATTCACGTTTTGTCATTTTTTCTTTCTTTTTTCTGATTCTACTCTTCCTTTTCCCAGATGGTTGGTGAGTGCTATTGGTAGGTCCTACTTCTTTCCTCTCACACTTTCATATATCTTTGCTAACATTGCTATTTCACTCTGAGTTATTTCACTTTAAAAAAAAATAATTTAATATTTGTTGTTGATTTTTCAATCTGTAATATAGATCTCTTGGCTTAGAAACGCATCTGATAAGTCCGTCAGAAGTCAGTGGCCTCTGTCCTCTGGTGAACACAGACGACATAGTGGTGAGTTTCTCACATTTATCATCTGGACTTAGCATTAATGTTTAGAACTCATCTTTTAGTGTGGTTAGGGTGCATTAAAAGTAAAGTTCCTTCAAGACCATTACGGCTCATAGAGCCGCAGCTTATCATGGTTTCCATAGCGGGAAGCGGAACAGGTGACAATAATCATCTTCTGGACAGGCCACCGGCCTGACGCGGTATTTTACTGCCAACAATGTGCTTGTACCCATTTGCACCTGGGTTGAGTGGGCAAAATGTGTGTTATGTGTCTTTTCCGAGGAATACAACGTCAGACCTAGCCATGCTAGGATTCGAACACAGGACCTCATGATCCCATCCATGAATTTATTCCCCCTATTGCCATCCCCTTCATCGTTTAATAAATAGAGTGTACATATATCATGAATTTATATATGATGGAAAATGTTTTTTTATATTCTGTTGTTCTTTTTTTGTTTCTCCTTCTCGTATGAAATGCTACAGTAGAAAAGAGATAGAAATGAACGTATTGAAGAAAGGAAAAGGGAATATATTGTGACGCCATGGAAATGTGCCTTCTGGATAGTAAAGTTTTTGGTTCTTGTTTTAAACTTTATCTTTTATCTTTTATCTTTACTTTTATTAGTCGAACCTGTACTGTAAACTATGGATTTGCCATGGACTTGAATCACACAGCATTTAGGGGTAGGGGATGAAGGATGTTAAGTCGGGGGTGGGGGAGCTTGCCTCTTTAGTCGGCATACATACGACGGACGTTCTCATCTGTGTACATTTTAAAAATATTGTTTGTTTGTTTGTTTGAAGTAAGCCTGTCCACCATGGCGGTGATCTGAGGGTTTTCGAATTTTAGAATATTCTTTTGATATCATGATTACGTTTTCATTTCAAATGCATTTTATGGTTACTGTTATAACATTTAAAAGTATAAAAAGGTCTGAAATTTAGGCCAGAGTTTTTTTTTGCTTTTCATTCACGGTTGTTTCAGGCTGAGTAATGAATGAGATTTGTGTAACTGAAAATGATGCGCAAGAGAAGTGTGTGTTTTAAAAAGATATCTTATGCATTTATTTTCATCTGTTAAAAAGAATGATATCTATCATTGTATTAGGTGTTTTTCTTTTTTAAGAATTGTTCATTGTATGACCTACTGGTCACTTGTCACAATTTGTTTTTTTATAACTGAAAAAACGTTCATACTTTCCTCTGAACAGGAGCACTTTGGAGTCCCAATGACGGCGTGGTTACTGCCCCTGATGTGTGCATGTCACTTGCAAAACTAGCCAAAGAGAGAGGTAGGGGGAGAAGGGGGAGTGAAGAATTGATTGAATATGATCCTAGTTTGATTTGGGACAATAACTTGAGGTCCATTGGATATATTATGTCGTGGCCATACCAAAGTCAAACCTGATGCCTCTTTGTGTTCTTTCGTCAAATGTTTGTTTTGTTGTAGTTTTTTGTAGTTTGTTGTAGTTTTTTGTAGTTTGTTGTAGTTTGTTGTAGTTTTTGTAGTTTGTTGTAGTTTGTTGTAGTTTGTTGTAGTTTGTTGTAGTTTGTTGTAGTTTGTTGTAGTTTTTTGTAGTTTGTTGTAGTTTTTTGTAGTTTTGTTGTAGTTTGTTGTAGTTTAGTAAAAGTGAAAGAAAGTAGAAAATTATGTAATTGACTCGTATAAAAGTCAACATATTATTTATTGTTTTAATTTTTAATTCAAGTCACTTGAATTGATTCAGTGGAATTAAAACTGTTACATAATATAAATATTCTAATTTGTTTCTTAATTTTTCACCAATGCAGGTGGGTGTGCAGGTATTTGAAAAAGTATCGAATGAAATTCAATCAAATTAATTTTAAACCGTAATGTGTATTCTGATTTGTTTCTTGGTTTGTCATCGATGTAGGTGTGCAGATATTTGAAAAGGTTAAGATAGAACAAGTCATAACGGAAGCTGGAAGAGTGAAATCAGTGAAAACTTCTGACGGTGAAATCAAGTGTGAAGTCTTTGTCAACTGTGCTGGGCTGGTACGTTGAATGTTCTTTAACACAGTGTGAAACGGGTGGGATGGTTTTTGAGATGGTCTACGGTCTCGAAGATCTTTAGCACACTTAGTGTACCAAAGGTTTCCATTGGGATCTACTTTTTGATTTGATTTAATTTACCCACATCCACAACAAAGGTGATCTTGGGGGTTTTGGTAGGATTTTTAATTTTGTCCAGACTGCCCTGTTAACAGCCAAGGGATCTTTGACCTGCATAGGGTGTTAGGACTTGCACACAGGACCTCCTTTATCATCCATCTCCGATGGGACTAGGTGTCAATCCACCTACCTGGATCGGGGGGGGGTAGATTTTGCTAAAAAAATCGAGAAAATGTTTCAACCGTTATGGGCTCAAACCCAGTATCTTTTGGATGAGAGGTCTACACCTTGCCTCTGGATTACTGAGTCTCCTGTGATCTAGTTTAAGGCTTGACTTGTAAGTAAAATTAAAAGTAAGCTCCTTACCTAGGTTGAGCTTAGGAGAATCAGAGTAGAGTCCTGATTTTTCTCGGCACAGCTGAGAGGAAGTTGAACGTACAGAACAGGATGGCCGCCGCTCAATATAAACACAAAAGGGTTTTTGAAGCCTATCATACTGTTTGATTCCTCTTTTCTCCAGCCCTGAAAGACATGTTGGTTTTATGTTTGTTTTTCTTTTCTTTCCTGGTTGTGTGCAGTGGGCTAGGAGTGTTGAGTAAGAAGACAGTCCCAAGGCGGTGAAGGCCCCTTCACGCATGTGAGCATTACTACCTGGTGACCACACCTCAGGAGGGAGTTGACCGCATGATGCCAGGTAGGTTTGAAAAGTAAAGTGTAGGTTCAGGTAAGGTTTAAAATTAAAGTAAATTCAGGTAAGGTTTGACAAATATAGTAAGTTCACATAAGGTTGAAAAGTAAAGTAGGTTCAGGTAAAGTTTGACAAATATAGTAAGTTCACATAAGGTTGAAAAGTAAGTAGGTTCAAAGTTTGACAAATATAGTAAGTTCACATAAGGTTGAAAAGTAAAGTAGGTTCAGGTAAAGTTTGACAAATACAGTAAGTTCACATAAGGTTGAAAAGTAAAGTAGGTTCAGGTAAGGTTGAAAAGGAAGTAGTTCAAATAAATTATTTCAAGGGCATTCCTGGCCCACAGACCAAACCTTATTCAGGTTCCTGTAGCGTCAAACATAACATATCTTCTGCCACTCAACCCTGCTGAAATGAGTACAAGCACTAGCTTGGGATTAAAAACCTGGGCGTCAGACTAGTGTCCTGTTCAGGAGGTGATTCTTATTGCCTGTTCTGATTCACGCTATAGAAACCGGGATAAGCTCCAACTCTATGGGCCATGTTGGCCTTGAAGGAAGTTTACTTACTGATAAACAGCCATTCAATTCAAAGGATATCTTATCATGTTCATCAGGGGCGGTTCACTGATACTTTTGATTAATTTATCTGTCTTCAGTGGTGCGTGACTATGACGGGCATGTCTACTTTCGTGAGTGGAGCGGAGGCATATTAGCGGGCGGATTTGAACCAAATTCACAGCCCTGTTTCCACACGGGAATCCCGGAAAAATTTGAATTTCAACTTCTGCCTGAGGACTGGGACCATTTCCGTGAGTAAATTTCGTCTGTTTGTGTAGCATAGACTCTTTTTATCTTTTCATTTTGCTTTGTCGACTTCAAAATATGGTGACAGTGGAGTGGATTAATTGTATGAACGTGCTGTTTTCCAAAGTTTCATTTTTTTTTTTTATTAGTGTTCAAGTTTTGTGTGAAAAATGTTTCCATTGTATAACTAGACTCTTGCAGCCGTGTGTCGGCCCTTATCGCAAGTGTTGCATGTTTTGTTTGTTTGTGATGATGTCATTTTGCTGTGGGTTTCCTAGCCAGGGAGACCTTGTCCATGAAGATGGGATGCCATAACGTCATCAAACAAAATTTGTTTCCTTGTTGCCGTTTCATATTTGTTTTGGACTCCCGGTGGTCCAGAGGCAAGGTCTCGTCCTCTGGACCTAAAGGTTGTGGATTCATACCCAGCAGGTTGAACAATTTCTCAAGTTTTTCTCAATTAAAATCCATCCTTCCCTGGTCCTGGTAGGTCGGTCGACACCTAGTCCCATTGGAGACGGACAAGAAAAGAACGGTTCTATGCACATTCAAGCATTGGCTGATTACAGGGCAGTCCGGGCAAAATGTGAAAAATTGTATCACATCACATCATTGAAAGCGATGTGAAAGCTGCGAGCTCCAAGGCAACCCTTGGCAGCAGAAAGTTTCACCCTACCTGTCGCCCCGTGTGGCGAGGAGAAAGAACGTCACCATTTTTTGTAGCTGCCCCGCTGTGTCCGCATAACAATTGCCCAGCGGGGTTGTGATGGGAGCCACTCAATCTTCCTCCTCAGCGATGGATATTTCACGAGCGCGTGCTCAGGATTGTCCAGACGGATCACCGCACCATCGACAGGTTGGATCACGGGTCGGGTCGATCCTGTTCATGTGAGCGCCTAGTGGAGCATGGCTGCTTCTTACACTAAAAATGATGGCCTATCAAAAACCAAGAGATCACCTTAGTTATGGATGTGCTGTGAAATTGAACAAATGTTTTGCTGCCCACTGTAAGGTTAAACCGAAACTGTTGTCTCCTTGTTTAGTTTCTGTGCCTGTCTTTTGCGGGCACAGTCTCAAGCTCATTCTTACAATGTGTTGGGCGGCTGGCATGGTGCTGTTGACTGGTAGGTTTTACTTCTTTCCTTTCCCTCTTTTACTTGTGACGCATCTTTCATCTTGCCGTTTCCTCTTAATTCACCCTGAGATCACCGCGTAAAGTGGGCGGGGTAAATTTCAATGGAACAAATAAGGTTGTGCTTTGATTTACTAGAGTTCCTGTGGGCGGTTGGAGGGTGCTAATGGTAGGACCTACTTCTCTCCTTTCAGGTCTTTTTTACTTATCTTTCATCTTGTTGTTTCCTCTTGATTCACCTGAGATCACCACATACTGTGAACAGGGTGTAATAATATTTCCAATAAAACTAGAGTTTTTTACGTATACAAGCTGTTTTGGAAAATAAAGTCAATGCACTCTCTGTTGTTTTACATACAGATATGGTCATTGGCATTGAAGTTACAAAACGGAGGACAGAATGTTTCTAAATATCTTAATTTCAGAATTCTCTTGGACAATATTATTACCGCATTCCATCGTTGTGAGTAAGTGCCTTAACTGATAAGCCGGGCCGGAAAGTTTCCGCCAGATTCAGATGGCTTGTTGGCCCGTCTGAAGTGAGTCTATTGCGATGACAAAAGGGGTCGGGGCTTGTGTCGGAGGAGAGATAGAGAGAGAGAGAGAGAGAGAGAGAGAAAGAGAGAGATAGAGAGAGAGAGAGAGAGAAAGAGAGATAGAGAGAGACAGAGAGAGAGAGAGAGAGAGAGAGAGAGAGAGAGAGAGAGAGAGAGAGAGAGAGAGAGAGAGAGAGAGAGAGAGAGAGAGAGAGAGAGAGAGAGAGAGAGAGAAGAGAGATAGAGAGAGAGAAAGAAGAAGAAGAGATAGAGAGATAGAGAGAGAAAGAGATGCGGGGCGGGGGGAGAGGGGTGAATGGAGAGAGAGAGAGAGAGAGAGAGAGAGAGAGAGAGAGAGAGAGAGAGAGAGAGAGAGAGAGAGAGAGAGAGAGAGAGAGAGAGAGAGAGAGAGAGAGAGAGAGAGAGAGAGAGAGAGAGAGAGAGAGAGAGAGAGAGAGAGAGAGAGAGAGAGAGAGAGAGAGAGAGAGAGAGAGAGAGAGAGAGAGAGAGAGAGAGAGAGAGAGAGAGAGAGAGAGAGAGAGAGAGAGAGAGAGAGAGAGAGAGAGAGAGAGAGAGAGAGAGAGAGAGAGAGAGAGAGAGAGAGAGAGAGAGAGAGAGAGAGAGAGAGAGAGAGAGAGAGAGAGAGAGAGAGAGAGAGAGAGAGAGAGAGAGAGAGAGAGAGAGAGAGAGAGAGAGAGAGAGAGAGAGAGAGAGAGAGAGAGAGAGAGAGAGAGAGAGAGAGAGAGAGAGAGAGAGAGAGAGAGAGAGAGAGAGAGAGAGAGAGAGAGAGAGAGAGAGAGAGAGAGAGAGAGAGAGAGAGAGAGAGAGAGAGAGAGAGAGAGAGAGAGAGAAGGGGGGGAAAATGTCAGAGAGAGAATAATTTATGGAATACATTACATTTTTAGAGAGAGAGAGAGTATAGACAGAGAGAGAGAGAGATATATCAAATTATAGATAAGAGGACAGAGATAAATGGAGAGAACAGAGAGAGAGAGAGAGAGAGAGAGAGAGAGAGAGAGAGAGAGAGAGAGAGAGAGAGAGAGACAAGGGGGGGGGGGGGGGAGGGGGGGGAGAGGGAGAGTGCAAAAAAAAATTTCCAAATACTCTTGGAACATTTTATTATTTTTTTTTACTTAATTTTGATAAGACATAGAAAACTACAATATCAAATTATAGATAAGAGGACAGTATATAATGGTACCTCTCTTATTGTGATTTTCACCTCTTGGACAATTTTATTATTTATGGTATGTCCTTTATAAGCTACAAATCTGTATGTGTATATTCTGTCCTTAGGTCATTCACTCTTTGACGGTTTTATTGTGTAATGATATGTCCTCTATGATAACCCCACGAGTCTGTATTTCTGTATATTCTCCGTAGTTTAAAAACTATTTCATGGCGGCGGCATGAACTCCAGTGGCATTGCTGCTGGTGGTGGCATTGGCAAACATCTGGCCGACTGGATCGTGGATGGGGAGACGCGGGAAAACATGTGGCGCCACGACGTGAGGCGGTTTGTCCGGCTCCATAACAACAACAGGTTTCTGAAGGACAGGATGACCGAGTCTTGGTGAGTGAGAAGAAAAAAGATGGTGGATCAAAGAGATGTGCATCACTTTGCTGGAATCAAGTGGTTAGGCTGCCTGACTACTTAATCTAAAAGTTGTTGGTGTGAAGCTCCGATAAGTTCCTCTAAATAAGAAAATTGCTTGTGAGGAACTGTTTTTATATCGTATTTACTGTTATAAAAAATAATGATGGATTATGTCGTCTAACTCACTAGATTTTTTCTCGTGTACCGCACTCTTCGTCGGTTTCACCGTGTGTTAGCTGCCATAGGTTTTTCTTGTTTGATGAACGTCTGACCTACATGTAGCACCAACATGTTGGCTCTTTGTTGGATCCATTTTTAGCCGGTTGAAACCTGACGTCGAATGATATCGCGGGATGTATGGAAAACATGGGTGACGACTGTGTAATAGTATAGGTCTTTAAGAAACCACGGTAACGGTAACTATTTTTTGTGAAATTTTGTTTTTCCTGTCAAATGCATCATTGCACGCTAAAGTTGCCAAACCAAGAATATACGATTGGCGCAAATTGAGGTGTCTCTCCACTCACGACTGGAAGTGGCTGGGGCGTCTTGGTGAAACAATGGCTTATGAAAGGGCCATGTACTTTGCTGATCCTGAAGGTAAACGTATTCTCATATCCCATGTGTTCTTATATCCCATATCAACAAGTCAGTGATAATGTTGTCACATCAGTACCTAATGCATTGCTGCCAACCAGTACGTAAAAAAACATATTTTGTATGTTATTTTTTGGCTTTGTGTCTGTAAAATGCAACCTTGAAAAGTTTGTTTTGAGGGTTAAAAGTATTTTGGTTTGAAAGAAACCCTAAGTTAACAACAGAGACTCAGAGAGATTAGCGAAACTACTTTCTACAGATTCAGTTTTTTTTTGTGGTCATTTTGTTGCTAGCGCAGGACTTGAAAGCCAATGAGAGATTGGCAAGCCTGTGGTGACTTTCCCCATAGTCACATGATTTCTAGAAACCGTGTAGCACAGAGGTTATGAAAGCACACTCCTCTTTAGATGCGCGCATCAAATTTTTAAAAATTCTAAACACTATTCTTGGACCTTGAACTTGACACGTGTGTTGTCAATAGCTAGACAAATCCAGTTATACTAGATTGGCTGTGTTACAGAATAAGGGTTTTTCAGTATACGTATAAAATGATGTTACAGAATAAGCTGGTCTACTGTTACAGTTTTTCATAACGTATAAAATGATGTATACGTCATGTCCATAGATACAATGTTTGATTCATCTCGTATGTGGACGTGGTCAAAACCCAGCTGGTTCAACGCAGTGCAGGAAGAGTACTGGGCGTGTAAGGAACGAATTTGCCTCATGGACATGTCCTCCTTTGCTAAATTTGATGTCAGGGTGAGCACATGTTAATGTTACTGGAAATGTCGTTTGTATTTTTTTTGTTTGTGATGCCACCCACTTTCTGTTTTACCGACAAGATTTGAGATTGGGTATGGCTTTTGTTGCTTTCTGTCACGTTTTCATGCATACATTTTGTTGTTAGATAGAATTTGACATTAAGAGTGTTTAGTTATTACTCTTTGACCGAAATTGATGATGAATAAGATAATTGTCATATGTTACGGTTTTTGTTGTTGATCTTAAACAATTGGATGAAAATCTGTTTAAGTAATATTATTTCAGAGAAACAACGAATTTTATATTTTATCAACTTATATGAAAATTTGGTTTTTAAACTTTCTGTGCAGTTTGTAGATTGTCATGTTTGCCTTGCGACATCAGTTAATAGATCGTAAAAGTAAATTTTCTTTCAAAGCCCTTGAGGCCTATAGAGCCGGAGCTTATCCCAGTTTCTATAGCGTGAAGTGGAACAGGGACAGTAATCACTCCACAGGACGCTAGTCTGACGAGGGTTTTACTCCTAAAGTTAGTGCTTGTACCCATTTGCACCTGGGTAGGGTGGGGAAAATGCGTGTTAAGTATCTGTCTCAATGAACACAACGTCAGACCTGGCTTTGCAAAGATCTGGGCCCGAAACCTCTGATCCCCACTGCCACTGGCGACACAACTAATAGATGGTACTTACTTGTATTTACTGCTTGATGGTTTTCAGTCGTACGGTTGTGTCGATTAAGATATTAGATTTTTTAATGACTCGTGGCTTTATTAACCCGTGTCACTTTTCAGTCCAAGGACAACGAAGCCACAGACTTCCTCCAATACCTGTGTTCTAACAACATTGACAACGAGGTGGGGACTATTGTACACACGGGCATGCAGAATGAACGGAGGCTTTGAGAATGATTGTACGGTGGCAAGGCTAGATGTCAATCAGTGAGTTTTGTTTTTCTACTTTATGTTTTGCACCATTGGTATATATATAATCATGAGTTGGCCGATTTCTTTGTTCGCCAAAGACTCTGTTGATGGGCCGCTAAGAGTGACCATAGTTTGAATGTAGGCTTTAAATCATCCCGGAAAAATGTTCTGCCAAAAGTGACGTTGAATTAATGTAAACTTCATTTTTTTTCTCCGTCTTTGTGAGTGTCATTTTCATTCAGCTAGCCCTTAATTTTTAACAGGTTTTACCTGGTAATTAAAAATTTGGAATAGTATCTTCATGCCTACCTGCGTAACCTCAGATTTGAAAACTAACCCGATCTAATAATTGTACTTGACACTGTTCGGGGTTAATGTGCTTGTAATATATAATTTCAAGAGTAAATGATTTTTAAAAATTTTGAACCCTCCCCTAGTATTAGTAGCAGTAGTAGTAGTAGTAGTGTAGTAGTGGTTGTGGTTGTAGTTGCAGTAGTAGGCTAACAGAAGGGTGTTGAGAGAAAAAAAAAGAAAATCCTATAAAAAATTTTTTTTTTCTCTTTCTAATGAGTCTATATGGATACATTGTGTTAAAATGTGTTTATATATATTATGTATATATATTACAAGCTGAAGAAATCCCGCTCAATGAGCAGGTTGTTATAAAAATATAATGATGTAAGCATAAAAGCTGACATCCCACTCAATGAGCTGGTTGTTATTCTAATCTAACGATGTCAGGCAAAAAAAATTGACATCCCACTCAATGAGCAAGTTATTATTCTAATCTGAACCCAACCTGGGCCAAAGAAGATTAAGATAGATCTGAGATGTAGAGCTAGATCTAAAAGGAGGATTTAAAATTTGGGCACACCTCCTTCAATGAGCAGGTTGTTATTAGAATATGACATTGTTGGTATTAAAAAGCTGAAAAAGAAGAGAAAAGAGTTATTATTCTTTTAAATCTAGATCTAGGTTAAAATTTGTAGATTATCTAGCTCTAGATCTATCCCTAAATCTAGATTTTAAATCTAGCTGTAGAGCTAGGTCTCAGAGGGGTATTTCCATTTCCATAATCGGACACACCCTTTAATGTGCGCTAACTAAGAGATCTAGAGATTAACTTGCTTGACTGGGGACAATGGGTAGGGATGGGTGCTAATAGATGGGTCAACGACGGCCGTGTGCCGAACTTTGGTGAGCTTTGTGGGTTGCCGATAAGTGTGGGGTTCGGCGGCAATCGAAAATGAATTGTGTAAAATATTGTTTAAAGAAAGAAAATGTTTTTCATATAAAAAATATACCTAGAACACGCACAGGTAATACACAAAAGTGGTGTTAAAAATTGAGTATTATCTGTTCAGTGGTTTGAGAGCCTGAATGAAAATGCAATGTCGTAAAGTCTGCAAATATATATATATATATTTTTGTATTTTATTGTTATGGTTGTTATGTCATCATAATCAAACCGTATGTCTCTGTTTAGAGACAAATAAAGGATTCTGATTCCGATTCTGACTGTGATCATATCTTAAAACTTGTGGACGAGTAAAGTGCACATTGTGTTTTTCTCAGCTACTACATCATCTGTCCAGCAACGCAGCAGACCCGAGCTATATCCTGGCTTACATCTCACCTACCGGCAGATGGCTCGGTTCAGGTGACTGACGCCACATCCATGTTCTCAGGGATAGCCATTATCGGGCCGCACGCCCATCAGTTGCTGGCAGACGTTGGTGACATCAGCACTTCCAAGACCGACTTCAAACCGATGACCTTGAACATCATGGACGTGGGCTGCGCCCAGGTAGCGTTAGGGCCATGAGACTGACCCACACTGGAGAGGACGGCTTTATTCTTTATATTCCATCTGAGGTAAGTGAGTTAGTTAGTTAGATGTGTCCTTCAAGGCCATTACCGCCCATGAAGCCGGAGCTTATCCTAGTTTCTATAGCGTGAAGCAGAAAAGGTGATAATAATCACCTCCTGGACAGGACGCTAGTCTGACGCAGATTTTTTCTCCCAAGCTAGTGCTTGTACCCATTTTGCACCTGGGTCAAGTGGGGAAATACGTATGACGTGTCTTTCCGGGGAACAAAACGCCCGGGCCTGGCTTTGTCAGGATTCGAACCCGTGGGGATGTAAGTGAAGGGTGGCTTTATCCTTTATATTCCATCTGAGGTAAGTGACAGATAACTTTATTCTTTATATTCCATCAGAGGTAAGTTTTTATATTTGATCTGAGGTAAGTCTTTATATTCCATCTGAAGTAAGTCTTTATATTCCATCTGTGGTAAGTCTTTATATTCCATCTAAGGTAAGTCTTTATATTCCATCTGAGGTAAGTCTTCATATTCCATCAGAGGAAAGTCTTCATATTCCATTAGGAGGTAAGTGAAAGACAGCTTTATTCTTTATATTTCATCAAATGTAAGTGACAGACGACTTTATTCTTTATATTGCATCTGAGGGAAGTGAAAGACAGCTGTATTATTTATATTCCATCTGAGGTGAGTGAAAGTTGGCTTTATTCTTTATGTTCCATCTAAGGTAAAGGAAAGGTGGCTTTATTTTTTATGTTCTATCTAAGGTAAGTGAAAGATGGCTTTATTATTTGTATTCGATCTGAGGTAAGTGAAAGATGGCTTTATTCTTAATGTTCTATCTAAGGTAAGTGAAAAGATGGCTTTATTATTAATATTCCATCTGAGGTAAGTGAAAGATGGCTTTATTCTTGAAATGTTCTATCTGAGGTAAGTGAAAGATGGCTTTCTCTTTACCTTAACCTTCTGAGGTAAGTGAAAGATAAGGTAAGTGAAAGATGGCTTTATTCTTTATGTTCCATCTGAGGTAAGTGAAAGATGGCTTATTCTTTACATTCCATCTGAGGTAAGTGAAAGATGGCTTTATTCTTTATATTCCATCTGAGGTAAGTGAAAGATGGCTTATTCTTTGTATTCCATCTGAGGTAAGTGAAAGATGGCTTTATTCTTTATATTCCCTCTGAGGTAAGTGAAAGATGGCTTTATTCTTTATATTCCCTCTGAGGTAAGTGAAAGATGGCTTTATTCTTTATATTCCCTCTGAGGTAAGTAAAAGGTGGCCTTTTTCTATTACATTCCATCTGAGGTAAGTGAAAGGTGTTTTTATTCTTTGTATTCCCTCTGAGGTAAGTAAGTGTTTTTTATTCTATATATTCCCTCTGAGGTAAGTGAAAGATGGCTTTATTCTTTATATTCCCTCTGAGGTAAGTGAAAGATGGCTTTATTCTTTATATTCCCTCTGAGGTAAAGTGAAAGATGGCTTTATTCTATATATTCCCTCTAAGGTAAGTGAAAGGTGTTTTTATTCTATATATTCCCTAAGGTAAGTGAAAGGTGTTTTTATTCTATATATTCCCTCTAAGGTAAGTGAAAGATGGCTTTAGTGAAAGGTGGCTTTTATTATATTCCCTCTAAGGTAAGTGAAAGGTGTTTTTTTATTCTATATATTCCCTCTGAGGTAAGTGAAAGGTGGCTTTATTCTATATGTTCCCTCTAAGGAAAGTGGCTTTATTCTATATATTCCCTGGAGGTAAGTGAAAGGTGGCCTTTTTCTATACATTCCATCTAAGGTAAGCGCAATGCTGTTAGAATTCTTGTTATTAATTGATGTCACGATAGATGCAAATTTAAAAACCAGATTGAATAAGAATTTGTTTATGATAAATCTGCATATTCCTGAACAAAATGAGAAGTTAAAGTTTCCAAACACATATTCTGTAAAAATTTAATCAGATATCACTATGATCACACATGTATATATATGTTTTTAAATTTGTTGTTTTTTCTTTTCAAGAAAGCTTCATGATTTAGATTTAAGTCCTTATCAATATGTTCTTTTTCCAAATTAATGTATGAAAAAGAAAAGCTTTCTATCTTCATTCGATATACGGTGAGATAAGGGAAGATTTACAATGAAAATATCTAAACCGTTTTGTATTACTCAAAATCTGATTGACAAAAGGACCAATATTTAATATTTGAAAGGAATGTTAGGTAATTATGTTCAACAATTTTCCATGAAGCATAATAAATGTTTTTGTTATTTGTGTTCCTTTTAAGAATGTTTTTGTTGTTGTTTTTGCTTCAGTTTACTGAGGAAAGTCAGTCTTATTCAATATTTCATGTTCTCTTCACTTAATTGCAGTATGCTTTGCATGTTTATGACACACTCATGACTGCTGGCAAGGACTACGGCATTCGAAACGCTGGCTACTATGCGCTGAGACATTTGCGGATTGAAAACTTTTTCGCCTACTGGGGACTTGATCTGGACGACAAAACCACACCCCTGGAGTGTGGCCGAGGATTTCGGACTAAACTAGACGTTTGTAACACGTGTTTTTGTGTGGTTTTGTCTTCTCTGTTTTTGTTTTGTTGGGTATACATGACATAAGTGCACATATAGACATATATAACGTAACATATCAATACTCAGAGCTGAGCATAGGATAATCAGGACTTCTTTTTCTTTTATAGGCATACAACACAATGTGGCAGTTTGCCATTGGTTTCCACACCAACTTTACTTTCACCGAGTCTGAATAGACCTGGCTACCCATTTCCTGCTGGGTCGACAGGAGGGCCAGAAAAATATGCCCAAACTGGAAATCGACCTCGGGTCTCCTGAGATCCTCTATTGACTAAGATGCCGACTCCTTCACAAGTGGATACAAGCGCTACCTTGGGAGTAAAAGTCTGCATCAAATTAGCGTTCTGTCCAGGTGTTCAACTTCACGATATAGAAACTGCATATGCTCAGGCTCTATAGGCCATAATAGTCTTGAACTTAACTAGTGCAAATATTTTAGAATGATTTGCTAAACATGCGATTATAGCGGAAATTTGAACGCAATGGACGGCTCAGGAAAAATACAATGTATGGTCATTGAACACTCATACTAAAGTTCCTTCAAGGTCGTTATGGCCCGTAGATCCAGCTTATCCCGGTTTCAATAGCATGAAGCGGAATAGATGACAATAATTACCTCTTGGACAGGAAGGACACTAGTCTGACACAGGATTTTACTCCCAAGCTAATGCTTGTACCAATTTGCGCCTGGGTCGATTGGGGGAAATGCGTGTTAAGTGTCTTTCCCAAGGAACTCAACATCGGACCTAGCTTTGCTAGAATTTGAACCCTGGACCTCATGATCCCCACTCTGGCAGCCTAACAGCTCGGCCACTGGTGCCATATTGAACACAGAGTGTTAATCCACTGTTCTTGTCAGTCAATGGTTGACTTGTATGGATTTTAGTTCACAGAATAACACTTCTTGTGGGTTAGATTTCAAATGTTCACATTTCAGGCTTCTGTTTTGAATTCTATTTGATTTATAGGTAGCTCACAAGTTATCTATCTATCTGTGTCCATCTATATATTTATTTATCCATCCTACATACCCATCTGTATATTATCCTTCTATTTATCTATCTATCTATCTATCTATCTATCTATCTATCTATCTATCTATCTATCTATCTATCTATCTATCTATCTATCCAGCTATATATATATCTATCCATCTATCTATCTATCTATCTATCTATCTATCTATCTATCTATCTATCTATCTATCTAAATTTCTATCTAAATTTATATCTATCCATGTTTGTCAATCTATATATCTATCTATCTATCTATCCATCCATCCATCTATCTATCAATCTATTTATCTATCTATCTATCTATCTACCATTCTTTATCTATCTATCTCTTTATCTATGTATGTATGTATGTATGTATGTATGTATGTATGTATGTATGTATGTATGTATGTATGTATGTATGTATGTATGTATGTATGTATCTATCTATCTATCCATCCATCCATCCATCCATCTATCCATCCATCCATCCATCTATCTATCAATCTATCTATCTATCTATCTACCTTTCTATCTATCTATCTATCTCTCTTTGTCCATGTATGTATGCATGCATGCATGTATGTATGTATGTATGTATGTATGTATGTATGTATGTATGTACATGTATGTATGCATGTATGTATGCATGTATGTATGTATGTATGTATGTATGTATGTATGTATGTATATATGTATGTATGTATGTATGTATGTATCTATCCATCCATCCATCCATCCATTCATCCATTTATATCTATCTATCTATCTATCTATCTATCTATCTATCTATCTATCTATCTATCTGTCTATCTTCTGTTTACCTTTGTATCCATCTATCCGTCTATTTATCCATCTATCTATTCTTCTGAATTTAGCTATATTCTCTATATATCTAGATTTCGTTATGTCATTTAAAAAAAAATCTTTTCAGTCAAAGGATGACTTCCTTGGCAAGGCGGCGTTACTAAAACAGCGAGAACAGGGGGTAGGACGTCGATTCACTCAATTCCTGTTGGATGACTTTGATGTGCACAAAGACACCTGGCCGTGGGGAGGGGAGCCAATCTACCGTGACGGCAAATTCGCTGGACTCACCACTACCTGTGGATTTGGGTGAGTACACAGGAGGCTGCTAATAGTGAATGCTTGAAAGGTATCGAGGCATCCATCAAAGAGTCATGATTGTTTTTTAAAAATTATTATATGCATTTGAAAATTTGACTGATCCGAAATCTATGTACTGTGGGCACCACTTGTACCAGCACCGGTTACAACAGGAAACCTAGTTATGACAGCATTGGTTATAACAGGTTATAACAGCATTGGTAAATGATAGTTATAACAGCATTGGTTATTATTAACAGGAAACTGGTTATAAAAGCATTGGTTATAACAGGAACCTGATTATAACAGCATTGGTTATAACAGGAAACCTAGTTATAACAGCATTGGTTATAACAGAAACTGGTTATAACAGCATTGGTTATAACAGGAAACCACTTATAACAATTATAACAGGAAACCATTTATAACAGCATTGGTTTTAACAGGAAACCACTTATAACAACATTGGTTATAACAGGAAACCAGTTATAACAGCATTGGTTATAACAGGAAACCACTTATAACAACATTGGTTATAACAAGAAACCACTTATAACAACATTGGTTATAACATGAAACCACTTATAACAACATGAAACCACTTATAACAACATTGGTTTAACAGGAAACCACTTATAACAGCATTGGTTATAACAGGAAACCTAGTTATAACAAGCATTGGTTATAAGAGGATACTGATTATAACAGCATTGGTTATAAGAGGATACTGATTATAACAGCATTGGTTATAACAGGAAACCACTTATAACAACATTGGCTATAACAGGAAACTGGTTATAACAACACTAAATACAACATTGGCTATAATAGGAAACGGTTTATAACAGGACCATCGCCACCCCCCCCCCCCTTTTTTCTCTCTTCTCTATTTGGCTATCTATTAAGATATATCTCTGATAACAGGCACTGAGAAGGAAAAGACTCTGTCAATGTGGAAAGTACACCACAGAAGCACAAAAGTGTGTATACTGTAGATCTATACCTAAAAATTGCTAAAATTTCATCATTACATGTACTGACTTCATCAAGACCGAATACAAGGTGTTTGAAGTGCACCATAGACCTATAAGAGAGGAGTAGAGAGTGGTATTACGATGGTTGTATGCTAGTATTGTATGATGAATGAGTCATCAGCTAGGCTTTGGATTATTTTCCTTACAGACCACTTATAACATGAATCGATTATAACAGGACTGTACATGCTCCACCCAAGCATTTTGGGGAGTTTTTGACAGAAATAACAATAACATGATAACAGATAGCACACTGTAGTGAACAATGCTAGGACTAGGGCAAACACGTCTTCCAATACTTCCATGTCTAACCGTTGTTTGTCCGAGCACTACTCAGGCGAAGGTGTCAGACAGTCTTATGTCATGTCTGGCCTACACTGTCTATCCCGCTCCTCCTTCTCTCTGATTTCTCGATGATGAAAGTCACAGGCTGGCTGTCCAGACATTATTCTTTGGATCGCAGATTTATCGATTGGCCCAGAGTGCGATATGATTGGCTGCGGGTGAGCATGCAATGGAATTGTATAGACTACGATCAGTGACATTGACAGACACTCGCCGAAACAGAGTAAGGGTGTAAAGTCAGGGCTTAATGCTCATAGACCATGAGTGATTGGCTCTCGAGGTCGAATGTACGTAGTTTGAGGGTTTGTTGTGAACAGGATAATTATTGATAGATCTAGATCTACCTTTGCGCTGTCACTTCTTTTACAAAGCTGAAAAGAACCAAAGCATTATCTTCTGAAAATTTGTATGACTTCTGATCTGCTTTCCGAGATGGCAAAATAAAAACATCAAAGAAACCACAACGAAAACCCTAAGAAACAAAAAACAAAAGCCAGCAAGCAGTCAGTATTACACATACACACCAATGTATACCTGTCACGCTAATGTGCATGATAATCAAGGGGCATAATCAATAATAATCCATGACATCTTTTACCTTTAAAAAGTATGGCCCAGTGATTTCACATAAACACACGCTTTTCTCAGCGCCAAAAGGGTATCGTTTATTCAACGACTACTGTACCATATTCTTGCTATTTCTCCTCAACAGGTTTTCCCTGGATAAGATGGTCTGCCTGGGTTTTGTGGGTGACTACGATTTAAAAGGAAGCGCGATCAACCAGCGAAACATCAACGAATGGGTGCTCAACAAGGAGCTACGTGCATGAAGTGATGATAGCAGGCGTACGTTTTCCCGCCCGGCCAGGATCTACACCCCAAGGTCAACATACAGAGTGTAGAACCACTCTTCGTTCCCGCCCCTCAAGTTCACTGAGCGTTAACATCCCATCTCATCAAAAAGTTTTTAATGAGTCGTTATACATCGACGGGAAAAGTGTGTAAAAATTGTATAGAACAGGGTTGTATATGATTTTCATCATATCATTCCAAGCGACTGGAAAAGAGAAATAGTATTTCATGCAGCAATGTTGTGATCATCAAGATTTGCTTGCTTTCTTTTCTTTGTTATTTGTTGTTTGATTTTTGTTTAACCCTTTTTTCTGCTTACTGCGATCCAATGCGCCATCAGCCTTGCAGCCTACCGGATCCAAATGCAACATCAACCTCGATGCCCAAAGTGCCCTAATGCGTCTGTTGCTTTCTCTCCATCGTTATACTTCCATTAACAATAAGATCTTGCAGCATGCGAAATTTAAATCGGCAATCTTGTAATGTGCGAGACTTGGCTCTTGTGTTAAAAAAAAACCCTGCATGTTTTTATCTACTTTCGTTTGTGACTTACAGAGATTGTAAATAAAGTAAAACTATTACTTTCAATGAATGGACCGACCTACTCACGTGAAGTTACCGACAATTAAAGGCTCAATAAAATTATATGAAAGTATAAATGAAAGTTTATTTTGTTACCTATTTTATTATAATTTCTTCATTGAAATTGAAAGAAGTTTAAGTCTCTAAGATTACTTTTAACTGAGACAGGTATACTATCAGAGTTGCGTCCCTTTGCTTAGGCACACAGACTATAGAATTGTAGAGGATACTTAGGCAGGAAAGGGTTAAAGATGTGAGTAGAGGATAAAGCTGTGAAATCCAATTGCCGTGATGCCTAATTGTCATATATATAAGTTGAATGGGACAAAGTGCATCTAACTGTAAAAAAAAAAACAACCCCAAAAAACCCTGACTTACACAATTGCTTTTTTTCTTCTCGCATTCAATAATTGTAAAAAATGCTTCATCACAGTAATTTCTAATAATTACTAATTTCCTAGAATGATATTGTTGAATTTAATAATGGAAAGATCATTTTCTCTCTCTCTGTGTCTCTGTGTCTGTCTGTCTGTCTGTCTGTCTCGTTTCTCTCTCTTTCACTCCACCACCCCCCCCCTCCCTTTCCCTCTCTCTCCATTCTCTCCTTTCTCTTTCTATTTTTATCCATATCTCTCCTTATCTCTGTCTGTCTGTCTGTCTCCCCCTTTCTCTCCTCCCTTTCTCTCTTTCCCTCTCTCTCTTGCTGTTTCTTCTCTCCTTGTGTGTGTATGTCTCTGTTTGTCTCTATCGCCTTCTCTCTATGTATCTCTTTATTTTTCTCAAATAATAACCCGGAACGCTTTTGTTGAATTTATCAATTGAGAAATCTCTTGTCTCTGTCTCTCTATATCTCTATACCCCCCCCCCCAAGTAGTATAAATTACTTGTAGAGTTTGAGTTGCTTAAACATTACAGTGACAAAGGAGGCAAGCGCGAATGCAAGCCATGATTTACAAAATCAAGAATCTGTTTTTAACGTTTTTTGTGTTTTTCAACTCTTCTTTCGTGAGTAAACAGAATTACAGGCTTTGACACTTTTGTATATCATAAAAATGTTTTGTATGTCTGCGATAAGGACACGTGAACATGGGCGTGTTAAACTTAAACTATCTTCTACACGCATATCAGGAGAATGTATTTCCTCTCATCATCAGTCAGCATCTATATGGTGTTTACCTTAAACCATGTATAGCAAGTTGTATATATATAAATATATATATATATATATATAATATTACGGATATCGATATGCAGACAGTCAATTTTTTTAACTTACGATTGATTTTTTTGCTCTGAATATGGAGAATAAGATTGTACTTTATAGTTTTTGCATTATTTGAATTGAAATCTCATCACAAAGTTAAGGACAATCTTTAATGTCGCATTTATCCATTTTAATATGGTTCAATTCATCAATGCAGGGGTGTGGGGTTGTGTTTGTGTTTATTGGAGAGATAAGTGTAAAGGAAAAGGAGATTAAGTTTTGTTTTTGGTTTTGTCTGCAAAAGGGATGGGATTGGGGTTGGAAATTCTTCAACAGACAAGCGTTCTGTAGAGAGCTGATGTAATAATCAGCTTTTCTGCTTCACACTATAGAAATCAGGATACACTCCAGATCTATGGGCCATCATGGCTTTGAAGGAATGTTTGAATACAGTATCTAAATATAAGTCAAGTTTGGTTTGATTTTGTCCATTTTATGTTTTTCTTAACATTCAATTCAATCCAGTTAGTTGCGACTTCGTGTGGAGGAAGATAATTGCGACTGTGTGAGTGAAATGGACAGACAGATAGACATACCTAGCTGTGCCTGAGAGAGATGCGATTGATTTTTTTTTTCAAAATTGGTGGCATCAGTTATGTTCCTTACATTTTTAGGTAGGCAATTCCAGAATCGGATGGTGTTTGGTATGAAGGAGTTCAGATGAACATTCACTCATGAATGTAGAATGATATATGTGATTCATATATACAAGACATTGTCGTTGAAAGTCGCAAACCTTGTTAGTCCAATGTGGATGTTTTGAGAAAATTTTAAAAAAGGTGCTGCACATTTTAATCTCTTTCACAGACATACACCGTTTACAGATGTAAAAAAACTAGAACCAAAAGGGGTACACAGATTGCTCATATGGTTATTGTATGGGTTTCTATTGATTCTTGTGCCACAGAATCTAACTAGACTAAGCATAGGGTCTTTCTAATTTTTTAAAAAAGCGAAAAAAGGTGTTTCTAATTTTAGACCTATGTGGTTTGCAACTTTCACCGTCGACATATATATACAACATGTATCGAAGGTGGTCATATTCTATAATGGCATGACGATGTTCATAATCATTTGCATGGGTTGAATTTGAATGATATACACATGTATTAGCATTATGGAGATGATGGGGAAGGTTATTTTTAGATGTTTGAAAAGAATGCACACTCAAAACCTCACTCTTCCGCCTCCAACTTAACTGCCATTGTTGCTTCCTGCCAGCTTTTCACCTTTGCTCGGATCAGTCAGCAAAGAAAAACAAAAAGCAATTAAATGACTCAGCATGTCACCATCCACCATGATTTAGCATTAATAATCCATTTGTGTCTTTGTCTCTCTGTGACTGTGACTGAGGAAGGGCGGTTTGGCCTGCATCTCCTCTTCATTAGTTATCGGCTTACTGCAGTATTGTTTCTTTCTATGACTTGATACAATGTACTTGTACTACTACTGCTACAGTAGCCTTTTCACATGCGATGGGCCTACATTGGATTGTCATTGTCCGACTTAGCTTTTTTCCTGGTTCTTGTAGATTTACATGTACTTTACCTTACATGTCCCTTGTTGTAAGGGTACTTTGGATCATACTGAAAATGCTAGGGTACTGAATAATGAGCACATGTAATGAACTTTACCTTACCTGTCCCTTGTTGTAAGGGTGCTTTGGATCATACTAAATGCTATACTGAACAATGGCACGTGTAATGAACTTTACCTTACCTGTCCCTTGTTGTAAGGGTACTTTGGATCATACTAAATGCTATACTGAACAATGAGCATGTAATGAACTTTACCTTACCTGTCCCTTGTTGTAAGGGTGCTTTGGATCATACTAAATGCTATACTGAACAATGAGTACGTGTAATGAACTTTACCTTACCTGTCCCTTGTTGTAAGGGTGCTTTGGATCATACTAAATGCTATACTGAACAATGAGCACATGTAATGAACTTTACTTTATGTGGATGGTTGTCGGGTGCTGCTGGTAGGTCCTACTTCTTTCCTTTTCCTCTTTTACCTATCTTTCATCTTGCTTTTTCTCTTAATTCATCCTGAGATCACGGCATACGGTGAACTGGGTAAATTCCAATGAAAACAAACAATCTTCATCTTACATGTTTTAGTTTTACATATGTATCATTCTAGGTTCAGTGTAGTACATGTATATATTGTAATCAGACAACCAAACTTTAATCAGAAATGCTATGTGGAATGTACTTCTGTGAGTGTCCATTTCTATTATTTGCAGTCTTATCAACGGTTTGGCTTTTCATTATATATACTATAAGTATAATCCACAGCTCAGTTGAGTGGGAAGTTGGCTGTGGGGGTACTGGTAGGTTCTTCTTCTTTCTTTTCCTCTTTCATTTTCTTTCATCTTGCTGTTGCCTCTAAATTCATCCTGAGATCACCGCATATGATGGACGAGGTTATTGTGTATTCAATAAAACAACATGTCTTAGTTAACATGTTTCTTATTTTCCATTTCAGGGAAAATTGTGATGCATGGCTTTAATTTTAATTAACTAAATCCATGAAAGTGAATTTTTATATTATATTTCACTGTGTGTGTGTTTTTATGTTGGTAAGAAAGTGTGAGTTTCTCCTTTGGTTTGGACAAAGAAGTAAGAAGGAAAAAGAAGTAAGAAAAAGAAGTAAGAAGGAAAAAGAAGTAAGAAGGAAAAGAAGTAAGAAGGAAAAGAAGTAAGAAGGAAAATAAGAAAGAAAAGAAGTAACAAGGAAAAAGAAGTAAGAAGGAAAAAGAAGTAAGAAGGAAAAGAAGTAAGAAGGAAAAGAAAGAAGGAAAAAGAAGTAAGAAGGAAAGAAGTAACAAGGAAAAGAAGTAACAAGGAAAAGAAGTAAGAAGGAAAAAGAAGTAAGAAGGAAAGAAGTAACAAGGAAAAAGAAGTAACAAGGAAAAAGAAGTAACAAGGAAAAAGAAGTAACAAGGAAAAAGAAGTAACAAGGAAAAAGAAGTAACAAGGAAAAAGAAGTAACAAGGAAAAAGAAGTAACAAGGAAAAAGAAGTAAGAAGGAAAAAGAAGTAACAAGGAAAAAAGAAGTAAGAAGGAAAAAAGAAGTAAGAAGGTAAAAAAAAAGAAGAAAAGGAAGAGAAAAGAATGCATTGGCTTATATGAGTGCATGGCGTGTGTTTGTGTCGGTTTTTCCCCAAAGTTGAATATGTTGTGGGTATACTTGATGCTCAATTTGTGAAAACAGTTGAAGCGGGTACTGCTGGTAGTGGTAGATCCTACTTCTTATTTTCTTCCATTCTTTTACTAATCTTTCATCTCGCTGTTTCTCCTCAATTCACCCTGAGATCACTGCATGTGATGGACGGTAAATTTCAATGAAACAGATGCTCAATTTTGAAAATTTAAATAGCTGTCTATTGTCACCTCTAAAGATTTCCGTTTCATGTTTATTCTTTAATGATTTGTTCAGAAAAAGTATGGGCTTTAAACTTGTTCTTCTCCTCTTCTCTTTGTCCTGCGATGTTGCCAGGTTGAGGGGGGGGGTTGCTGTGTCCTCTGGCTGCAGCATTCTTTGTCTGAGTGGGCGGTTGGCGGGGTTGCTGGTAGGTCCTACTTTTTTTCTTTCCTTCTTTCATTTATCTTTCATCTTGCTGTTTCCTCTTATTTCACCCTGAGATCACCGCAATGGTGGACGAGGTAAATTTCAAAGAAACAAACAAACTTGTGAGTCTTCATCGTCTAGCTCCAACTGATGTTATTTGCTATCCTTCTGTCTCATATACATGTATATTTGTCCAGTCAGATAGTTAAGTTACTTGGTCACTTTTCCCATGTTTTATTCACTCTTGTTTTCTCCATTCATACTAACTAAGCCATATGTCCATAATTGTGTCAGTGGCTGTTTGAAGCCATATGTCCATAGTTGTGTTAGTGGCTGTTTGAAGCCATATGTCCATAATGGTGTCAGTGGTTGTTTGAAACCATATGTCCATAATGGTGTAAGTGGCTGTTTGAAACCATCTGTCCATAATGGTGTAAGTGGCTGTTTAAAGCCATCTGTCCATAGTGGTGTTTAGTGGCTGTTTAAAGCCATATATCCATAATGGTGTAAGTGGCTGTTTGAAGCCATATGTCCATAATGGTGTAAGTGGCTGTTTGAAACTATATGTCCATAATGGTGTTAGTGACTGTTTAAAGCCATATGTCCATAATGGTGTTAGTAGCTGTTTAAAGCCATATGTCCATATTGGTGTTAGTGACTGTTTAAAGCCATATGTCCATAGTGGTGTTAGTGGCTGTTTAAAGCCATGTCCTTAGTGGTGTTAGTGGCTGTTTAAAGCATATGTCCATATGTCCATCCATAGTGGTGTTAGTGGCTGTTTAAAGCCATGTCCATAGTGGTGTTAGTGGCTGTTTAAAGCCATGTCCATAGTGGTGTTAGTGGCTGTTTAAAGCCATATGTCCATAATGGTGTTAGTAGCTGTTTAAAGCCATATGTCCATAATGGTGTTAGTGACTGTTTAAAGCCATATGTCCATAGTGGTGTTAGTGGCTGTTTAAAGCCATATGTCCATAGTGGTGTTAGTGGCTGTTTAAAGCCATATGTCCATAGTGGTGTTAGTGGCTGTTTAAAGCCATGTCCTTAGTGGCTGTTGTTAGTGGTTGTTTGTTTGAAGCCATATGTCCATAATGGTGTAAGTGGCTGTTTAAAGCCATATGTCCATAGTGGTGTTAGTGGCTGTTTAAAACCATATGTCCATAATCGTGTTAGTGATGTTAGTGGTCTGTTTAAAACTATATGTCCATAGTGGTGTTAGTGACTGTTTGAAGCCATATGTCCATAATGGTGTTAGTAGCTGTTTAAAGCCATATGTCCATAATGGTGTTAGTGGCTGTTTAAAGCCATATGTCCATAGTGGTGTTAGTGACTGTTTGAAGCCATATGTCCATAATGGTGTAAGTGGCTGTTTGAAACCATATGTCCTTAGTGGTGAAAGTGGCTGTTTAAAGCCATATGGTGTTAGTGGCTGTTTAAAGCCATATGTCCTTAGTGGTGACAGTGGCTGATTGGTTAGGCTGCTGGACTTGGGTCCACGAGGCCAGGCTCGATATAGTGGTCCTCGGGAAAGACACTTAATATGCACTGAGCCAGGTGCAACTAGGTACAAGCACTAGCTTGGGAGTAAACACCTGCGTTAGACTAACGTCCTGTCCAGGGTGATTGTTATCATCTGTTCCGCTTCACGCTATGGAATCCAAGATACGCTTCGGCTTTATGCCTTTAAGTAAAAAATAAAATAACAATGTGTCCGTACCATCTGCTCGTACTTGACTGTCTCATATTGCTATGAATACTATGATGATGTGTCCATATTCTCCACACCTAGCTCAGCTCTTGTTTTCTCACTCTTCTCTCTTGAGGTTGGTGGTTGGCAGGTCAGTCCTGGCACTGGTAGTAGTGGTAGTGGTAGGTCTTACTTCTTTCCTTTTACTCTTTGACTTGTCTTTCTATCATCCTTCTGTTTCGTCGTAATTTGAACCTGAAATCACTGCCAGCCTATGATTATGATGAACTGGGTAAATTTCAATGAAACAACAATAAAAATCTCTTGGGTTTTTAAACTTGTATAATGTGATGATTACAATAAAAGATGAGGAAAGGTGTTTTAATGGTCATGTGATATTAGTCTGTTGGTATTATTTGCGCCATCGATGTCTGTAGTATGTTTGATATTGAATTTGCAATGCAGAAGGTGTGGTAGACATCTTGTTTTCCCTTGTTTATAATGTGATGAATAATATAAATAGATGAGGAAAGGTAGATGTATAATCTGATGAATAATATAAATAGATGAGGAAAGGTAGATCTGTAATGTGATGAATAATATAAATAGATGAGGAAAGGTAGATGTATAATCTGATGAATAATATAAATAGATGAGGAAAGGTAGATCTGTAATGTGATGAATAATATAAATAGATGAGGAAAGGTAGATCTATAATGTGATGAATAATATAAATAGATGAGGAAAGGTAGATGTATAATCTGATGAATAATATAAATAGATGAGGAAAGGTAGATCTGTAATGTGATGAATAATATAAATAGATGAGGAAAGAAAGCTTAGATGGAGTCAAAAGTTTAAAGAGGACAATAAGAATAAGTAAGAAATAACTTTAGATACATTTACAGGTATACATCTCTATAGTAACATTCGTAACAATCCTGACTTGTCTTACAAGTCTTTGGGCAGAATTTTAAAAATAATAATTACATAGTAAAGTGAAAGTGGCAGTTTTGCATGAAAAGCACAGAAATAATGCAATGCAAAAACACATTACACACAAAGATTTATTAATTTTGTTTGTTTATAATACATATATTACATCAAACTTATAGACCAAATAAATCATTTTCATAATAGGCCCTACCTATACTATAATAGTATAATTAATAGTTTGACAAACTGTTATATTAGACATATTTTTTTTTCTACAAGTGCCAAGTCTGAGGTAGGTATTGACATTCATGGATGTCCATTCTTTTCTCATGGTCCTACTTCTTTCCTTTCACTCTTTTACTCATCCTTTCATCTTGTTGTTTCTTCTTAATTCATCCTGAGATCACCGCAAATGGTGGACAGGGTAAATTTCAATTAAATAAAATCAACCTTTCAATGAAGATCACCATTCATGGGCAATGGAACGGAAGCCTTCGTTAATATACATATCGATGATCGCTCTAGGGCATAGAGCCATCAACGCCCTGATGGCTTGTTTGTCATATTTGGGATCATGAGGTCCTGGGTTCGAATCCTGGGCATTGGCAATGCTAGGTCCGACGTTGTCTTCCTTGGGAAAGACATTTAATACATACATTTAACCCATTTACCCATTTATAAATGATTACCAACACCAGCTAGGGAGTGAAAAAACACCTCTGTCACTCAGACTAGCGTTCTGTTTAAGAGGTCATTAGTATTACCTGTTCGGCTTAACGCTATAGAAACTGGGATACGCTCAAGCCCTGTGAGTCATAAGGCCCTTGAAGAATTTTTTTACCCTAGAGCGTGAAGAAAGGAGCCAGCATCAGGTTTTTTAATGGTCATGTGATATTAGTCTGTTCGTATTATTTGCTCCATAGTTTGTCAGTAGTATGTTTGATATTGAATTTGCAATGCAGAAGGTGTGGTAGACATTTGTTTTCCCTTGTCTTTGTTGCCATAGAAGTTTTTATCTTAACCAAGTTGAGGAATGCATAAATTTGTACTTTGTACTCTCAACGTCTCTTGTTGTAAGCCCTGCTTATTTAGATAAACAATTGCGGCATTCAATATTCTATAGAGTCCACGAGAATAATGATCATCATAGTCACAATT
>JAXRKP010001236.1:122500-150153 GCA_037039925.1 Doris montereyensis
TGTTATGCTTCATGATATAGACACCGGAATAAGCTCCGGCTCTATAGGCCTTGAAGGGCCTTGAAGGAAATTAAGGAAACACCGTAGATAAATTTACATTACATCAAGCATCACGTATGGCGTATACATGGAAACACCGTAGATAAATTTCCATGAAATCGATGTTTACACACCAAGCATCACATGATGTATACATGGAAACACCGTAGATAAATTTCCATGAAATCGGTTTACACACCAAGCATCACGCATGATGTATACATGGAAACACCGTAGATAAATTTCCATGAAATCGATGTTTACACACAAGCATCACGCATGGCGTCGACAAGGAAACGTACCATAAGGGCTGAAAGTTCACGTGCTGTTTATTTATAAAAACTTTACTTGGTGTGCTAGTGTCAGTCAGGGGAGACATGGTGATAGTGACCGCCAGTAAAAAACAGTTCACTTACAAGTACAGCAATCAAATCTCGTAATGAAGAAGGATAACATCGTTTCTCCCACAATGAAGTAGTAGCAGTAGTATTAGCGGTAGTAAAATTGTTGAAGTAGTAGTAAAAGTAGGCCTAGTAGTAGTAGTGGCAGTTGTAGAAGTAGTAGTTGTATTTTTTGCTTGATTTCATTTACCCACATCCACAACTAAGGTGATCTCGGTCCTTATTTTGGTAGGAATGTTGCCTGGACTGCCCTGTTAACAGCCAAGAGATTTTTAACGTGCACAGAGGTGGTGTCTGCATACAGGAATTCCTTTTTATCGCCTCGCCGATGGGATTAGAAGTCAATCCATATACCTATCCGGACCAGGGGGGGGGGAGAAGATTTTTTCGAACCCATTACCTTTGGTTATTATTAATATTAGTTTTATCATCATCATCATCATCATCATCATCATCATCATCATCATCATTATTATTATCCTTATTATTATTTTTTATAATTATCACAATTATTATTATTATTATTATTATTACTATTATCATTATTATTATCATTATTATTATTATTATTATCATCATCATCATCATCATCATCATCATCATCCCCATTATTGTTATCATTATTATTATTATTATTATTATTATTATTATTATTATTATTATTATTATTATTATTATTATTATTATTATTATTATTATTATTATTATTATTATTATTATTATTATGATTACTATTATTATTATTATTATTACTATTATTATTATTATTATTATTATTATTATTATTATTATTACTATTATTATTACTACTAGTATTATTATTACTATTATTATTATTATTATTATCATTATTACTTTATCATCATCATCATCATCATCATTATTATTATTATTATTATTATTATTATTATTATTATTATTATTATTATTATCATCATTATTATTACTTTTATTATTATCACTTTCCCTCATCTTTAAGACTAGTATTATTCAATAATATAACATGATATAGTAGTTGCTTACCAGCATTATACAAACTGCTCATAAGGTGCTTGACTATTTGATACGCTTTCCGGGTGTAGTTCAAATTGAGGTTACGTTCGATATCGTTGCATTGAGCCGAGATCCAGTCCTCTTTTGCTTCCTGCATGCCCTTCTTCACCATACTGTCTGCATGTCTGTACTGCTTTGCTCCATCTTCACTGTCATACTTTGACTTCTTTAGTTCACTCCTTTTGTCACACAGTTTCAGCAAGTCCTGTGTGACCCAAGGCTCTTGATAGCCCGCTTCTTGCAGAGGACTTCATTGGCCGTTTCGGTCACTCCGGTATTGAAAATGTTAATGAAAGTGTCTATATCACTGCCGTCTGCGTCGAGCGGTGGGAATTTGCCTCCAATCTCAGCCTTATAAAGTTGTGCCACATTTGGGTCTTGCAATTTCTCCAGGTCAAAATGTATTCTAGTGTGGCCTTGCTTCTTCATCTTCTTGAGGTGTAAGCGGAAGGTCATCATGACTAGTTCATGGTCGCTGTTGATATCCGCTCCCGGAAGCTGCGTGTCCTGGCAGTGTTGACTGATGTATGGAAGCGTCTTCTCACCAGGATGTAGTCTATCTGGTGGTGGGTGCCGTTTGGGCTGTGCCAGGTCCACCGTCTAGGTGCCTTATGATGGCCGAATGTGTTGGTCACTTTCAGGTCATTGAATGAGCAGCAAGCATAGCCGGCCCAATGCCGTTCTCGACAAAAACGGGAAGTGCCTGACCGAGAGCAAAGAGATCATACACAGGTGGACAGAGTATTGCTTAGACCTCTAATCTCTCCGCGCAGTAGGCGACACAGAAAAGCTCAACACACATCCGACAACAGACAGAGAATTTCCCCATCATTCGAGAAGAAGTGGAGGAAGCAGTGAAATCTCGAAGAAAGGAAAAGCTGCAGGCATAGACAATGTCCCAGGAGAACTTGTCCAAGCAGGGGGTGAGGTTATGATAGACGCTTTAAGTGTAATCTGCCAGAAGATCTGGGAGTCAGAAAGATGGCCGGCTCAATGGACTCAGTCTTTAGTAATCACCCTTCCCAAGAAATGAAACCTACATCAATGCAACAACTACGCATAATCAGTCTCATTTGCAATCCTAGCAAAGTTATGCTCAGGATCATACTGAACAGACTGAAGCCGCAGGCCGAGGCAATAATAAATGAGGAGCAGGCAGGATTTAGAGTTAGAGCAGGGCGCAATACAACTGAGCAGATATTTAACCTCAGAATTCTAGCAGATACCTTCCATACCAACAAGAGCTCTACCACGTATTCATAGACTTGAAGAAAATTTTTGATAGAGTGTGGCATGCTGCACTCTGGGGCTTACCTCACGAACCACTACAACATCAACGCCAGGTGTTGATAATGATAGTAATTAAGGGACGGATGGATGCAATTTTTTAAAATCTTTTTACAGGTGTTGATAGTAATGAAGGAATGGATGGATGCAATTCTTTTGATCTTTTACAGGTGTTGATAGTAATGAAGGAATGGATGGATGCAATTCTTTTGATCTTTTTACAGGTGTTGATAGTAATTAAGGGACGGATGGATGCAATTTTCTTGATATTTTACAGGTGTTGATAGTAATTAAGGGACGGATGGATGCAATTCTTTTGATATTTTTACAGGTGTTGATAGTAATTAAGGGGACGGATGGATGCAATTTTTGGATCTTTTACAGGTGTTGATAGTAATTAAGGAATGGATGGATGCAATTTTTAGCTTTTACAGGTGTTGATAGTAATTAAGGAATGGATGGATGCAATTTTTTTTAGCTTTTACAGGTGTTGATAGTAATTAAGGAACGGATGGATGCAATTCTTTTGATCTTTTTACAGGTGTTGATAGTAATGAAGGAATGGATGGATGCAATTCTTTTTAGCTTTACAGGCGTTTGATAGTAATTAAGGGACGGATGGATGCAATTCTTTTGATCTTTTTACAGGTGTTGATAGTAATTAAGGAACGGATGGATGCAATTTTTTTTGATCTTTTTGCAGGTGTTGATAGTAATTAAGGGACGGATGGATGCAATTATTTTGATCTTTTTACAGGTGTTGATAGTAATTAAGGGACGGATGGATGCAATTCTTTTAGCTTTTTACAGGCGTTGATAGTAATTAAGGAACGGATGGATGCAATTCTTTTTAGCTTTTTACAGGCGTTGATAGTAATTAAGGAACGGATGGATGCAATTCTTTTAGCTTTTTACAGGCGTTGATAGTAATTGGTTATAGTGTACACATGTAATGCATATATTTTGTGAATAACTTGAGAAAAACAGCCAATTGCAGCACCCAGTTCCTTATGCAACTTGTTTCAAACTGCTCAAACTATTTGTGGTGTCTCTTGTTATGTCTATTATGGATGTGATTCTGTGTTTAGTTCCAAAGTTTAATGGTTAGCAAAAACTACGAGCAGATTTGTCTTGTTATGTCTATTATGGATTGAGTTTAGTTCCAAATCAAACCAAACACCAAGGTTTTACAAGACATGTCAGTTTGAATACTAGGATAGTAACTACATAAATTGCTGTCTACATGTAATTTGATGGTGGCTAGTACTTCACTGGGTTTTAAATTTCTTTTTATTGCTAATCCAACTATCAATATCATGGCTTCAATTTTTCCTGTGTTCGTTTCCAGTTTGTTTGCGTTCACACATGCCCTCACATCACCAACACACGCCTCCATTTGGGTCACAACACAATGGAGTCCAAATATATACTGTTTGTAATGTCATGAAGTTGAGTCTCATCAGCATAAAATTGGCGTGCGATGCTGGTGGTAGGTCTTACATTTTTCCTTTACTCTTTCATCTTTTTTTTTATCTTGCTGTCCTCCCCATTCACCCTGATACCGCCACAATGTTGGAAGGATTGTTTTTTTTTAAACAAAACATACAAATTATATGCTATTACTCAGCTATGCTAGATTGTGTTTAAAAAAACAACAGATGAGTGAGAAGACGTGTACATAATGAAAAACCCAGGTCCCAAGTATTGACCCCTGAGTGACACCATATTGTAAAGGAATTTTTTTGATAAGTTTATCTTTTCTTCTTCACCACTGATGACAATGACAACGATTGTATTCTATTGCTTACGAAGATTTAAAACCCATCTAGAGCGATGGTCTTTATGCCAAACGACTTTCCAATGCAAGTCTTTGGATAAGAATGACATTGACATGGCCAACACTACACTAGTGTCAAAGTCAGCACACAAAGAATGCTAATATTAAAAACTCAAACGATCATTTGATACCCCGCAGGAAGACGTTTTCAGTGCAGTGGTTTGCATGGTGTGCTGACTTATTATTAAGTTATAATAATATTATAAGTATAAGTATAAGTAGAAACTCTAACCACCACCACAACGACAGTTAGATCTACATGTATAACAACAATAACGACAACTCCCCCCCCTCCTCCCCAAGAAAACCCACAAAACAACTACTGTAGTTAAACAAAAGATACATTTTAATAATGTATTATTTATGCTTCTAAAACGTGGAAAGTAAACTAAAGTAAACAGATATATCACTGTTGTTAGTTTTCACAAACCGTGCACTTTTTGTGACCCGGTTCATTGAAGGAATTGAAAGTTACCCCTGTCCTCCATATGCGGTGATCTGAGGGTGGATTAAAAGGAACCAGCAGGACGAAAGATTAGTGAGAGAAAGGGGGACATGAAAGAAGTAGGACCTATCACATTAGCAACATTTCTTAACCGCCCATTCTGTGGACACTGAATACCAGTTCCAGATCTACAATGCAATTCAATGTTATGATCATACATTAATAAGCAGTGGGACCAAAGGCAAAGACAAAGCATATAAATAAATATAGATGTTATATTTTATTTTACCCACATCCACAACTATAGTGATCTCTGGGGTTTTGGGTAGGATGTGTAATGTCCTGGACTGGACTGCCCTGTACTCCTGCAATGTAAACAGCCAAGGGATCTTTTAACGCACTGAGTGGTGTGATCTACCACTACCAGTACCACTACCAGTGATGATGACGGAGAAAAGCGACAACCACCCGTGCCCCCCAGGAGGATATCATGTATGAAAACAAGAACTTATAGTATTGTTTCAAATTGTCTTTCGACATGCCCCTTGCCTCACTGTTTGTCTTCAAATTGAATAAAAGCATAAACATGGATTTATCTGTGAGAATGGACAATGAGAATATTTAAATCATTTACAATACATAATTAAAGAATAATTTGAAAGCCTCTGATTGATATCAGATCTGCTAAACTTTTGGTGATCAAAGGGCAATCTCAACTGTACGAAACCAATTTGGTAGCATTTTTAATATCTATAATCTCAACTGTACGAAACCAATTTGGTAGCATTTTTAATATCTATAATCTCAACTGTACTGAAACCAATTTGGTAGCATTTTTAATATCTGTAATCTCAACTGTACGAAACCAATTTGGTAGCATTTTTAATATCTGTAATCTCAACTGTCTAAACCAATTTGGTAGCACTTTAATATCTGTAATCTCAACTGTGCAAACCAATTTGGTACCAATCTCAACTGTACTAAACCAATTAGCATTTTTAATATCTGTAATCTCAACTGTACTTTTAATAAACCAATTTGGTAGCATTTTTAATATCTGTAATCTCAACTGTACGAAACCAATTTGGTAGCACTTTTAATATCTGTAATCTCAACTGTACGAAACCAATTTGGTAGCATTTTTAATATCTGTAATCTCAACTGTACTAAACCAATTTGGTAGCATTTTTAATATCTGTAATCTGTACGAAACCAATTTGGTAGCATTTTTAATATCTGTAATCTCAACGAAACCAATTTGGTAGCATTTTTAATATCTGTAATCTCAACTGTATTTTAAACCGTTCTCAATCCCGTCCCACCAACAAAATTATTTCTAAAAAAACGTTCTATTTATTTTTTAATCTTCTGGTCATCCAACCTATCAATTTTCTTCACGACTACTACATGTATAAGTAAGATCTACATCTAGTTTTCCAAGTTCATAATACTCTACTACTACTACTATACTAGTAGGCCTACTACTTCTAGTACTACTACAGTGGAAGCCAGTTGAGTCAATGCTCACACTTACACACAGAACCTTGACTACAATACAATGATCGACTTGCATGAAAAATCAACGAGCTACACATGTATGTGATTTGTGTGAGTTATCAATCACCTTTTATGTATGGTCGAGATTGGTAGAGGAGTTGATGTGATTGTGAGTTGGATTTGTTTGTTTGTTTGCTTTCTTGAATGTTATCTCGTCCATCATATACAGTGAGCTCAGGTGAATTAAGAGGAAACAGCAAAGTGAAAGAAAAAAATAAGAATAAGGAAAGTAGTAGAACCTACCACTAACAGTAACAACAGTAACACTTCTAACACTAACACCCACCAACCACCCGCAGGTTGACTCGAGTCTTAGATAATATTAATTAGTTACGCCTAAATCAAAGTAGCTTCACTTCCTTAGTTCAAGTTCTAAACTAAAGTAGGTGAGAATAACACTAACACTAAAACAATACGAGCACTGAAATAATATTTACACTAAACACGCGGACCTTGAAAAAATCAATAATAGTAGGGTAGTGTAGTACATACATGTAAAGTACGCTGGATCAAAGTACACTCTGCTTAAACACACGCCTGCATCTGATAACCGAAAGTTTACTATTTATATCATAATAAAAGCACGCATTTTTATGCACCCAAAGGACTACTGTAGTAAGCCTATTACTACTACTACTACTAGTACTAGTAGTACTGGTGGAGTGGTCTGGCTGTCTCTCTCTCTCTCTCTCTCTCTCTCACTAGTCATCACACACATACTCTCTCTCTGCCTACACACACTCTCTCTGCCTCTCTCTCTCTCTCTCTCTCTCTGCCCTCACACACATACTCTCTCTCTCTCTCTGCCTCCACACACACACACACTCTCTCTGCCTCTCTCACACACCACACTCTCTCTCTCTGCCTCTCAGTCTCACACACATACTCTCTCTCTCTCTCTCTCTCTCTCTCTCTCTCTCTCTCTCTCTCTCTCTCTCTCTCTCTCTCTCTCTCTCAGTTGTCCTAACTTCGTGAAAGTTGAAAGAGTAGATCTACACTAAAGGTACAGGTATGCAGATGTTGCATTACGGATAATTAGAACAATGCATTGGAAATGAAGTCATAATGATGGCGCGTGTTTCCTGTTTCAAATGGTATGTACATGTGTGAAAGACATGTTATTATATTTATATTTTCTTATTTTTGCAATGATACAACGTCTGCCAACATGGAATACTGGCATGTAATGTTCTCGGATCATTAGGAATCGGTTGTTGTAGTCAAAATATCACCCAACAGAAAACATCAGGAGATGATTCATCGTTAACAAATTATTTGTGTTTACGTTGGTGTTGGTGCTGGTATCGATAATTGTACCGACTGAATTGCCAAACCCGTCAAATATCGCTAAACAGTTGATAATCTTTATTTAATGGTGAAATGGAAAAATTGAATCGTTGGTAAATTGAGATCCTAGCTTTCACTCTACTACCGCTGACACGACCAACTTCAATTCTGCGATCGGGAATGGTGGAAATTGGAATGAGGGGGAAATTTCCTCTGAAAGTTCAAAAGGAGAAAACTGAAAACGCAGGAAACTTGCTCTCTGCTCTGAACGCTTGAAAACGAGGAAACTTGCTCTGCTCTGAACGTTGAGGAAACTTGCTCTGCTCTGAACGTTGAAAACGGAGGAAACTTGCTCTGCTCTGAACGATGAAAACGGAGGAAACTTGCTCTGAACGTTGAAAACGTAAGAAACTTGCTAGCTCTGAAACTTGCTCTGCTCTGAACGTTGAAAACGGAGGAAACTTGCTCTGAACGTTGAAAACGGAGGAAACTTGCTCTGCTCTGAACGTTGAAAATGGAGGAAACTTGCTCGTTGAAACGGAGGAAACGTTGGGAAACGAGGAAACTTGCTCTGCTCTGAACGCTGAAAACGAGAAACTTGTTTGCCTGAACGCTGAAAACGAGAAACTTGCTCTGAACGTTGAAAAACGAGGAAACTTGCTCTGAACGTTGAAAACGGAGGAAACTTGCTCTGAAACGTTGAAAACGGAGGAAACTTGCTCTGAACGTGGAAAACGGAGAAACTTGCTCTGAAAAACGGAGGAAACTTGCTCTGAATGCTGAAAAACGGATTTCCACCAATTAGCGGAAATTGTCATCACTGATCTACCCACAGGACCTTCATTTTATCGTCCGTCTCTGATGGGACTAGGTGTCGATCCACCTACCTGGACCAGGGGGTTAGATTTTACTCGAAAAACCTCGAGAAAATTTTTCATCAATCGTCATGGATTTGAACCCACGACCTTTGGGTTGAGAAGCTGATAGATATACATGTAGATATTATGTATACCTATTAAAAGTTGACATAAAAAAACACAAAGACAAAAGACATAACTGAAACTGACATTTCTTTAATAAAACTAATAATAATATTAGCAACATATAATAATAATAATAATAATAATAATAATAATAATGTTAATAATAATAACAGTAATAATAATATAATAATATTAAAATAACGATAATAATAATAATACATATGTAATAATAATAAAAGTAATGATAATAATATAATAAAAATAATAATAATGTCAATAGAGATGTTGAAAACATTTCTCTAACGGCATATTTTGTCCAAGGCAAGCTCTAGGGCCTTTACAAAGACATAGTATAAAAACGTAAAAAGAACTACATACATACATACACACAATACATACAGACATATGGAATACATACCGGTACATAGATCTAAATTAACTAGGCTACATGTAATACATACATAAAATAACATACAATCATACATATAATGTAACATATGGGCAGGTTCATGCCGGTGTAAGAGTATTCTTTAGAAAAAAACATGTTTTCAGTTTAATCTTAAAAAAAGAAAGATGTTCACATATCTCTAGATTCTCTTAAGACTTATGACAGACAGGTCGTTCCAAACAACAGGTTCCAAACAACAGGGCCATAACATGAAAAGATCAACTTATTGCTTGCTTCAAGTTTGATTGAGTAATGGAAAACACCCACTCTGGAGTACCGTAGGTAGATCTAGATCTAAGTCGTTCTCAACCAAAAGTAAACGCAACCAACCAACCATACCCCCCCAATAAAAGCAGACAACAGACAACAACGAACCCTATGACATCATTAATGCATTTAATATAAAATTTCAAAGTTGCTCTCTGGTCTTCAGACGCACACTCTTCCTACTTTTACAAACCGTAATACACGTAATATCAATATTATGATGACCAAAAGTATTTACATCATTACGAGATTTTAGTACATATATTATATTATTATAACGAAAAGCAAAACCGTTGATAAGACTAAAAGTAAGACAGCAAATAATAGAAACAGACACTCACAGAAGGACAATTCCAAATAGCATTTCTGATTAAATTTTAAATTTTGGTTGTCTGATTACAATATGTACTACTAGTACTACACTGAAACAATGGTAAATATATCAAGTGAAGTTTGTTTTAAGTGGGATTTACTTCGTCTCTGATGGGACTAGGTGTCATCCATATACCTGGACTGGAGGGGGAAGGGGGGGAGGGGGAGGGGGATTTTGCTCCAAAAAAACCTTGAGAAAGTTTGTCAACCTTTGGTGGGGCTCAAGTCGACTACCTTTGGGTTGAGAGACCGACACCTTGCTTCTGGACTACCAAGTCCCTTTGGAGACACAAACAAAAAATGTACACACTAAACAGACTTCTCTTCTCTCAAACACTACCCTTTGGAGACACAAACAAAAAATGTACATACTAAACAGACTTCTCTTCTCTCAAACACTAAAAAAAGCAACAGCCCCAACCTAATTTGTTCAATTTTACATTGAAATCTACCCTGTCCCCTGCGTCTAATGATCTCAGGGTGAACTAAGACTAAGAGAAGACTCGGAAGAAACAGAAAGATGAAAGGTAAGTGAAAAGATGAAAGGAAAGAAGTGCATGTATGACTTACCAGCAGCGCCACCAACCGTCCCCTCCCCAACTGATATTGATGTAATTATAAATAACAAAATAACATGATAGCAACAAAGGAATAGACAAACAATAGATTAGTTATATTTTACATTACACTGAGATGGTATAATAATAATAATAATAACAAAACACTGATTAATATACTAAAAATGAAAGGGTGAAATGCAGCCTATAAAAAAAATAAAAAAAGACTAAAAAATGGTACAAATAAATGCTTAAATAGTAACCAAGCAGAATTTGAGTATCTCATTCTTTACTTTAAGAATACAATAATTAAATGCCAATTTTGAAGTTAGATGCAACATCTGTCTATTTTTATCTTTCATATATGAAAGCATCTATGTAGCCTTATATACTATCCATCCATTAGAAAGCTCTCTTTCTAATTACAATACACATGCGTAAGTGTAAGGATTTATGAATCTAAATCTTCATCATGCATACTCTATACAAAGCAAAAACATAGCTGCATTGATTAATTATGTAATCAGTGAGCCCCACCAATGAGACTGAATATCAAACACCATCAGTTCATATTATTGTTAAATATGGTGTAGGTTGCTCAAATCGTCACTCAAGATCAAGGATCGATAATAATATCATCATCAGTCTAAAATTAAATCTATCAATTTCCTATCCCATCACCAAGCACTAGCTAGATTTGGATCAAATTCAAATGCCTCCAACAAAACAAAAAAGAAGAGAAAAATGCATATAATATACATGTATAAAAAAACCCAGTAGATCCAAAGTTTTCATTAAAATAAAAGAAGAAAAATATTAACAATGGTTTACTTATTACAATGTGTGTACATCCAAATTTGGATGAGAAACAGACACAAAAACAACTAGGTAAAAATGACTTTTAGACAAGATACTGAATTCTAATGTAGAGAGAGCAGAAAGCAAGGGGAAATAATCTTTTGTATTATTATGAAAACATTTCCGGCATCATATCCCTACCATAGTAGACTAGAAAGGTAAAACTACATGATGACATTCTTCAACTTTCCTTATACATACACAGGCAGCCAGGCCTAAATTGTTCCTGTGTGTAATCCCTGAGTCTCCAATGCGTCAACTGTTCATTAATCAATACCATCATTATTACTCTTATTTTGCTTTAGGAAGAACATTCATTTCAATCATCAGTCAACAAAAAAGGAATTGTAAGAAAAGAAATGTAAAAGAATGATTGCAGAAAGCATTGCTATATATATACATACAAGCATGCCCATAAATAATGTTTATTTATGATTTGTCTTTATTATAAAGCTGAATCTCTTGAGCTTTTGACTGTGGTCAACTCAGAAACCACTGTATCGGTTGCGGGTGATATCAAGTACGATTATTAGATCAAAATAGTATTCCATACTGAAGGTAGGCAGGCTTTTTTTCATGCAATGACAGGAAATCAAGAAATTAGATCTAGTATAGTAACAATAAAAAGTTTCATGGATCGCAGGCAAAACAATCTTTTCCCAATCAATTAAAATACTGATTTGATCCAAGAGTTTATTTGCTAAGATTAAGAACCTAAAACAGGCTGTTTAAAATTTACAGGTTGTGGGTGCGGTACTTCCTGAGTTTTGAGCGGTCAAAGTTTGAGACATTACAGTTTTTATACATGTATATAGATATTCATACATGTTTGTTATTATCTTGATAATGATAAGCCATTAAAATCCAAGTTTCTTCAACTACTACTACTACTAGGACTACCAAGGCAGCCTATAATATAAATGTAAAATCACAGGTATGTTTTGCATTTTCCACAGGTGATATCTATAAAGACAAGTTTCACAAGATGCAAACATAATTTATTACTGTAGACATACACAAGAACAGAAATGAGGAAACGCTGACGTAAGACTATTTTTAGAAAACAAATCTCTCTCTCTCTCCGTCTTTCTTTTTGTCTCCCCCTCTCATAATCTCTGTCCCCCCTCTCTCCCTCCATAGGTAGAGTCAGTACATCAAAGGCTTGTTACCATACAATACATTGGTTTAAAGATTGCCCACTGCATGATCACAAAACCAATGAGAAATCTCTGTTTTTGACTTCAATCTCATTTTTTCATCAACAATATACAACAGAATCCTGAGCTATTTCACTTTCACTTTTATTCAACCAGTCAAAGACTGTATAATCAATAACATTTTCCATTCAATCGAAACAAAATATCTCACACTTCTCCATTTCCTATATATGCACTATATTTGAGTTGAATTGGAAGAATATCAATTTAACCTCAGGTCAGAGCTACCATTTCACAATAGAATACTGTACAGTAATGGTTGATAGGACTTTTTAAAATTTGTGATAGAAAATCAACTACAACTCTCTAATATCTCAGTGAAGTGGGCTACGACACCACAAGCCATCAGTGAATGAAACAAAGGAGTTAAACTTTAATCTTTCAACTTTTTTTTTCAAGTTATCTTAAGTTACACAGCATGGCCCAGCCTGTTGCCATGATAAATTCAAAATTTACAAAAAGGGTAAGATTATCTATCTAGGCAACCAGTTGCCTAAATAATAAGAGAGAACAAAAGCGGCTGTTAAGGGAGGTGATAATTAAGGCAACCGACAGGGTGGTTTCGCTTATCGAGGCAACTAATTAATGAAGAAATCGAAAAGTAGCGGGTACTTTCTTCTTATATCGATATTGTTTGAGTTTGCGTTCTCAAAAGGATTTTGTTTAGCCTAGACCTAGTGTCTCAGGGTCTAACTAAGACTATGTAGTTCAAAGTTCAATAAAATCATGAGATTCGCTTCTTTTCTCATCTGAAGACTCAAGGTCTATGGATACACTTGCTTAAACAAGAAAAAATTACGCTTGTTTTGTTTATCTTGGCAATTAGTTTGGTGGCCTTGCTTGCATTACAAGAGAGAAATACAAATCAGTTCTCTCTGGAATTCAACTCCCAACTTTAACATTAAGTTTAAGGGATGTACGGTACAGTGTACCCAAAGTTGCATCATTTACTAATATGAGTCATGCAATGAACCTGGTCTCATTCAATTTGAACATCAACATAACTTAAATCCTTCACTTAAAACAATTTTTCTCATGAATGAGGAGATCCAAGTCCTACCTGTAGGAATTATTCAAAGAAAAGTCAATACATTTTTGCCAGTCTCACATAGCATGTTCAGCAAAGCCGATAATGAAATAATATGCATTAACTGTGGTTATTATTTAAACTCTTATGTACATTTTCAATTTAAACAAAGTATAATAGTAATATCTTTATATCATAATAATGTGCAGTCCATGTACAAATATCCTATATTGAATGTGATGAAAAATCTCAGGATTCTATAATGAGCTTGCCTGTGCCAAAGAGCTGACTAATGACAGCCTGAAATAAAAAATACAACAAAAGCTATTTTAAAACTCTCAACACATAATAAACCCTATAAATGATACAATGTCATTCATGAATAAATAAGCAGATGTCTGAGGAGAATTATCAAAACATTTTCTGGCCTGAAGTTATCTCAAACTCAAACACTAATCTATGGGAAAGAACTGACAAGCATGAGCTAAAAACAAATTAAAATGAAAAAAAAAAAATGTCTATCCATTTGTCTCACCTAAAGTTAAAGTTAGAGGCAGAATGACACAGACTACAAATACTAGGCACTGCAATTTCCATAGAATTAACGGTATCGATGTTACAAACAACTTTACTGACTGGCCAAGGCGATACCCATTTGGTGTAAGTGAGGCCGACAATACTTTACAGTAGTGCAGGTTGGAGTTGGCCACTGCTTCTGACCTTGGCCACTGAATGCACGCCCTATCGGTCTTTGTTTTCTAACCGCAGCCTTTTGTGTTTGCAGGCGTGGCCATTTGTCTTGCTCTTTAAAATATGTTATTTGCTGTTTATATTTTGTTGTTGTTTTGTATCAATTATTTGTTTGGAAGTTAAATAAAATAAACATATTTCTGAATGCCAAAAAGAATTTTGATTTGATTTGATTTTACCCACATGTACACAAACTAAGGTGATCTCAGGGTTTTGGTAGGATTAACCCTTTGGTTGCTATCCTATTTGTCCCTATTTACATCTCAAATGCTAAGGCCTTTTGAGAATTCCTAAGAAAATGGTGCTTTAAGAAAAACAAAATCTAGCTCTCAAACGATACTATTTTCAGGCTAGTTAGGAATATGGACAAGCTAAATATTCGATTAATATATTGATCATTTAGCATCCTTCAAACCCACTCTTGGTCAGACCTCTCTCTGTCACGCCCACTCCCCCTCTCTGACCCTCTTAGTCACCACGATCCGTAGGCCTAGGACTAACATCACGATCGTCTAAATCTAAATCTAGTTCAGGCCTATCAGCTTCAGAAATCGAGCTAGAATCATCACTCCCGGGCATAAACTCATCACCAGAGTCAATATCATGTCTATATATATCAGCCTCATCATCAGATTCCATCGCTAATGTAAACAAACCAATAAAATTAGAAAAATCGTCAAAAATCGTAGTTCAAAACACCTTTTTTACCGTAGTCAGCGTTGTAAGCAAGGAGCTACTCACAAATTACTACAGGCACTGAAAATAAAGAATTCGCCTTTTAAATGGTCCTTATTAGGAATTCGCCTTTTGGCGAACGTCACATTTGAAACCCATACCTGAAATTTGCCTTTCGGCGAATATAGCAACCAAAGGGTTGAATAAAAAATGTTTTGCCGGGATTCCATGTAAACAGCCACCTAATTATATAAAATAAAAATCTCCGAACTGTGTCACATTTGAAAGTCGATTACTGGCAAAAGCAAAAGGAAATCGAAACAAAGGGAAATCAGCATTTGTCAAACTTACTTGGCACACAATGCAATTTTGTAACCAGACGGCAAAACTTAGAGTTACTAACACATCTAAACATATATAGAGGGCTGTCAGATATGAATTAAGCAATAACGTTGTTCTATCTCTGCATACCCCTTAACTTGCTAGCCTCTTTGAGCCCTATGTAATTCCCATTGCTAAGGGTTTTTTCCAAAATGGTAAAATTAGGTACATTCCATTAAAAAAATCATAACTCAGTAAGCGCTTGGAATATCATCATGAAATTTTTGCAAGATCTAGCTCTATTATCGTCTGACTCAAACACTCTCTGTTGAACTATTAGAATCATTACTTTCAGCTAAATATTTATCCCCTGAGTCGTCATCATGTCTATGCACTTCCAATCTCATCATCAGAATCCATTCTCAATCATAATGAAGTACGGTTGTGACCGAAAAAAAAATAAAAAAAATCAAGAATTCTGTGGTAGTTTGAGAAGAAAAAAATTCTGAGATCGAGGTCAGCCATTACATAATCAAGGGACGATACTCCTGAATAACCATAGTTACGCATTTTTTTGCTTGCGCTCCTTAAAACTCGGTATGTCGTGAATTCGGAGTTAAGTAAGACTTAGCAAAGGTAATGCATACCGGAAGTTTTGACTTAGTCGAAAATAGCAAGTTAAGAGTTAAGCTAGACTACTCCCTGCAAGAGGAGACAACCAATTCACGTGACATCTCTACAAAGCCGACCATTCCCCCAGACTTATGCAACCTAGGGCTGAGGAAGCAGGGCTGGTCAGGTGTGAACTTTTTTTCTGAGTCTTACTCTTAGTACTCTTAGAGCTGAATGTAATCTGCACTGAATTGGGGGAAGAGGGGGGAATGGTTAACCAATTTAGTTTACAACATACAATTGGACAATTTTATTGTTTATACTATAGAAAGTTAAGAACAAACTAAGAATGAGGCAACAACCCTGAATTACCCCAAACCAGTGTCAGGGTCCAATTGATTTCATAATCAGGGAAGAAAATAATTATTTAAAAAAAAAAAAGTAATAATTGTTCCACTTTAGAAGCAGGACTACAGATAGTGTCATGGAAAGACAAGGGAATGGGCCAAATAATGCTAAACGGCGGTGACTAATTATATACTTTTAATTTACGAGATCCATTACTGGTGAAAACTACTGTGGAGACATTTAATTCATAATAAGAATCTTGTTTCTAAAATAGGGACATCATCCTTTACCTGTCTTTTGAGAACCTCAAGGTCATCTTTACCCTTCTGTAAGAGAGCTTGTATTTTAGCTGTGTCTGAGACCTTCTGATTCTCCCTGAAACCATCTCTTGTCCTTCTGATGGCATACAGTCTGTAAAGAGACAAGACGAGGATTTAATAAATAGTTTTTGATAGTAATAACAATGAAATAAAGGAAGGACTGTCAACCATCTAAGGCGAGTAGAAAAAAAAGACTAGATCCTAGATCTTCTCTAGGTCCCTTCCAGCAGCCCATCCTAACCAAGTAGAGCTCGCGGTGTTACTGGAAGTGACCTTCTTACATGAGGGTCTGCCCCAGCCACTTGCATGAAAAAAATGAGTGTGTGCAGCAGTGAAGCTAGGATTTAGATTTAGTTTGAACAAGAAGGAGTTTCCGTTTACAGATGATAAAAGACCTATAAAACATGCATTTTCTATAAGTTGACAGAATAAGGAATTCATATTGAGATGTTATTGCAACAAAACTTAAACTAAGGACTAAACATTAGCAGCGATAGCCGATGTAATCAACTTAGACCTCTCATGAAGTGTGTTGAATGGGAAAGTGTCACTTTGATGAATGATAACGAGGCTATCGGGAAAGCGGAGAACTTAAAATAAATTGTTATCTCATTGGCTGTTATTTAACTATGAACTCAAAGGTCAAACTACATCATAAACCCTGTAAGAAAAGTGAAATTTCCATTCAAGAAGCCTAGGTGTCTCGCCCTAAATATGGGGCCTGCATGCTTCCCATGCCAATGACGGCGGCCCTAAATATACGACCTGCGCGCTTCCCGGGTGGGACTGGCAACACATCCTTTATTTAGGACAGAGGCGCTTTTCTTGGGTTAAGATAAATATACTTTATTTAAAATAGAACGATTTGTCATTGAGCATGTTCCAAGATCTCTGTACTTAAAGAAATATAAAAAAAGGTGTATCACGACTAGACTTTAATTGTCTTATCAATTCTTATAAATTACTGCACTCTGTAGTAATTAATGAGTGCAGTAGATATAGATCTGTAGATCTAGTACAGTTACGTAAATGACCTCTCTCTCTCTCTGAGTCTCATTGCATTTTTATGATTTTAGATTCTAGTCTCGTTTTCCAGTCTTCGGAAAACAATATAGAGATATATCTACATCGGTTTCCTCACATAGGCTAATGTTCTGAAATTAAATTGCCACAAAAACAGGATTATGAAAGAATTTACCGAAAATTGTAATCCGTAACCTTTCTACTTTCTTTTAAGAGTTGTTTGTAGAGTGAGAGAACAACCAGTTTGGTGGACGCTGCCATCTTGTTTTATTTCTGCGGAGTAAAACTGGACTGGATGTGACTGTATGCATTGGGTTCCTTATATTTAAGATTTACGGATGTTTTTTTGGCGAGTGATGAAACGAAATAATTTAAGGAGGGTATTTTTTCTATAAACATTGAGAGGATGAATGTGAAAAACGAGAGGATACGCTATTGATTGAAGTTAAAACGTCGGGTCCTGAGGTTTATCAGGGTCAAGGTCATATACAGAAATCATAGAAATCTACTTTCGCTTTCTTTTCGAGATGACTTCGTGTCTGTGACCGGTGACACTTTCTGTAAGCTCAACGATTGTAGCTTTGGTCTCAGCAAAGGCCCAATTTACCTTTAATGAAAACATGACTACAAGGTAAAGTATGGTGATGATACTGTTCTTATTCTTTGTTTATATTATAATTTTTGATCTAGCACTCTATCTAGAGATCAGTTAGAATCGTCGTGGCTTGTGGTCGTTTGGGTGCCAGACATCAGACTGGTCAGTCTGTTAGTGCCAGAGTCAATCAGTGTCCAGGCCTAAATCTCATCAAAATCGTCTGATTGTTTCTTTTTCTTTTTCTTCTGGCCGGTTTCAAAAGTTGAGTTCGTAAAATTGAGAATTATTCATTGAAAAATATTGTATTGTGATGTATTGTGTTTTTCTCAAAGGAAATTATTAATGAGTACTACAGATACTGCTTCAAGAGGGAACTCCGGTAGTCCAAAGGCAAGGTATTAGCCTCTTAATCAAAGGTCGTGGGTTCAAACCCTGGCGATTGTAAAATTTGTTCAAATTTTATCAAGTAAGACTTTGACAGATCACATCACTCTAGTCTGTGCATGTGAAATATCCCCCACTGTTTAGGGCAGCCAAGGCAAAATAAAAAAATCCTACTTAAACCCTCGAGATCACCTTAGTTGTGGAGTGAGTAAAATCAAATAAAATTTAAAAAAACACTTCAAGAAGTAGATCTAAACGTATATAGATGTAGTAGTTATTCCCAACCGTGTTGGGAATACTAATTTTCTTATTCCCAAACCGTGTTGGGAATAATATTACACGAGAGAGAGAGAGAGAGAGAAATGAAGCGCAGCCTATATTCGTTTTTGCTGCCTCTCTCTTTCTTCTAGTGACCTGAAAGCTTAGTAAGCTCTACAAAAATATTCCCGGAATAGGGTCAAGGTCGTGATATCCTCTTCTTTACATGCACAACAAACTAAAATTTTGGAACCTGGCACCAATCTAGATCTAGCTATCCTCGAACTGGCGATTTTGATTTGATCTACCCATATCCACGACTGATGATCTGAGGGTTCTTGGTAGGATTTAAAATTTTGCGGACTGCCCTGTAAACAGCACAGAGTGTTGTGATCTGCACACAGGACCTCCTTTTTATCATCCGTCTCCGATGAGACTAGGTATGGATCACCTACCTGGACCAGGCGGTAGATGTTGCTAAAAATAACTCGAGAAAATTTGTCAACTGTTGGTGGGGATCGAACCCCCTACCTTTTGGTTGAGAGGCCAAGACTTTGCCTCTGGACTACCGAGTCTCACGATTGGGAATAAGAAAAAATAGTATTCCCAACACCCGGTTGGGAATGCCGACAGCTATACATCTAGAGTGGTATAATGTCAACACAGTTATAACATCAGTACGGCTGGTCAGATTTTTGATGTGCCTTGTTAAAAGTTCTTTTATTTCAATAAAAGCTCTCATTTTCGTTTTAATAAGTAAATGCTGTTTGTTCCATACAAAAGCTAACAAGAATCTGTTGTGATCCTGGTTTGATATTGCTAACTATGTTGACACTAATTTTGTGGACACATAAAATTATTGTAATAAATGGGGATATAACATCTAATAGGGAGCAAGAAATACTCAGTAGCATTTGGCGTTATAAATACATTACATGTGCATTGTATGTAGTTCATGTGTGTGAGTATGTGTGTGAGTGAGCGTGTTAATGTTCTTGTTGGAAGGAAATTTTCTGTTCTAGATAGGTTATACTGCTGAAAGGGGAGCAGATATTTTACTTTCCATTTCCGCATTAGACAGGTTTTGGCTTTTTAGACAGGTAGGAAATATAATACACTTTATCAAGGGGTGATCGGGAGGATTCCATTTAACACACGTTTCCGCTTTGGACAGATTTCCGTTTTAGCAGGATCTGTAATTATTTTAATAGTTTGTAGAAATTATGGAGGTTTGTGTAAATACCTTTTTACTAGTTGAAATATTGTTTGGTGAGCCCCGACCATTTTCTCTGTCACCATAACTTCCCTCAACTGTTTATAGTGCTGTAAAAGAAGGATCTATTTGTTACTGAGAGGGACTGTGTAGGCCTCTATGCTCCAGAGCCTTATGAGTAAATCTCTAAGTTATGTTATAGATAGCCAACCAGGACTATTTGTCCACAGAAATTAATTAATACCCGATGGGTTTCTCACTATTTGTCCACAATCCGTAACTCAGAGAAGAGTGTTAAGTACATATGATGGGAAATGTGTTACTGTTTTATATGTACCCCATGGCCTATGCCTTTCATTTGTGACCAAATTATCTTTACAGTTCTCTCAATTGATAATTCCACAAACGGAAATAAACATAAGTTGATATCTGAGGCCTAACGCACTATAGATCAGTACTTCTCAAACTGTCTGATGTTGCTGACTGGCAGTGTTTTTTTAAATGTGCCACGGACCAGTGAGTGAAACAAGCATAGTACTTTTTATAGTGAAAAACTGCCAGATTCTTAATTTCAACGTGACGAAAGACGGTGGCTCGTATATACTGTCACGGTACATAGCATTGCTATAGATCAGTGGTACATGTACCGGCAACAGTACGTGAGCCATCGTCTGTCGGTTTGTGGAGATAAAAAGATCTGGCTGATTTTTACTATACTGGATTAACTGTTTTGCTCACCAGTTCTTGGCACATCGAGAAAAAAGATAAGTGACGGTCCACCACATCAGATAGCATGAAGCATTGCTGTAGACAATTTGCCTTGCTATTAAAATGGAAGAAGTAGGAAAAATAGACTAATGAAAAATCTCTTTGGTACTATTCCAACTTATAATAAAACTTGTCCAAAAAGGGCAGTTCGGTGAATGAAAACTCAATTTAAAGACAATGAAATTTTCAATCATTGAACATTGCTATTCTGGTAGACAACTTCCTTAAATGAAAACGATCTTGGGATCATTTAGAACTATATGCAAAATAGGCTTACTCTTAGAGGCTTGTCAACAGAGCATTTGGTGAACAAAGAACAACAAACTCACAATTATATCATGTTACAATATGTGCCTGTAAATAATGTTGGATTATGCTTTTTGTAGTAATGACTTGAAATCCAAATAAGATCTAGTAACAGTAAAAAGTTTTGTTGAGCGCAGACTAAACAATCTTTTTAACAATCAATTAAAATGCTGATTTGATCCAAGAATTTATTAGCTAAGAACCTAAAACAGAGCTATTTGAAATCTACATGCGAAATATGGATGGATGTGATGGGTGCAGTGGTTCTGAGTTATAAGCTGTCAAAGTTATTTTATTTTCTTCTCTTCAAGCTATCCACTTATGCGGGCCTAATATTGAGACCGAGGTTGCAATCATTGTCAATCTCCTCATTGGGAAACAAGAATAAGATAGCTTTCCATGGCAGTCTCAGATCATTTCATCACAGAGGAACTTGTACCAAAAATGTCGTGAGAATGTAGAAATAGATCTGCTTGGGAAGTCTTATCCAGTGGACAAGTTCACAAATGTCACTCCATCGATCATCTCAAAAGTTGGTCGCAACCTTCATCAGAAGCCTGGTCACCCGCTTCACCTTATTTACAAGCGTATTGAATCGTACTTTCATCAGTCGTACCTGAAGCGAGGAAATCAGTGTTTTCCTCATACAACAACCTCAGTCCTGTGGTCACTCACGAACAAAATTTTGACAGTCTTCTGGTGCCCAAGGATCACGTCAGCAGATCCCCATCGGATACCTATTACATCAACTCTGAATATTTGTTACGTGCTCACACATCTGCTCATGAACGAGACCTCATCCGTAGCGGATTGGATGCTTATATAGTTACTGGAGACGTCTATCGTCGAGATACAATAGACGCCACGCATTATCCTGCATTTCATCAGGTTGAAGGGGTCAGAATTTTTTCTGATCATCAGGTAATTCTATGTTTAATTTTTACTCTGTGTCTATTGTGGGGGGTGGGGGGGGGGGAAGGTCAGTTTCAAATGCATTTAGACCATTCCCTCCCCTAGGTAACATAGGCTACAACTTGAATTAATATGTGAGGGTGTTAAATGAGTTTTTAATTAAGTGTAAACAAAGTTGAACGAACCCCAAACATCAGATTTTTAGGCCTACAAATTTTATTCTCTATGTTTATGTGATGTGTTATAAAACCCCAAAAGTGTTAGTCAACAATAAGTGACAACTCCACCAATAAATAAACTGTTTGTTTTGTCTTTATTGGTGGATTTGTCCTAAGTATCATTTATCACTTTTGACTTCACTGTGGCTCATTAGTGTTATAAAACCCCATGTAGAAACAGCGAGTTTAGAATTGAATTGTGTATAGTATGAAATATCTTGATAAAGTAAATATTGTTTATTTGACACAGTCAGTAGAGGAGTAAAAAAAAAACCCTCTAAAAACACTGATATTTTCATTTTTCTCATGAAAGAACAAAAATGTAATTACATCGTTTACATTTACACAAAAAAAATACTCAAACCCAGACTAGCTTTTGCAAGTAATTCATAGATGACAACGGCTTAGCTTTGTTTAGGACCATAATATAATATTATTTCTTTCATTAAATAAGCAACACTTGAATTTTCCAGTTATTTTCACAAATAGAAGATCAAGCGAGCGTGTCGCTGTTTGAGGATGGCACGCGAGATTCCAGTAAACAGGAAACACACACCTTGGAGACGTCCAAACTGGTGGAGTTTGACATGAAAGCGTGTGTTGAGGGTTTGATGAAACATTTATTTGGAGACGGTCAGTATCAATGTTGCCTAATTCATATATACATCCATACATACATTCATGCAATACATACAATTCATACAAACATACACTACATACATACATACATTCATGCAATACATACTATACATACGTACACTACATACATACATTCATGCAATGCATACGATTCATACATTCATTCGTTCACACATACATACATTCATACATACATACGTTGTCCTTATGGTCCTTGATACATTGTGAAACTTAGTTAGTTTGATCACCTTGTAATTGATAGTGTTCTTTTCTCTCTGTCTGTCTGTATCCTTCTTTCTCTCTGTCTGTATCCTTCTCCTTCTCTCTGTCTTTCTGTCCCTCCTTCCTTCTCTTTGTGTCACTTTCTCTCTCTCTCTCTCTCTCTCTCTCTCTCTCTCTCTCTCTCTCTCTCTCTCTCTCTCTCTCTCTCTCTCTCTCTCTCTCTCTCTCTCTCTCTCTCTCTCCTCTCTCTCTCTCTCTCTCTCTCTCTCTCTCTCTCTCTCTCTCTTTCTCTATCTATCTATCTCCTCTTCTTTCTCTCTCTTGTTCTCCATCTCACCCCCTCCTCTCTCTCTCTCTCTCTCTTCTCACCCCACCCCCCACCCCTCTCTCTCTCTCTCTCTTGTTCTCCACCCCACCCCCTCTCTCTCTCTCTCTCTCTCTCTCTCTCTCTCTCTCTTTCTATCTATCTATCTATCTATCTTTCTTTCTCTCTCTCTCTTTCTCCATCCCTCCCTCTCTCTCTCTCTCTCTTCTCCACCCCCCCCCACCCTCTCTCTCTCTCTCTCTCTTGTCTCTCCACCCCACCTCTCTCTCTCTCTCTCTCTCTCTCTCTCTCTCTCTCTCTCTCTCTCTCTCTCTCTCTCTCTCTTGTTCTCCACCCCACCCCCTCTCTCTCTCTTTGTTTGCTTGTCTGTTTGTCTCTCTTCTCTCTTCCTTCAAATAATTACATACATTGTAATTTACGTTTTGTACTCTTTGTGTATAATATAACGCTTGTGACCAGACCTCCAGATGAAATGGGTTGATGCCTATTTTCCTTTCACCCATCCGTCCTGGGAGTTGGAAATCTTTTACCAGGAGACTGGGTGGAAATGCTGGGCTGTGGAGTCTTGGAGCAAAAACAGTAGACTCTGGTATGTTTTGATATATTCATTTGTAGTTGTATGGCTTTTGAAACCACTGTAGACTGAACTAGGCATGTTGTTGTACATCGGTGGTTGCTGGATGTTGCTCGCATAATCTGAGACCAGTAAAACCCATTTTGATGTTTAGTTATATGTGAATTTTGCAGTTTTTGGTGTGATTGCGCCCAGAGCCTCCTTCTCGGGGGACAAGCTGTGCATTATAAATGTCCACTATTATTATTATTATTATTATTATTACTAGCTAAGACGTCAACCTCTAGTGGGGATGGTTCTTAATCTAAATCTAGTCTACAGCATGATTCTACTGACTCTCATAAAAGGCTTGAACTCGCCTACCTGTCTGTTCCTTTTGTCTCTCTTAGTCAGAGACTTCTATTTAAAAAATTTTTTGGACATGATGATCCTTTAGATGTAGTAATAGATTTTAAGCGTTTCCGTTCTGCATTTAGTTTTTGAATCAAGTTTGTTTCCGGTTTCTAAACGTAAACATCACAACCTTTATATCTATTTATAAATATTCTTTTTGCACTTTAACTTATGAATGATACTAATGCTTATGATATTATTCAAGCCTTTGAATCAATAAACATAAATAAATCCATGCAATTCTACACCTAATTTTGAGCGAGTGTGCAAATTTTCAAGGTTTTGATTCCCGCATAGAAATCTGATTCAGCGTTACTACAATTTAATCTAATTCTCCGTCCATTGTACTATATAGATTGTGTCTTGTGTCTTCTTCCAGCCGGTGCATCAGATAAAGCAGGATGGGCATTTGGCATCGGGTTGGAACGCCTTGCCATGAAGCTCTACAACATTCCCGACATACGTTTATTTTGGAGTACCGACCCTGGCTTTCTGCATCAGTTTGAAGGAAAGCATTTCAACGACAATATAACTTACAAAGTGATTTAAAAATTATTATTTTTTTCGTGTAATTGATTTTTTTCTGTGCGTTTTTGTTTGTTTGTTTTTTTCTCTTGCTTTGGATTGTCTTTCTTGTTTTTTTTTGTTTGTGTGTGAATTGCTTGATAAAATATTAGTCTAGTCGTTGCCTCTACATTATACAGGGAGTCAGTAGTCCAGAGGCCAAATGTCGGCCTCTCAACCAAGGTCATGAGTTCAAGTCTCAACAGTTTTTTTTTCAGTTTTTATATGTGTAAGCCTCTCTCTCTGTGTTTGTATCTGTCTGTCTGTCTGTTTGTGTCTCTCTCTCTCTTTGACTCTCTCTCTGTCTCTCTCTCTCTTTCTTTCTCTCTCTGTCTCTCTCTCTCTCTCTCTCTCTCTCTCTCTCTCTCTCTCTCTCTCTCTCTCTCTCTCTCTCTCTCTCTCTCTCTCTCTCTCTCTCTCTCTCTCTCTCTCTCTCTCTCTCTCTCTCTCTCTCTCTCTCTCTCTCTCTCTCTCTCTCTCTCTCTCTCTCCCTCTCTCTACTCTCCAACTCTTCCTCTTTACTCTCAGCTCTTTCACACCTGTCATCATTCACCTGTTGGCAAGCTACAATAATTATGATGTAAGCTAGCAATGCCGTGCTCCAGCTAACCTCTATCCTCTTCTGCAAGATGGACTGACAATTTTATACACCCCGCCCCTCTCACTTCCTGTCGTGTGAGTATGCACTACGTCACTTAGGTACAGACGCTTGCACAAGTCAAGGCTAGTAGTAAATGAAGGCATACTATGCTTGCACATTATTTAGATAGATCGTTATGCTTATTAATTAATTGTGTAAATATAAACCAATCGCCGGGTCAAACGTTATCATGGAAATAATCAATACATAACTTTTATTATAGACTGTAAAGGACAGGAGAAAATTGACTTGACTACAAACATCACGGCAGATGCATTGAAGTCATTACGAGTCTAGTTTTCATAGAGGTTTAATGACATTGGTGCGGTTACAGGGAAAGAGATCAAGACATCCGAAGATCATTACAACTGACTTCACTTAGCTACAAGTGGAGTCAACTGCTCCACGTATATTGTTTCATCCCTGGCTCTGTGCTTTTCCAAGATGTTCATCGATTTCTTCTCTGTTGGTTTAGGTACATCCTTTACATCATATACATGTATAATTATTTACTGCAAGATAGGCTACATTTTGTAGTATATTTCTTACTGAATGTTGTCTACATACGTGTGTGTTACATGCATGACTTCTTATTGAAAATTGTCCACATATTTCACACAAGGACTTAAGATACTTGAATGAAGGAGGTAAGACATTGATTTTAATTCTCATTCTCTGTGTTGCAGGCTGTCAGTAAATATCCCCCGTGTTCCAATGATATTTCCTTCTGGATTCCTGAGGGATTTACATCCAACGACTTCTACGATCTTGTCAGATCTGTTTGCGGAGACATCGTTGAACAGGTGCTAATAATAATGATAATAACAATAATGATAATGTTTTATTCCTCCCTTCCGGGGGAAATTCTTTTTAAATGTCTGGGAGTGGGAGGCGAAAAAAATAATTTCATCTTAGTGATGTTTTAATTTGATGAATTTAAGGGTATTGATAACGTGTATTTGAGTCATAGCTCAAAAATACACTTGATTTAGTTAGGGACAGTTTGGTTTGTTTCATTAGAGTCTACCCCGTCCACCATACATGGTGATCTCAAGATGTACAGTATAGAGAATTGTTATATCTTTAAATTGCTGGGGATTATCATTTGTCCACGATTGACCTGAGTTGTACAATATTGACATGTGAGCTCGTTTCTATTGCTCATATCATAGAAAGGTTTAAAAGACCAAAAGTGTCAGGCGATGTCCCAAGGAACACAGTGTGAGACCTGCCTAGTATTTCCAGGATTCCAACCCCTCCCTTACGATCCTAAGTCTGGCAGCCTTACCACTGAGCCACTGATGCAACTAATGATGGCTGTGGTGCATGTCAAATATCATTGTAGTGTAGCATCATGTATGAATGTATGAATTCTTTTTCCAAGCTGTTATCGAGTGGCATGTTGCATGTACTATTTTCACCGAGGACTTGGTGTTTCAAGGCAAGGTGTTGGCCTCTCAACCAAAGGTCATGGATTTGTGCCTGACAGGTCGACAGATTTTCTCGAAATCTTTTTAGTACAACTCATCTCCCCACCGGTCCAGATAGGTGGATTGACACTTACGGAGAAGGAGGTCCTTTGTGTGTATCCACAACACTTTTTGTACGTTAAAGATCCCTTGGCCGTTTAGCAAGTTAATCTGGACAAAATAAAAATCCTACCAAAGAAAACACCCTGAGATAACCATAGTTGTGGTCGTGGGTAAAATCAAATAATAATCAAACTCCTATCTTCACAGTAACACTTACTGACGAATTCAAGCATCCGAAAACTGGCCTTTACAGTCATTGCTACAAAATTGTGTATCGACACATGGAAAAAACAGCTGACGCAGCAGGAAGTGAATGGTTTCATCAGAACGTCGAGATTCCAAGCAGCACAACATTTGAACGTACAGATCAGATGAGCATGGATTGACAACACTAACATGTGGAATTTTTTTGTTTTGTGTTCCATT
>JAXRKP010001237.1:0-20000 GCA_037039925.1 Doris montereyensis
GTATGTGTCGTAGTAATGAATTTAACACATTGTTTAAAAATATTTTTTTATTTTTTGTTGCCCCTTCATTAAGGAATCTAGTAAAATTCATCTTAGTTTTAATTCAAGTTCTTGCCTGTGGATGACAATTGAGCCAACAGCATGATTCATAATCCTTTGGCGATTTCAAACTCATGAAATAGTTTTTTAGACACGAGAAAAGTCCATAAACTGTCACCTGTTTGTTAACCAAATATCAGTTGTTGGAAAGATGATAGTGATTGTTGATAGAACAGTTTCGACTTCTTGGTTGCGTAGCGATAAGATTATCATGGTGTGCGGTCGTCGGTTCGAATCCTGGTCATACTGTCATACTCGTGTTCTAAAAAAGCACCTGACTGATACAGTTGAGCGTTGTAACGAAATCGCGGTGTTGTGAGTATGCAATCCTGGCGATATTGTTTCAAAACCAAAGGCTGGCCAGGGTGTATCTTTACAACGTTGTACTCTTAGGAACGATACTTCACTCTACATTTCTTCACTGGATGCAATCTAGTGTGAATGAGTACCCAGTTAAAGGTAGAGAAAGATCTTGTCGGAGTGTTAGTACAGAGTGACTAGCAGCTTGATGTATGCTTCCCAGTGAGTTGAGAATGACTTTGAATGGCACTGCCTGCTGGGGGATAATTAATGATGTACAGTCGGTGAGCCTGCACTTTTAGGGGATACGGACTATAAATCCATCTTTATTTTGATCTTTATAACCACCGAGGGTTCTTTGACATGCGCAAAGGCACATGGGACCTCCTAGACTATCGTTCGTCTCCAGATAGGACTAGGGCACTCATTCTATCCTGCCTAAAACATGATAAGGAGTTGTTTGTTTTTAAACGAAAAAATTAAGCCTGCAATACCAGGATTTGAACCCACAACATTTGGCGTGACAGGCGAGTGTCATACCTATTGAGCTATCCGCTCCCCTGGCAAAACTAAATTCCTACCAAACAAATACTATTTAGAAATAGCCCTACAATTTCTTAAACCTTAGACTTATTGACCATTTCATTATTCTGAATAAATAGAAGAGGCGATGAATTGGAGGGGAAGGAAGTATGGCCTGGCATCCATACTTATTCCTCAGAATAAAATTAGCCCAGGTGTAGCAGTGACAGCAACTGTTACAGTGTCGTCTATATTGACGTAAAAGACCGTATTACTTTCGTTTTCTTACCAGTATGAGAAAAGACAGCCAGTGTAGTCAATTGAAGCCCATTCAGATAAGCCTTTAGTCAGAAGATTCACTGTGCGATATGAGAATGTAGAGTAGCAACTTTTCAAAACGTACGCTTTGAACTCTCCATTACGTTGAAACATTCACTTTAGCTCACGAGCTGCTGAAATTCTTTAACATTCAATATTATGGAACGAAGTCTTAAAGGCGAATGTCCATTTTCAGCTGTCTGTAGTGTCCTGAACGAATTTTAGTTTGTTTTTGTTTATTCCCCAAACTAATATACTTTGAACATGTAATAGGAAGTTAAAAAGGGTGCAATTAATTGAATAAATGATGATGATGATGATGATGATGATGATGATGATGGTGATGATGATGATGATGATGATGATAATGATGATGATGATGAAGAAGAAGAAGAAAAAGAGGAAGAAGAAGAAGAAGAAGAAGAAGAAGAAGAAGAAGAAGAAGAAGAAAAAAAGAAGAAGAAGAAGAAGAAGAAGAAGGAGAAGAGTGATGACGTTTTTATTATGGAATCAATGATCATTCATTGCACAGGAACTTCCTAAACAGGTGAATCTGTAAACGGTTTTTAAAGGTGATATCATCTTCTGACAGTCTAACTGATGATAAAAGTTCGTTCCAGACAGAGAGGCCGAATTTGCAAAAACTACGTAAGGAATAATAATAAAAGAACAAGCGGGCTTAAACCCTGAATGAAAATCACTCTCACAGGGATTAAGCCCGCTGTCAAAAACGACGTCAAGCCAATCAATGGAGCTCTTTTAGCTTTAGGAGGGATTAGCCTATGTCACGCCGACCAATAAAAGCCCTTCTAGTCCTAGGCCTAGTCTGAATGGTTATCAGAATCACTGGCCACAAAAGCACATTATCATCTTTTCAACATTATGACTTGATTTCTGAATCTGAACACAAGAAAATTAATTAAAAATGCATTGTAAAACAAACGAATCTTGCATTGATGTCCGAAAGATCTTCAACACCGAAAATCTACGCCTATGCCTAGCAAGCAGGGATGTTTAGGTATAGATCTCTATTTAGATCTAGATCTGGGCCTTGAACACTGCCAAGTTCCTTGTCATTTGTCTGTAAAATCAGCAGCTACAGAAATGTAATAAATCAGAATCAAATTATGTCGGATTGGCAGAAGTGTTTATGTAAATGAGGGTAGTAGAAACATAGCTTATCTGTGTAAATCTCATAATGGTAGCTATTTATTTGTGTAAATCTCATAATGGTAGCTATTTATCTGTGTAAATCTCATAATGGTAGCTATTTATCTGTGTAAATCTCATAATGGTAGCTATTTATCTGTGTAAATCTCATAATGGTAGCTATTTATCTGTGTAAATCTCATAATGGTAGCTATTTATCTGTGTAAATCTCATAATGGTAGCTATTTATTTGTGTAAATCTCATAATGGTAGCTATTTATCTGTGTAAATCTCATAATGGTAGCTATTTATTTGTGTAAATCTCATAATGGTAGCTATTTATCTGTGTAAATCTCATAATGGTAGCTATTTATCTGTGTAAATCTCACAATGGTGGCTATTTATCTGTGTAAATCTAATAATGGTAGCTATTTGTCTGACATTGTCATTTCAGAGAACGAAATATTGGAAGATTACTTAATCTGGATGTTATGAAAAGTATGGGGCCTGACTGTCTCCATTCAAATTTATTGAAAGAGGTCGCTAATGAAATACGTTTTCCTCTTTCTATTATTTTCAATAACTCTCTTAAAACAGGAATTGTATCAAATGACTGGAAATTAGCTAATGTTACAGCAATTTTTGTTTTAAGAAAATAGATGCGACGCAGAAAATTATCGTCCAATTAGTCTAACATGTATCATAAGTAAAATACTTGAATCCGTTTTTATAAGACTTTTCTTAAATCTTACAATGTGCTGTCTGGATGTTAGAATGGCTTTCGCATTAAACGTTCTTGTATAACCCAACTATTGGAGGTTATGAAAGATTTCACTAAATATATTGATGATAAAAATACTATTGATGTTTCATATTTGGATTTTCGCAAGGCTTTTGTTTCAGTGCCCCATGAAAGATTCTTTGCAAAGTTTCAGGCTTACGGTATAGTAGATGATATATTATGTTCGATTAAATATTTCCTATCAAATTGCCGTCAGAAGTAATAATTAAAAATGAAGGTTCTGACTTACACCCGTTAAAAATGGTCTTCCCCAGGGTGGTGTGATAGGCCCTTTCTTATCCATACTATATATACATGATTTTGTAGAAAAAAGTACAAAGACGAGCCACAAGATTATGAAGAGAATTGGAGCATTGTGATATGTCATATAATGTAAGATTGAAATTTCTTCGACTCCCTCACTAGAATACAGAAGAAAACGGGGGCTCGGAGGGGGGAGGGATCTTATCCAATTGTATAAAATTGTTCTTAACATAGATAATATTGATTATAAATCATTTTTCAACTATTCTTATGTGACTTTACTCGGAGACATAGATTTAAGATTGATATTCAGGAAGTTTACTTCTGTGAGGCATACCTTTTTTTTTCATTATACAAACAGTCAAATTATGAATAATTTACTGTTCAAAACAAAAAAATGCAAACAGTATTAATTTTTTTAAATGTCATTGATATGGAGTTCTATAATTTAAAATATTTTTCTGATGAATAAATGTGCATCGTTCTTATTGGTTACTATATGTTCATTCATTTTTTAAAAACTCAATGATTATTTTGAGATGTATTGGGCATTTAAAGGTCAAATGACCTACATCGTCCCTGAAAGAATATGACGATACAGTAGCATGACATCCTGGGGCAAACTTTAACCAGTGTACTTTAAATATCGTAATAAATAAAATTAGACAGAATAATCAACTAGGCTTACAGGTCTAGACTGAAACAATTAAATATTGGTCTTGTTTATGAGCAGTGCTCTCGTTTTTTGTTTTTTTTTTCGCTTTACAGTTTCAATCAGTTTGCAGTCAAAGATCCAATAAAAATGAATTAAATGTTTCTATTGATATGAATAAATAAAGATGTTCATTTTGGTGTATATTGGTGTGTCATAATACAAATTACAGAACTTTATACGATTTTTGCTCATTTACCTTCTTTAAGACCGAGCTAAGCCAGCTTGTCAAAAATCGAATAAATTTTGAACTGATTAAAAATAACTCCAATTCCAAGTCACGCAGAAACTTCTGGGGTTTTTTTTTATAAGGATGGGAAATGTATTAAAGTGGCACGCCTGTTTAATGTACGCCAAGTGACACGTCATAGACGACATTGGTGATAATCACTTTGGTGCACACCTTTTCCGACAGGGGTTTTCTATTTTCTTTGACATTACACTGGCATAGTTGAGTAAGCAATAATCAACAATGCAGGGTAGATCTAGTTATAACTATTTTTATAAGCTGTCATTCAGACCTCCACATGAGAACAATTCTTCTGGACCAGTATCAACATGCTTTGCAAACATTCTCAGTATTCCATTCACGCTTCCTCTCGTGACTACGTTTCTGTATCAGCGACACATTGTGGTAACCCTGGGAAGTTTTTGCTGTGTGTTCTTTTCACCAAATTCTATTCTGTAGTTCCTCCTGACAATCGTCGGTGAATTGTATTCATGTAATCACAACCTTTCCTGTACTTTTATATAAGATAGTATAAAATAATATAAGCCAAGGCAAGACACCCTTCATTGATCCTTTAACACGAAATTACATCGCGTTTGTTCATATAATGCTCCCAATAAATAATCACATGCTTCAATATCTAGCGGCAGTGAAGGAGATTTTGATAAGTTGGACGGTTTTGTTTTTATTAATTTTTGAAAATGATCTATGTCTGTAGCAACTTTTAATTTTTTTAGCAAATTTAATCACGAAAAATATTTCAAAAATTTCAAGAGATATAACAAAAAAATGCTACTGAGTGATATTTTGTATCGCTTCATAATGTTACTGAGTGATATTTTGTATTGCTTCATAGATGCTACTGAGTGATATTTTGTATTGCTTCATAATGTTACTGAATGATATTTTGTATTGCTTCATAATGCTACGGAGTGATGTTTTCTATTGCTTCATAATGCTACTAAGTGATATTTTGCATTGCTTCATAATGCTACTGAGTAATATTTGTATTGCTTCATAGATGTTACTGAGTGATATTGCTTCATAGATGTTACTCAGTGATATTTTGTATTGCTTCATAGATGATACTGGGTGATATTTTGTATTGCTTCATAGATGTTACTGAGTGGTATTTTCTATTTCTTCATAGATGCTACTGAGCAATACTTTGTATTGCTTCATAATGCTAATGGACTGATCTTTTGTATTGCTTCATAATGCTACTGAGTGATATTTGTATTGTTTCATAATGCTACTGACTGATGTTTTGTATTGTTTCATAGATGCTACTGAGTGATATTTTGTATTGTTTCATAGATGCTACTGACTGATCTTTTGTATTGCTTCATAATGCTACTCAGTGATATTTTGTATTGCTTCATAATGATGCGGGTGATGTTTTCCTATTGCTTCATAATGCTACTAAGTGATATTGCATTGCTTCATAATGCTACTGAAGTAATATTTTGTATTGCTTCATAGATGTTACTGAGTTATATTGCTTCATAGATGTTACTCAGTGATATTTTGTGTTAGCTAGATGATACTGGGTGATATTTTGTATTTGCTTCATAGATGTTACTGAGTAGTATTTTCCATTTCTTCATAGATGCTACTGAGCAATACTCTTGTGTTGCTTCATAATGCTACTGACTGATCTTTTGTATTGCTTCATAATGCTACTGACTGATATTTTGTATTGCTTCATAATGCTACTGACTGATATTTTGTTGTTTCATAGATGCTACGACCCCAGTATTTTGTATTGCTTCATAATGCTACTGAGTGATATTTTGTATTGTTTCATAATGCTACTGACTGATGTTTTGTATTGCTTCATAATGCTACTAAGTGATATTTTGTATTGCTTCATAATGCTACTAAGTGATATTTTGTATTGCTTCATAATGCTACTGACTGATGTTTTTGTATTGCTTCATAATGCTACTAAGTGATATTTTGTATTGCTTCATAATGCTACTAAGTGATGTTTTGTATTGCTTCCTTAATGCTACTAGAAGTGATATTTTGTATTGCTTCATAATGCTACTGACTGATGTTTTTGTATTGCTTCACTAATGCTACTAAGTATTTTGTGTGCTTCATAAAGCTACTAAGTGATGTTTGTATTGCTTCATAATGCTACTGACTGATGTTTGTATTGCTTCATAATGCTACTAAGTGATGTTTTGTATTGCTTCATAATGCTACTAAGTGATGTTTTGTATTGCTTCATAATGCTACTAAGTGATGTTTTGTATTGCTTCATAATGCTACTGACTGATGTTTTGTATTGCTTCTAATGCTACTAAGTGATGTTTTGTAAATGCTTCATAATGCTACTAAGTGATATTTTGTATTGTTTCATAGATGCTACTGACTGATATTTTGTATTGTTTCATAGATGCTACTGACTGATATTTTGTATTGTTTCATAGATACTGCATGACTGATATTTTGTATTGTTTCATAGATGCTACTGACTGATATTTTGTATTGTTTCTAGATGCTACTGCCTGATATTTTGTATTGCTTCATAATGCTACTAGTGATGTTTTGTATTGCTTCATAATGCTACTAAGTGATGTTTTTATGTATTGCTTCATAATGCTACTAAGTGATGTTTTTGTATTGCTTCATAATGCTACTTTGATGTTTTGTATTGCTTCATAATGCTACTAAGTGATATTTTGTATTGCTTCATAGATGCTACTGACTGATATTTCTATTGTTTCATAGATGCTACCTGAGTGATATTTTGTATTGTTTCATAGATGCTACTAAGTGATATTTTATTGTTTCATAGATGCTACTGACTGATATTTTGTATTGTTTCATAGATGCTACTAAGTGATATTTTGTATTGTTTCATAGATGCTACTGAGTGATATTTTGTATTGTTTCATAGATGCTACTGAGTGATATTTTGTATTGTTATAGATGCTACTGAGTGATCTTTTGTATTGTTTCGTAGATGCTACTGAGTGATTGTTGTATTGCTTTACAATGGTACTGAGTGATATTTTGTATTGCTTCAAGAGATGTTACTGACTGATATTTTGTATTGTTTCATAATGCTACTCAGTGATATGTTGCATTGTTTCATAGATGTTACTGAATGATATTTTGTATTGCTTCATAACTACTACTGATATTTTGTATTGCTTCATAATGCTACTGACTGATATTTTGTATTGCTTCATAATGCTACTGCTGATTCTTTTGTATTGCTTCATATGCTACTGACTGATATTGCTTTAGATGTATTGCTTCATAATGATGTTACTGAGTGATATTTTGTATTGCTTCATAATGCTACTGAATGATATTTCGTATTGCTTCATAGATGTTACTGAATGATATTTTGTATTGTTTCATAATGCTACTGAGTGATATTTTACATTGTTTCATAGATGCTACTGAGTGATATTTTGTATTGTTTCATATATGTTACTGAATGATATTTTTTGTATTGTTTCATAGATGCTACTCAGTGATATGTTGCATTGTTTCATAGATGCTACTGAGTGTGATTGTTTGTATTGCTTCATAATGGTACTGACTGATATTTTGTATTGTTTCATAATGCTAAATCAGTGATATGTTGCATTGTTTCATAGATGTTACTGAATGATATTTTGTATTGCTTCATAGATGCTATTGAGTGATATTTTGTATTGCTTTATAGATGCTACTGACTGATATTTCGTATTGCTTCATAATGTTACTGAGTGATATTTTGTATTGCTTCATAATGTTACTGAGTGATATTTTGTATTGCTTTATAGATGCTACTGATTGATATTTTGTATTGCTTCATAAATGTTACTGAGTGATATTTTGCATTGCTTCATAATGCTACTGAGTGATATTTTTTATTGTTTCATAGATGATGCCTGAGTGATATTTTGTATTGCTTCATAATGTTACTGACTGATATTTTGTATTGCTTCATAATGCTACTGACTGATATTTTGTATTGCTTCATAATGCTACCAAGTGATATTTTGTATTACTTCATAGATGCTACTGGTGATATTTGTATTGCTTTATAATGGTATTGAGTGATATTTTGTATTGCTTCATTGATGTTACTGAGTGATATTTTGTATTGCTTCATAATGGTATTGAGTGATATTTTGTATTGCTTCATAATGGTATTGAGTGATATTTTGTATTGCTTCATTGATGTTACTGAGTGATATTTTGTATTGCTTCTTAATAGTACTGGTGATATTTTGTATTGCTTCATTGATGTTACTGAAGTGATATTTTGTATTTGCTTTATAGATGTTACTGATTAATTTATTTGGTATTGCTTCATAGATGTTACTGAATGATATTTTGTATTGTTTCATAATGCTACTAGGTGATATTTTGTATTACTTCATAGATGCTACTGAGCGATATTTTGTATTGCTTCATAATGCTACTGACTGATATTTTGTATTGTTTCATAGATGTAACTGGTGATATTTTGTATGCTTCATAATGCTCCTGAATGATATTTTGTATTGTTTTATAGATGTTACTGAGTGATATTTTGTATGCTTCATAATGCTACTCAGTGATATTTTGTATTGCTTCATAATGCTACTGAGCAATATTTTGTATTGTTTCATAGATGCTACTGAGTGATGTTTTTTATACTTCATAGATGCTACTAAGGGATATTTTGTATTGGTTCATAATGCTACTGAGTTATAATATGTATTGCTTCATAGATGCTACTGAGTGATAGTTTATATTGCTTCATAATGCTACTGAGTGACGATTTGTATTGTTTCATAATGTTACTGAGTGATAATGTGTATTACTTCATAGATGCTACTGAGTGATAATTTGTATTGCTTCATAATGTTACTGATTCATAATTTGTATTGCTTCACTATGTTACTGAGCGATAATTTGTATTTCTTCATAATGCTAATGAGTGATACTTTGTATTGTTTCATAGATGATACTGAGTGATATTTTGTATTGTTTCATAATGCTACTGAGTGATATTTTGTATTGCTTCATAATGCTACTGAGTGATATTTTGTATGCTTCATAATGCTACTGAGTGATATTTTGTATGCTTCATAATGCTACTGAGTGATATTTTGTATTGTTTCATAGATATTACTGAATGATATTTTGTATTGTTTCATAGATGCTACTGAGTGATAATTTGTATTGCTTAATAATGTTACTGAGTGGTATTTTTGTATTGCTTCATGGATGCTACTGGGTGATATTTTTGTATTGCTTCATAGATGCTACTGAGATATTTTGTATTGTTCTAATGCTACTGAGTGATATTTTGTAGTGCTTCATAATGTTACTGAGTGATAGTTTCTATTGTTTCATAAAGGCTATTGAATGTTATTTTTTGTATTGCTTCATAATGCTACTAAACGATATTTTGTATTGCTTCATAAATGTATTGAATGATATTTTGTATTGCTTCATAATGTTACTGAGTGATATTTTGTATTGCTCCATAATGCTATTGAATGATATTTTGTAGTGCTTCATAGTGCTATTGAATGATATTTTGTAGTGCTTTATAATGCTATTGAATGATATTTTGTAGTGCTTTTATAATACTATTGAATGATATTTTGTAGTGCTTCATAATGCTATTGAGTGATATTCTGTATTGCTTCATAAATGCTATGATCAGTATTGGGGAACAATCGGACCATAATTAAAAAGAGAAGAAAGCAAATCATTGTTAGAAAGTAATATTTTGGGAACATCGCATCTAAAACTATTTTTTCTGCCATTTGAATGTTTTTTTCGCATCCAAACCTAGAAAAGAATAGTATAATACTTTGCAACGTAATACAATCTTGAGAGAGTCTTAAATACTTCTAGTCGACCCTATTTCAATTGCTCCGGTCCCTTTATACTCATGTCGGGTGACAGTTTCTTTGATAAACAAGTGCGAGGATATCTCTCGTAATCTCCTGCCCGATCTAAGCTAATATTGATATCACAAGTAGATTTTGGAGTTTTTGGTACAACAGATGTGATGAAAGTTAGGCCTGCATCGTTTCTAAAGAAAAATCTTACAAAAGGAAAGAATTGATACTGATTTTTGTATAGCCTCAATGTCAAGGGAATGCAATTCAATTCAATTCAATTATCTTTTTAATCCTTTAAAAGAAATTATAGTTGTGTAATGGACTGCTCATGCAATAATTCGATAAACTAGGTGTCCAATTTGGGATAAAATGCCTTTATTAAGGAGCCCCCCCCTCCTTTGTTTAATGCTACATAGTGTTATTCTTGATTGTGGCCGCCTTTCTAGTTTTTCATCAAAATTTATACTAAGATATTTATATTCTTTGACCTTTTCAACAATTTCGATTTTAATTATGATTTTTTGAAGGGTCTGGATCTGGTATCCCAGAGCTAAAAATACTTTCTTTCAGGGTTTTTTCACGTTTATTTGTAAACAGTGTCCATCACACAAGTGGACAAAATTATTAACTGTTTGTATGTAGTTTGTGATAAGGGGACTCGGTAGTCCAGAGGCAAGGTGTCGGCCTCTCAACCAAAGGTGGTGGATTCGAGCCCCGCCAACGGTTGACAAATTTTCTCAGTTTTTCAGACCCCTGGTCCAGGTAGGTGGATCGACACTTAGTCCCATTGGATACGGACGATAAAAATGAAGCCTTATGTGCACATCACAACATTCTGGGCACGTTATAAGATCACGTGGCTATTTACAGGGCATTCCGGGCAAAATTTTAAATCCTACCAAAAAGCCCGACTCACCTCGGTTGTGGATGTGGGTAAATCAAATCAAATCAAATCAAATCAAATCAAATCAAATCAAATCAAATCAAATTTGTGATATTTGCTTCTGTAATAAGTGCTTGAATTGACGTGTCATCAGCATATTTTGTCAAATAAACGTATCCAAGAGATGTCCGACGTATTCAAGAGATGTCCGACAGCTGTGATCGAAGAGCCTCTGGTGAACTTCCATGCGATATGGCTTGAGAGGCAGATGGAATCTCGAAATTTTTCTTACCGATTCTCCTGTACATTTAATTTTGCTGGTCCTGTCTTGCACATTTGATTTCGTTGGTCCTGTCTTGCACATTTGATTTCGTTGGTCCTGTCTTGCACATTTGATTTCGTTGGTCCTGTCTTGCACATTCGATTTCGTTGGTCCTGTCTTGCACATTTGATTTCGTTGGTCCTGTCTTGCACATTTGATTTCGTTGGTCCTGTTTTGCACATTTGATTTCATTGGTCCTGTCTTGCACATTTGATTTCGTTGGTCCTGTCTTGCACATTCGATTTCGTTGGTCCTGTCTTGCACATTTGATTTCGTTGGTCCTGTTTTGCACATTTGATTTCATTGGTCCTGTCTTGCACATTTGATTTCGTTGGTCCTGTCTTGCACATTTGATTTCGTTGGTCCTGTCTTGCACATTTGATTTCGTTGGTCCTGTCTTGCACAAATGAACACAAATATGTGAATGCACCGTAGTAGTTCACTACCGTAGCGTAAGTTTTTTTAATTTGACCGATCATTGTATGACACAGAAACAAAAGTGTGGACACTATCAAACACACACACACACACACACACACACACACACACAGTTCAACTCAGTGAGCTGACATCAAAGAAAGTAGTGGGAAAAGAGAGAGCAGGAAAAGAAAGAGTGCTGGAAAAGAAGTCAAGTTTCAGATTTCTTGGTGGACAGTGAAAACTGGACGAGTGGATTAGAGGGGGGGGAGATAATTGCTGGGAATCACTTGTAATGACCCCCAATCTGCCTGCGTTCCACTGAATGTCAGGGGTGAATGAGAAAAGATCTTTCCTTATCCCTTTACCAGTAGCAGACGATGGGAACCGAACGTTTTGCCATCTGCGACGTCTCAATGCTGTGATGTTAGACCCGAATGTTCACCCCACAGATCGGTATTTATGTGAAATTTTTTTTAATACCTTTTGCACTATATACAATAACCTTCTTATATCAATCTTATTTTCTTTGTTTGTTTATTTCTTTCTTTCTTTCAAGTAACCCTGTCCACCATGGTGGTGATCTCAGGTTTGTAGCTGACCAATGTTACTGACGATTGGTCAGGCACAACATAAAGCATTAAAAAAAATATTATATTCAATTCACAACCCGTTAACGTAGGAAGAGAGAGCTGCAGATAGAGATATCGACACTTTTTCTTGTGTTTTATTGACAGTATAGAGGATGGTTCTATATGAAACAATGCCATATAAATGAGAAATGAAAAAAAAGTGAGATGAGAAATGGAGAGAGAGAGAGAGAGAGAGAGAGAGAGAGAGAGAGAGAGAGAGAGAGAGAGAGAGAGAGAGAGAGAGAGAGAGAGAGAGAGAGAGAGAGACAGAGAGAGAGAGAGAGAGAGAGAGAGAGAGAGAGAGAGAGAGAGAGAGATAGAATTAGAGAGAGAGATAGATAAAGAGAGAGAGAGAGAGAGAGAGAGAGAGGAGACTCTCCCTCTTCCTCTCCCTCTTTCTCTTTCACACACACACACACACACACACTCTCTCTCTCTCTCTGTCTCTCTCTGTCTCTCTCTGTCTCTCTCTGTCTCTCTGTCTCTCTGTCTCTGTCTCTGTCTCTGTCTCTGTCTCTGTCTCTGTCTCTGTCTGTCTCTCTCTCTCTCTCTCTCTCTCTCTCTCTCTCTCTCTCTCTCTCTCTCTCTCTCTCTCTCTCTCTCTCTCTCTCGCATCAGACGCTTGAATGGGATCATTTTACGGGGGGGGGCGGGGGGGGGGGGGGGGGTCAAGCCCACACGATCTATAAATGCGTTCAAACCGCGACTGCGAAGGAAATGAGGCGGGAACGGAGATGCCATTGTTGCCAGAAGAACTCAAACACCAGAAGAAATAATACCCAAACTCTATTATCAATTGGTGTAGCATTGATCGGTGGCTTGGGGAAGGAGAAAGAGAAGGGGGAAAACCTACTCGCTGTTTAAACGAATAAAGACGCACAAGGAAAAACAATTGTGATAAAAGGAGCATTGCAAAATAACATATTTCTCTCAAAGAAATGATAGGCTTCATGATAAGCGGCCCTATCGAAACAATTAATGCGCGTTTAGTTGGGAAATCAATACAAGTGCACTCCAATGATTCAACTAAAATAAAGTGAATTCGAACGAGCGCTCACGTGAATAAAGGAATATGAGAAGAGTCTTCAAAGTACGGTTTCATGGAACGTAGAAACTACGTCTGTCTTTTATATTATGTCCGTATTTTATACAAAGAGTGTAATATGCGTATAATTATCTTTTTTTTTCTTGCATTATGCCACACGCATATAACGCGAATCTACAATTATTGCTGACACAATTAGATTTTGTTTACAATGCAAAAGAAAGCTCTAAATTTCCATTTCCGGAAATAATGTGAATCTCTTGATTTCAAAATCGGTTCAGCTTAGTATAGGAAATGAAGGAAATGAGGTTAAATGTAACTCTTTGAAATAGTTGTTAAATCGGATGTTTTCATGACATTTGGCAAATTTTGAGGACCGGAGTTTAAATCTGACATTAGCGTTTAGATTTGACAAAGAAAATATTTTCACTCTAAATTTCTTCCGACTGGCAAAAGAGCTTTGACGTCACCATGGCGACCGGAGCGTCCAAAATACATCGTGAAAATTCGCCACAAGTAGCGTATTTTGTAAACTACGCGCGTTCCTGGCACGTAAAAAGGAAGTAGAAAGAAATGTGACCATTGAAGCATACACCAAAGTAAAAAGGAGGTAGAAAGAAATGTGATCATTGAAGCATACACCAAAGTAAAAGGAGGTAGAAAGAAATGTGATCATCGAAGCATACACCAAAGTAAAAGGAGGTAGAAAGAAATGTGACCATTGAAGCATACACCAAAGTAAAAGGACGTAGAAAGAAATGTGACCATTGAAGCATACACCAAAGTAAAAGGAGGTAGAAAGAAATGTGAGCATTGAAGCTTACACCAAAGTAAAAAGGGAGGTAGAAATGTGACCATTGAAGCTTACACCAAAGTAAAAGGAGGTAGAAATGTGACCATTGAAGCTTACACCAAAGTAAAAGGAGGTAGAAAGAAATGTGACCATTGAAGCTTACACCAAAGTAAAAAGGAGGAGAAAGAAATGTGACCATCAAAGCTTACACCAAAGTAAAAAAGGAAGTAGATAGAAATGTGACCATTGAAGCTTACACCAAAGTAAAAAGGAGGTAGAAAGAAATGTGAGCATTGAAGCTTACACCAAAGTAAAAGGAGGTAGATAGAAATGTGACCATTGAAGCTTACACCAAAGTAAAACGGAGGTAGAAAGAAATGTGACCATTGAAGCATACACCAAAGTAAAAAGGAGGTAGAAAGAAATGTGATCATTGAAGCTTACACCAAAGTAAGAAGTGTAGCTTACACCAAAGTAAAAAAGGAAGAAAGAATTGTGATCATTGAAGCTTACACCAAAGTAAAAGCATGGGCGAATTTTCAGACGCTTAAAAAGATGCACGTATAAAAGAAACGCCTATAAAACAGGTGCTTATGAAAGAAGCAAGTGTGAAAGCACGTGTATAAAAGATGTACGTATAAAGAAGCAAGTGTGAAAGCTACGTGTATAAAAAGATGTACATATAAAGGAAGACGCCTATAAAAGATGTACGTATAAAGAAGCAAGTGTGAAAGCTACATGAAAAAAGATGTACGTATAAAGAAGCAAGTGTGAAAGCTACATGTATAAAAGATGTACGTATAAAAAAACAAGTGTGAAAGCTACGTGTATAAAAGATGTACGTATAAAGAAGCAAGTGTGAAAGCTACGTGTATAAAAGATGTACGTATAAAAGAAGCAAGTGTGAAAGCTACATGTATAAAAGATGTACGTATAAAAGAAGCAAGTGTGAAAGCTACATGTATAAAAGATGTACGTATAAAGGAAGCAAGTGTGAAAGCTACGTGTATAAAAGATGTACGTATAAAAGAAGCCCGTATAAAAGACACACAAATAAAAGATGTACGTATAAAAGAAGCAATGCTACATGTATAAAAGATGTGTGTATAAAAAAACATGAATAAAAGATGCAAGTATAAAAAACACATGAATAAAAGATGTCTCTAGTATAAAAGACACCTGTATAAAAGATGTGCAAATAAAAGACACTACAAATAAAAGATAATACATATAAAAAACACATGAATAAAAGATGTCTATATAAAAAACACATGAATAAAAGATGTGTGTATAAAAAACACATGAATAAAAGATGTCTATATAAAACACATGAATAAAAGATGTCTATATAAAAGACACATGAATAAAAAGATGTGTATAAAAAACACATGAATAAAAGATGTATGTATAAAAAACACATGAATAAAAGATGTATGTATAAAAAACACATGAATAAAAGATGTGTGTATAAAAAAACACATGAATAAAAGATGTGTGTATAAAAAACACATGAATAAAAGATGTGTGTATAACAGATACACCGTACAAAAAGACTCAGGTGTGTATAACAGATACACCGTACAAAAAAGACTCAGGTGTGTATAACAGATACACAGTACAAAAGACTCAGTGTGTATAACAGATACACCCGTACAAAAAGACTCAGGTGTGTATAACAGATACACCGTACAAAAAAGACTCAGGTGTGTATAACAGATACACCGTACAAAAAGACTCAGGTGTGTATAACAGATACACCGTACAAAAAAACTCAGGTGTGTATAAGAGAACAGATACAGGTGCGCCATTACAAACAGCCATTGTAACAGATGTGTGTATAAGACGATACACCGTTTACAAATGTGACTAAGGTGTGTATAACAGATACACCGTACAAAAAAACTATAAGACATGTGTATAACAGATGTGTGTGTACAATGCGTGTATAAAGACAGTGTTTATAACAGATGTGTGTGTAAAGGTGCGGTGTATAAAGACGTCTTTATAACAGATGTGTGTGTAAGAGATGTGTGTATAAAGACGCGTGTATAACAGATGTGTGTGTAAGAGATGCGTGTATAAAGACGCGTGTATAACAGATATGTCTGTAAGAGACGTGTGTATAAAGACGTCGTGTATAACAGATGTGTGTGTAAAGAGATGCTTGTATAAAGACGCGTGTATAACAGATGTGTCTATAAAGAGATGCGTGTATAAAGATGCGTGTATAACAGATATGTCTGTAAGAGACGCGTGTATAAAAGACGCGTGTTATAACTGATGTGTGTGTAAGAGATGCGTGTATAAAGACGCGTGTATAACAGATGTGTGTGTAAAGTGCGTGTATAAAGACGCGTGTATAAAGACGCGTGTATAACAGATGTGTCTGTAGAGATGCGTGTATAAAGACGCGTATATAACAGAATGTGTGTAAGAGATGCGTGTATAAAGACGCGTGTATAACAGATGTGTGTACAGAAGATGCGTGTATAAAGACGCGTGTATAACAAACGTGTGTATAACAGATGTGTGTACAGAGTGTGTGTATACCAGATGTGTGTATAACAGATGTGTATCACAGATGCGTGTATAACAGATGTGTGTGTAAAGATGCGTGTATAAAGACGCGTGTATAACAGATGTGTGTAAAAGATGCGTGTATAAAGACGCGTGTATAACAGATGTGTATATAAAGACGTGTGTATAACAGATGTGTGTATAACAGATGTGTGTATAACAGATGTGTGTATAACAGATGTGTGTAACAGATGTGTGTATAACAAATGTGTGTATAACAGATGTGTGTATAACATATGTGTATAACAGATGTGTGGATAAAGATGTGTGTATAAAGACGCGTGTATGACAGATGTGTATAACAGATGTGTGTATAACGAGATGTGTGTATAACGAATAGATAATATGACAGATGTGTGTATAACATATGTGTGTATAACAAATGTGTGTATAACAGATGTGTGTATAACATATGTGTGTATAAAGATGTGTGTATAACAGATGTGTGTATAACAGATGTTGTATAACGAGATGTGTACAACAGATGTGTGTATAACAGATGTGTGTATAAAGACGTGTATGACAGATGTGTGTAACAGATGTGTGTATAACAAACGTGTGTATAACAATGTGTGTGTAAGAGATGTGTGTATAAAAGACGTGTGTATAACAGATGTGTGTATAACAGATGTGTGTATAACATGTGTGTTAAAAGATGCGTGTATAACAAGTACATAACAGATGTGTGTGTGTAAAAGATGCGTGTATGTGTGTGTAACAAATGTGTATAAAAGACGTGTGTATAACAGATGTGTGTATAACAGATGTGTATAACAGATGTGTGTATAACAGATGTGTTCAGCGTGTATAACAAATGTGTGTATAACGAATGTGTGTATAACAGATGTATTGATATAACATGTGTGTGTATAACAGATGTGTGTATAAATACGCGTGTATAACAGATGTGTATAGATGTGTGTAACAGATGTGTGTATAAATTCGAGTGTATGTGTGTATAACAGATGTGTGTATAACATATGTGTGTATAACAGATGTGTATAACAGATTCAATGTGTATAAAGACGCGTGTATAACATATGTGTATAACAGATGTGTGTATAACAGATACAACAGATATAACAGATGTGCATACAATTCGCGTGTATAACAGAATGTGTATAACATACAGATTCAGTGTGTGTATAACAGATGTGTGCATACAATTCGTGTGTATAACAGACGTGTGTATAACAGATATTGTGTATAACAGACGCGTGTATAACAGATGTGTGTAACAGATATGTGTATAATTGATGTATAACAGATGTGTGCATACAATTCGCGTGTATAACATAGATGTGATGCATGTATAACAGATGTGTGCATACAATTCGCGTGTATAACAGATGTGTATAACAGATGAGTGTATAACAGATGTGTGTATAACAGATGTGTGTGTAACAGATGTGTGTGTAACAGATGTGTATGTGTAACAGATGTGTGTATAACAGATGTGTGTATAACAGATGTGTGTATAACAAATATGTATATAACAGATGTGTGTTTAACAGATGTGTGTATTTTGGTAGGATTTAAAATTTTGCCCGGACTGCCATGTAAACAGCCAAGGAATTTTAACGTTCACAGAATGTTGTGATCTGCACACGGGACGTCCTTTTTATCGTCCGTCTCCGATGGGACTAGGTGCCTATCCACCTACCTGGACCAGAGAGTACAGTTCACCTGGAAAAAGAAACTCGAGAAAATATGTCAACCGTTGGCGGGGCTCGAGCCCACTATCTTTTGGTTGAGGCCGACGCCTTGCCTCCTGGACTTCCGACTCCCCCTCACAAAAAGACACATAAATCCTTGTTGTTATAATCGTCCATGAAAAACCATTGCTCCCATTGCTATCGTCTTTCGTCTTTGTCGTGATATTATTATTATAGGGATTCATTATCTAATTCTAGTAAGAATGTGCATGGTATTGTATCATAACATAATATTTTGTATCAGAAATATTCTTCATGGTCTGTTGTTTTCTTTTGTTTTTTTCTGTTATTTGTATTCGTGCATCGAAGTATCACCAAGAAAGAAAAGAAATGAATGAATAAATGCATGAGAGAACGAATACTGTAGAAAATGTACCACCAGAAAAGTATTTTCTGTCTGGACAATGAACTTTTTTTGGTCATACCTTCTCTTATCTGATCCTCCTTCCTATAGATCTCTATAATTATACCCAGATACTAAAATTAGAACACAAAGATTTCCGAGATAAAATTACAGGAGAAACCCAGTGATCGAGAGTATTCAACACTCGGATGTAGATAACAATAGACAATAATGTTATAAAAAATAAAGTTCCATCAAGGTCCTTAAGGCCCATAGAGCGGAGCTTATCGGTTTCTATAACGTGAAGCGGAACAGGTGACAGTAATCACCCCCTGGCCAGGACGCTAGTCTGACGCAGGTTTGTATTCCCAAGCTAATGCTTGTACATTTACACTTGGGTAAGTGGGAAAAATGCGTGTTAAGTGTCTTTCCCAGGAACACAACGTCGGACCTGCTTTGCAGGATTCGAGCTCGGGACCTCATGATCTCAGCAGCTAACCGCTCGGCCACGGGCGCTGCAAAATGTTTTATATTATAATAAATATGAAAACAGTGGTGTCGGCCTAAGAAACTAGTGTCTAAATAAAGAGTCGGACCGCATTTAGCTATACTAGTACATGTATATTTATATACGCCATGAAAAAGAAAGCGCGCTACCAAACTGAGTTAACTATGTTTATCTTGATACTTTTCAGTAATGAAGAGTATGTTCAATTCAGAATTGTTTCAGTTGTATTTCTACACAACGGTGTATTGATATATCAACACTTACGTGCTGTAAGACCATTTGCTCTTGTCTGTAATTAAAAAATGTCATAGTCTTTTCAACCCGCACGGTTGCCAGCATATCTCAAACGAGGGTCAGGTGTCAAAGTTTGTTTTTAATGGCAAGGCCGAAAGGAAAGGTGGGCGTGGGCGTGGGGGAGAAAGGTTAGGGGCGGTTGCTCACATCAGTTTCGATAGTCTGTGGTGTGTCCACAACAACTGGACTGTTTTGATGTCCTTCCCCACTTTCCCAGCCCAGTATCTCTTGCATCTTGGGCATTT
>JAXRKP010001237.1:25000-27500 GCA_037039925.1 Doris montereyensis
CCTCTTTTGTATTGTGTTGGTCTCTTAGGCGTTGTGTTGGTCTACCGATAGACAATCAAGTTCCTTTCGTGTTGTGTTGGTCTACCACTAAGTCTACCGATAGACAATCAAGTTCCTCTTTCGTGTTGTGTTGGTCTACCACTAGACTAGACAATCAAGTTCCTCTTTCGTGTTGTGTTGGCCTACCACGATAGACAATCAAGTTCCTCTTCATGTTGTGTTGGTCTCGATAGACAATCAAGTTCCCTTGTGTTGGTCTACCACTAGACTAGACAATCAAGTTACTCTTTCGTGTTGTGTTGGTCTACCGATAGACAATCAAGTTCCTCTTTCGTGTTGTGTTGGTCTACCAGTAGGCAATCAAGTTCCTCTTTCGTGTTGTGTTGATCTATCAGTAAGCAATAAAACGAGTTTGCTTTTACTCTCCCCGAAAATTCGTGCTGTTCTGCGTTTTCTCAATCAAATATGACGACGTTGGGTTAGATTGTGCAGCAAACCCTCTAAATATTTACTCAACCAGTGCTCTCGTTCTTTATATAGCGCAAGCAACAAATTGGAAAACTGCGTTCATAATTCTGACAAAAAAATGACCTTGGGTCATGACGAATCTAAAATCTTCTTTTTTTATTCACTTCTCAATCTTCATTCAAAATCACATCCAAACATATTTAGGAGTTAAAACGCAATAAACCGTTTTCAGCTACCGAAATCACATTCACATATATTCGATTGCTACACAATGCAATGACCAGTTGACCACTGCTATGGCACCTCGGTGAATGGACTATTTCAGACATTTTTAAACTGTGCAACAATAAAATTATTTTTGATTTGAGATTTCTTTACTTCTTATATAGATGATGTCCATTGTTACAATTCTCTTATTCTGATATTTCATCGCCATTAAAAAAAACCATCAAACAACACAACAAGATCTCTCTCTCTCTCTCCCTCCCTCTCTCTCTCTCACTCTCTCTCTCTCTCTCTCTCTCTCTCTCTCTCTCTCTCTCTCTCTCTCTCTCTCTCTCTCTCTCTCTCTCTCTCTCTCTCTCTCTCTCTCTCTCGCTCTCTTTCTCTTTCTTTCTCTCTCTCTCTCTCTCTCTCTCTCTCTCTCTCTCTCTCTCTCTCTCTCTCTCTCTCTCTCTCTCTCTCTCTCTCTCTCTCTCTCTCTCTCTCTCTCTCTCTCTCTCTCTCTCTCTCTCTCTCTCTCTCTCTCTCTCTCTTAGTTCTTCTAATAATTGTACAGGTTGAAACAAGGAAATTGGAGAGATAGAGAAATGCTGTCATGAAGGCTTCCAGACAGAATGAGGATGCTTCCAAGAGAAATGGAGATAAGAGAGAGAGAGAGAGAGAGAGAGAGAGAGAGAGAGAGAGAGAGAGAGAGAGAGACAGACAGACAGACAGACAGAGAGACAGAGACAGAGACAGAGACAGAGACAGAGACAGAGACAGACAAACTGACAGACAGACAGACAGAAAGAGGGAAACAGAGGGAGGCAAATAGACAGAGAGAGGAGACAGACAGACAGACAGATAGACAGACATGGAGAGACAGGGAGGGGGAAAAGAGAGACAGACAGACAAACAGAGACAGAGAGAGATAGGCATACATACAGACAGACAGAACATTGCAATATTGCAAGTGTTTCATGTATGAGGATATTTAACGTTCGGTCCTTTGCCTTCCAACGACACATTTCTAGCTCCGAAGAAAGATATCGTTAATTTTGTTAAATGATAACGACAACATATAATAATATTCATTTATGGAACGGCTTTATTCATACACGCATATATTCACCCACGCACGAGTGGGACGACCACTATCAATCACATGCAATCGACTTTTTGACACGTACAAAAGAACACAAATTTCGCCATGATGCATCACCGCCTTGCTCCGCCTACCCCATTAGAAGGAGCGCGCGGCCAAACGGACCTACCCGATGACGTTGACAAGATGAATCCACCTTTAGTGCGTGCGTCACGCGACCAGTGTCTGTGCCAGCCTTGTTTTTCCCTGGTTGACATACTTCCGGTGTTCTGGCCAGAGTCGAGACTTTTCCCTTCCCTTTCAGACGCCAGTTCTCTCTTTGACATTGTAATCCGGTCACGTGGCTTTAAAACCGGATTCGGCTTGCTCTGCCTTACTGGAGCTACTAACTGGTCTTGTTGTTGGGGCACCTTGGTCTTTTGTATTTTGTATTATTTAAAGTTCAACTCTCAGGTTCCGTCACAACCAATGGTTTTTGTGAGTTTCATACTCCAGTCATGTTCTCTTAGTCTCTCTGTATTATGTCTGTCTGTCTGTCTGCTTGTTTCTATGTCTCCTGTCTGTTTCTATGTCTCTGTCCGTCTGTCTGTAAGCCTGTTTTACATGCCTCTGTCAGTGTCTGCCGCTGTCTGTCTCCTGTCTGTCTGTCACTGTCTCTGTGTTTGTCTATGTCTCTGTCTCTCTGTCTCTATCTCTCTTTCTCTGTCTCTATCTCTATCTGTCTCT
>JAXRKP010001237.1:32500-42500 GCA_037039925.1 Doris montereyensis
TGTGTACGTTGCACAATATTATACTCGTATTTTACATTCGAGCTAACATGCTTATTATAGATCATAGGTAATAGTAAGTCACTTTTTGCAGCGCCCTGGCTTGATCTAATTGGCATGCTCTAAGACGTTTGACAGAAATCACACAAATGGACAGGAACGATGATTTAAAGGTTTTTATTATTTTTATAGTGAGTTCCAAACAATGGATACGGTGTTAGAGAAATAGTCGCCTGCAAATTTGGTTTTTGGACCGCACCGCCTCTTTTTTAAGGTTGATTGCGTTGGATTATCATAGGCTTTTAGTCAGAACGTTGATGTCAATCAGAGCGTCAAGATGTTTAGGATCATGTCTGTTTATGTATTTGTAGGTGTGGCAAGCAATGTTGAAAGTAGTGCATCGAGTTCAGGACAGGGCTGATGCGCTCACATAATATTTTCTTTGTAGACCCAGAAATCTTTGATTTGAATCAACTGCTACTTTTATTAGACATTTTGCCGATTTGCCTTAGAGAAGAGCGTGCAATAATCGAGTGAGTTTGTTATGAAGCTATGTACGATGATTCTCGATGATTTCTGATTTGTACCGATTTCTCAGATAGCAATGAACAGTTTTCAGCACAATGAACAGTTTTCAGTCAGGGGAATGTTTACATGACGTTCTTCCACAGTTCGTAGAGATGAAGGCCAAGATTGTGGACACATTTTAAACGATTGATTGTACTGAGATGAAGGCCAAGATTGTGGACACATTTTAAACGATTGATTGTACTGTACTGAGATGAAAGCCAAGATTGTGGACACATTTTAAACGATTGATTGTACTGAGATGAAAGCCAAGATTGTGGACACATTTTAAACGATTGATTGTACTGAGATAAAGCAAGATTGTGGACAAGATTGTGGACACATTTTAAACGATTGATTGTATTGTGAGATAAAGGCCAAGATTGTGGACACATTTTAAACGATTGATTGTACTGAGATGAAAGCCAAGATTGTGGACACATTTTAAACGATTGATTGTACTGAGATGAAGGCAAGATTGTGGACACATTTTAAACGATTGATTGTACTGAGATGAGGATGAAGGCCATTTTAAACGATTGATTGGAGATAAGATGCCATTTTAAACGATTGATTGTACTGAGATGAAGGCCAAGATTGTGGACACATTTTAAACGATTGATTGTACTGAGATAAAGGCCAAGATTGTGTTCACATTTTAAACGATTGATTGTACTGAGATAAATGCCAAGATTGATTGATTGACTCTTCCCGTTTTAAACGATTGATTGTACTGAGATAAAGGCCAAGATTCGTTTGAACACATTTAAACGATTTATTGTACAATCTCTCGATGGGAGATAGACTCGACGATTTATTGTCCTCTTCCGTTTTAAGGACAATGAGTTCGGTTTATCCTCCTTTGATTCGTTTAGGTTCGTCCATGATTTTACTTTAAAAGCTCATGCCTCAATCGAATTCATGACTAAATGCGATGATTTAGATGATACTGGAAGATGAATATCGGCGTAAAGGTGGTAGTCGACGACGGCCGATGACAAACTATGTCCCAGAGGTGATGTGTAGATGGTGAATAGGATAGGTCCAAGGACCGAGCCTTGTTGAACGCCAAATTTGAGTGATGTTGATGTGCTTGATGATCCATTAATTAGGATTTTCCATTTTCGATCAGTAAGGTATTCGATGAATCAGTTAAGAGCATCACCTTCTACCGCAAAATCTTGCCTGAGTCTCGCCAGTAATATTATGTGAACGATAGTGTCAAAGGCGGCGCTCGGTCCGAAAGAAGTAGTAATACATTGAGATTGCTCTCAAGGAGGTTGATAATTTTGTTGTAGACACACAAAAGGGATGTTTCGGTGCTGTGTCCAGTTTTGTATTCAGATTGGAAGGTGATGGAAATGTTGTTGTTCTCCATGTGATCATGCAGTCTTTTTTGCCACGATTTTTTCTACTATTTTTTATAAGTAGAGTTGAGATTTGATATTGGCCAATAATTATTATTGTTTAGGTTCTCTTTATCAGGAAAATGCTTCTTGATAAGAGAAGCTACTTGCCCTTTGAAAACTGGTGAAAATTCTGAAGTTCTCATCGAGCAGTTGACGATGAAAGAAATTGATGAAGCCAATTAGTGAGTGTGTTCTCTAATCAGTCATGTTGGTAGAGGGTCTAACTAACTGGCAAGATTTGTTCGGGCTATTGTGAACTAAATATATGATTTCTTCATCTGTCTCTAGCTCAAACACATCAAGGAGTAAGTCCACTTGTGAGTTGTTTGAGGAGATGCGTCAGATACTTTCACTGACTCGTGTTAATCTTGACCAGATCGAATACTTTTAATCTTTTCGATAAACGTTATGTGGGTAACAAACCAAAGGAAAAGTAGTGAAAGAAAACAACAAAATCATGGAAATATTGAGAAAGTACTTTCAGCTATTACATAATCCTTCCAGGACATATAAAGCATGGAATGAAGATCAACCAGTAAGAGAAAGAAATGAAATAGATGAGACAACTGAAGATGTAGATATCACAATGAAAAAAAATCCAAACAGCTATACGAAAATTTGAAATAGGAAAGGCCTCACGAGCAGACCAAATTTATCCAGAAATTATTAAAAATCAAGGGAAAGTGGCAGACTAACGTTCTTTCTTTCTTTATCTGTTTCCATTCTACATTCCGGTATGTGGGTTCAGGTGCCCGAGATGATCTTTCTCTAGGACGTCCTGTCCTGATATTTTCTGTTTCCTTCTCGAAAAGCTAACATTCTTTGTTTTAATGCCTCTTTTATATCTTCTTCCCATTTTCTCCAAGGTCTGCATTTTGGTCTTTTACCTTGGGCGTTAGCACTATAATATACTGATTTAGCTATTCTATTGTCATTCATTCTGTTTACATGCCCAAACCATCTCAATTGATTTATTTCTATCTTAGTTGTTATGCCATCTGTTTTGGTTTGATGACTTATTGTTGTATTTCTAATTTTATCTCTTTTTAGTTTTCCCTTCTACTCTTCTTAGATATTTCATTTCAGCTGCTTGTACTCTACTGTATTATCTACTGTCTAAGGTCCAAGTGTTTTTTGCCATAGAGGAGAGAAGGACAATAAACTATGTTGAATACTGTCCTTTTTGTGTTTGTTGATAATTCTTGTTTACCTATAAATGCCCTTCCTAGATGGTTATATATTGAAATTGCCTTTAAAATTGTCTGGATGAATTCTTCTCTTAGTTTTCTCTCTGAGTTAATCATTACTCCTTAGTAATTGTAGCTTTGAACTTGTTCTAAATTATCCCTGGTCAATTTAAGATTTTGGATTTTAGCTTCCCTAGTTACTAGCATTGTTTTGGTTTTCTTTGTATTTACTCTCGTTCCTCTTTTATTTAGTTCATTATTCATTGTGTTGATATTCGACTGAAGGTCATTTTTCAAACAGTACTAAATTCTTAGCAAATGATAACATTGCTACAGTTACTGGTTTGAGCTTCCACATTCCTACATTCATTTTCTTCATGTTTGTGGATGCCTTTGCGACTAAATCCATAAATGTGATAAACAAAAGAGGACTTAGGTTACAACCCTGTCTTACTCGTATATCTACATCAAATTTTTCAGATATGTTTCAGCTACTCACTGCACATGTTGGTTAATTGTGTAAAAAAATGCTTTTTTGCTCAATTTTGCTATACATTGCGTTGTTTAAAGGAAAGCAATAGTTCATCCCTCCTCACAGTATCAAATGCCTTTTCTAATTCAATAAAACACAGGTGCTAGTCAATGTTTCTCTCAATAATGTTTTCTATTATTTTGTCTAATTGTAAATAATATATGTGGTCTTGTACACTTCTTCCTGGTCTAAATCCACTCTGATATTCTTCAATCTGATCCTCTACTCTTTTCCTTAGTCTCATTTCCAGTATCGTGGCATACACGTATCCTAGTATGCTAAGTAGTGATATCTCTCTATAGTTTGAGCATTCCATAGTTGATCCTTTCTTATGTATTGGAAATATGTTTCCCTTTTTCGGTCGTCTTGCACATATTTGGACTTCCATGCTTGTTGGCATATTGCATGTAGTAGTTTGTCTGCCTCTCTCCCTTGGTTTTTAATCATTTCTTGATCTGCTCCTTGGGGCCTTTCCTAATTTCACTTTTCTTATAGCTGTTTGGATTTCTTCCCTTGAGATATCTACATCTTCAGCTGTCTCCTCTGGGTTACTTGTTACTCTTACTAATTGATCTGTACGCCTTGTTTCATATTGTAACAGAGCTACTTGTTTCTCTGAAGGGGGTTTCCCGTAGTAAGTAAAAACCCATGCCGTAATCAATCTTAGTGTGTGCTGAACCCTAGCGACATTGTGACGTAATAGGTTTGGTGCTCCCTAGTATTAGATTCCTTTAGGCCTAGAAGAAGCGAACTCTGTGTCGTGTTGTCTCGGATCATATCGAAGCTTCGGGATTTGCTTGAATGTTCTGGAAATTGCCGTTTCTGAAAGAGTCTTTGTTTTAAGTATAAAGGGTAGTTTACCTATGATGAAGAGAGTGCGAGAAATACATTCGACAAGTGCGAGAGAAGTTATTGACTGTGATTCCACCTTTATATGCCAGTATTGGGAATTTGCTTTACTTGATTGATTGATTGTAGACTGTGAGTATGATAAACATCTTTGTTGTAATTATTAATTGAGCATTTTCGTTTCTAGACTGTGTCTACGCTTTCGTCAACGTCTAAATCTAGAGAAAGTTGCCTCGCTCCATATTACCCTTCGTAACAGATATGTCCTGAAGGGATTACGTAATTGTTGAAAATGCTTTCTCCATATTTCCATGATTTTGTTGTCTTCTTTCATTATTTCTCCTTTGGCGTTCTTAATTTGTCGTAGTGGGCATGCTTTGGTCTTTCCCGTGCTCGTCGTTGCTCCTCAAAACAGCTTTTAATTTCCTTGATGGCTTTCTTGAAGTCTGTGTCCAAACTCTTCCCATTGTTCCTGTTTTGCTTTCCTCACTTCTTCTTTGGCGATAGCTATTTTATTTGCGTAGTCTATCCTATCCTCTGGTTTCTTTGTTTACAAGTATTTCTTCCAGGTATCCTTCTTTTCTTTGATTTTAATCTTGACAATCTATTCCACCATGCTGTTCTTTTCCCATCTCCTTTAATTTGTTTCCTACGACAGACATCTTTAGTACAACTGAGAAGTGTTTCTTTATACATTTGCCACTTTTCTTCTATTGTGCTATCATTCAGATCCATCTGCCTTTCACTGATAACTCTTTTATCCTAAATTGTTATATATGTTTTATTATTGATTAATTTGGTTCCTCTATTTTAAGTTCAGTACTTTCTTCTCTTTCCTTTTCTGTTTGTTTTCTTCAGTCAGTAATCTCATTTTGGCAATCATTAGGTGATGATCACCAAATATTCCAGCTCCTCTGTTTACTCTTGCATCTAATGTACTGTAAAAAAGGGAGCTGCTAACTATTATGTAGTCCATGATCGACTTTTACCATCTGTCTTCATTTACTTTTTATATATTTGGGGATATCTTTATGAGGAAAAAAAAAAGGTATTGGCTATTTTCAAGTTATTCTTTAGGCACAAATCTATTAGTCTCTCTCCATTTGGAGAAGTATTTGTCTTTCCTTCTTTACTCCTCCTGATGTTTTTACATTGTTGCCTATTCTAGCGTTTAAATCTCCCGAGACTGTTTGTGTTGAAGATTCTCTGCAGCTGTTTGTAAAACATTTTCGAAGATATTTTTGTCTTCTTTGGTGGCATCTTCGTTTGGCCCATAAGCTATTAATGATTTAATTTCACTTCCTTTTGGCTTAATACTTACATCTAATAGGCGCGGGCTTATAAACTTCCAAGTTTTTAGTAGCGTGTCATGCCTTGTGTACATTAGGAAGTCTACTTCTGCTCTAGTGCTATAGTTTACATCTACTTCTGAGAAGATTAAAGTAGGATTTGGCCTTACATTTTCTATTCCTTGTCCTTTTTCTTTGTTTTTGTAATGACAAAAATGTCTACTTTGAATTTGTCCATCCCTTCAGCTAATTCTAATTTTTTCCCTTTATTGCCCTAATTTTCCACGTTCCAAAAATCCCAGTCCGTGTTCTTTTGCATGCTCGTCTTCAAAAGGTCAAGCCGGGTATATCGTATTTATTTCTCTGAATCAGTTGATTTTGAATAAATTGGCCCACTATACCCTAGATGGATGGTGCGACTGCCACCTTGATGCCCCCTACCGGGCCTTGTTATTTTCTGTCAGGGTTAACTCCCTAGCCTTTGGTCATGCAAGGTAGCTAGTTGTTTTCTGTCATAGTTCACTCCTTTAGCCTTTGGTCAGCTAAGATCCGCCTGCAAGGCAGCAGGAGACTCGTGGAGGGCGGGATCGCCTAATCCCCGTACAGGTGCTTGCCTGTCAATAGCCTGGGGCAGACAAACGACTGCATTAAATATTATGTCGCAAGCATGAAAGTCAAAACAGGTGTGAGATGAATGGAACAAGGGAAGGATGGTGTCAATACACAAGAAGAAATCAACTATAGAATGTTAAAACTATAGAGTGACATCACTGCTGAGCATGCCAGGAAAAGTATATGCCAGGATACTAAAAATGGGACTGAGGAAAACAATAGAAGATCATATTGAAGAAATTCAGAGTTGGTTTAGATCAGGGAGAAGGGGTACAAGACCACATATTTACAATACGATATGTAATAGAAAAATTCCTTGAAAGAAATATTGACGTATACCTCTATTTTATTGACTTAAAAAAGGCGTTTGACACTGTGTGCAGAGACGAATGTGGCATTCTTTAAAAGAACATTATGTAGAATAAAAATTTTACTTCGAGCTATTAAAAGTGTTTACAATAAACTAGCAGGTGCTGTGAGAGTAGCTGGAAACTTATCTGAAGAATTTGATGTAGATATAGGAGTTAGACAGGGGTGTATCCTAAACCCTCTTTTGTTCATCACAAGTATGGACTTAATGACAAAGGCTGCATCAATAATGAATAAATTGAATGAAGGTATAAGACAACTCAAACCAGTAAATTTATCAATGTTTTCATTTGCTGAGGATTCAGCTCTATGTGGAAAACAGAAAGTGACCTTCAATAAAATTTCACGTGCTGTATAATGAGCTAAATAAAAGATGAATGAAAGTAAATTAATGTAAAAGAAAAAAAAAGCTGTAGTACTAAATAGGGATGCTTAAGCACAAAACCTTAAATTGGGCATAGATAAATTAGAACAAGTTAAAAGCTACAATTACCTTAGGAGTAACATTTAGCTCAGAGGATAACTAAGAGAAGAATTAAGCCAGAGAATTAAAAAGGGCAATTGAAATAAATAACCATCTACGGAAAGCATTTATAGGTAAACAAGAATTGTCAACAAAAACCAGAATAGCAGCATACAACACAGTTTATTGTCCTATTCTTCTCTATGGTAGCGAAACCTAGACCTTAGACAGTAAGGAATGCAATAGTGTACAGGCAGCTGAAATTGAATATCTCAGAAGAGTAGTAAGGAAACCTAAGAGAAACAATATCAGAAACACAGAATAACAAGGTCCAAACAAAACAGATGGCATAAAAACTAAGATAGAAATAAGTCACCTGAGATAGTAAACCAAATTAATGAAAAGAGCATAGCTAGATCAGTATATAACGCTAAAACCCAAGATAAAAGACCCAAAAATGCAGGCCTTGGAGAAAATGGGAAGAAGATACATAAAAGAGGCACTAAAGCGAAGAAAATTAACGTTCACGGAAGGAAACAGAAAATGTCAGCACAGGGTAGTCTGTACAAAGGTTAGTATCTAAACCCAAACACCACAAGGTAGAATGGGAACTGATAAAGAAAGACAGAAAGAGATTTTGCTGTGATATTAAAGTCTAAATTCATCAAGAAATGCACTGGATGGGGCGTTTTCATTTCCGGGTGGCCGATTTATGGTTAAAAAATTGTAATGTAGATTTTCATATTTCAGATCGCTCTCAAAAAAATTTAAAAGTGTCCATGTTTTCATTTTGTACATTGGTGAAATTGAGGTTAGATTTGTGGATCAACATTATGCATTCGCCATTACGATTTTGGCGACTGTACGTTAGGTAATTAAAGCTGGTTGAAACGAGATCGTTGATGATAACCTCAGAACCGTCGCACAAACCTGTTTCATTTATGAAAATAACATCGAAGTCGTTGTCAACAATTTATTGGTATAAAGTGTCGCCTTGTTACACACAGAACGAGCATTAAGTAATGCAAACTCTCATTTTTTTCCCGTTCTTGTCATTGCTATCAACACATTTGCAATCATTAAACGGAGAATTTGAAATGCTGTGTATCGTTTTGTTCGACATTCGTGGTGTTTCAGAGAAGTTAGCGCTCGTGCTGGGCGAGGTTCTTAACGCATAGTTTAAGTCGTTCTCATTTTCTTCGTTGTCCAGTTGTTTCAATGTAGATGGCATTGTCATTATCGTGACGGGGGCGGTTGTTTCAATGTAGATGGCATTGTCATTATGACGGGAGCGGTTGTTTCGGGGGCGGTTGTTTCAATGCAGATGACATTGTCATTATCGTGACGGGCGGTTGTTTCAATGTAGATGGCATCGTCGTGGTGTTTCATTATGTAGATGACATTGTCATTAGCGCTCGTGCTGGGCGAGGTTCACATTGTCATTATCGTGACGGGGGCAATTGTTTCAATGTAGATGGCAATGTCATTATCGTGACGGGGGTGGTTGTTTCGTCGTAGATGGCATTGTCATTATCGTGACGGGGGCGGTTGTTTCATTGTAGATGGCATTGTCATTATCGTGATGGGGGCAGTTGTTTCAATGTAGATGGCATTGTTATTATCGTGACGGGGGCAATTGTTTCAATGTAGATGGCATTGTCATTATCGTGACGGGGGTGGTTGTTTCGTCGTAGATGGCATTGTCATTATCGTGACGGGGGCGGTTGTTTTAATGTAGATGGCATTGTCATTATCGTGACGGGGGCGGTTGTTTCAATGTAGATGGCATTGTCATTATCGTGACAGGGGCAGTTGTTTCAATGTAGATGGCATTGTCATTATCGTGACGGGGGCGGTTGTTTCAATGTAGATGGCATTGTCATTATCGTGACAGGGGCAGTTGTTTCAATGTAGAAGACATTGTCAATATCGTGACAGGGAGGGTTGTTTCAATGTAGATGACATTGTCATTATCGTGACGGGGGCGGTTGTTTCAATGTAGATGGCATTGTCATTATCGTGACGGGGGCGGTTGTTTCAATGTAGATGTCATTGTCATTATCGTGACAGAGGCAGTTGTTTCAATGTAGATGACATTGTCAATATCGTGACAGGGAGGGTTGTTTCAATGTAGATGACATTGTCATTATCGTGACGGGGGCGGTTGTTTCAATGTAGATGGCAATGTCATTATCGTGACGGGGGCGGTTGTTTCAATGTAGATGACATTGTCAGTATCGTGACGGGGGCGGTTGTTTCAATGTAGATGGCATTGTCAGTATCGTGACGGGGGCGGTTGTTTCAATGTAGATGACATTGTCAGTATCGTGACAGGGAGGGTTGTTTTAATGTAGATGACATTGTCATTATCGTGACGGGGGCGGTTGTTTCAATGTAGATGGCATTGTCATTATCGTGACGGGGGCGGTTGTTTTAATGTAGATGGCATTGTCATTATCGTGACAGGGAGGGTTGTTTAATGTAGATGGCATTGTCATTATCGTGACAGGGAGGGTTGTTTTAATGTAGATGACATTGTCATTATCGTGACGGGGGCGGTTGTTTTAATGTAGATGGCATTTGTCAGCATCGTGCTCTCGTCGAAAGATTGTGATAACAGTAATGGTTTTGTGTTGGTTTTTCGCTTTCGTTTCCCACTGTGATACCCCCCGCTTCTCTTGTTGACATTACTTGACCTTGAATGGCAACGGAGTAGTATCCCATTC
>JAXRKP010001237.1:45000-47500 GCA_037039925.1 Doris montereyensis
GGGGGAGTTATTCGCAGAAACAAATGGATATAAAAAATGTCAACCTGTCGGGCACGAGCCAACAACCTTTGGGTTCAGAGGTTGGCGACTTGCATGCCAGTCGACAACCGTGCCCGCACCCCAAAACTACCCACACCATCTCCCCTCCCCCCTAGCCCACATTTTCTGCCATGTGATCTCTACTGACTGAGCATTTTGATTCGAAAAGAATGTTGGTATAACATAAATTGTTTTCATTCAGAAGACGTTTTTAGAAAACGTAATGTCTTCAACTGTAAAATAATTAACCGTTCAGAAGACTGTTTAGAAAAGTGTAATGCCTTCATTGTAAAATAACACTTTCATTCAAATCTGTTTAAGAAAGTGTAATGTCTTCCTTGTAAAATAAATGGCTTTCATTCGAAGTCTGTTTAAGAAAGTGTAATGCCTTCCTTGGAAATTAAAGTACTTTCATTCAGAAAGTCTGTTTAAGATAGCATAATGTCTTCCTTTTAAAATACCTTTGCTTTCATTTAGAAATTTGTTTAAGAACGTGAAATGTTTTCCTTGTAAAATAATGTCCTTTCATTCATAAGACAGTTTAAGAAAGTGAAATGTTTTCCTTGTTAACATAATGTCCTTTCATTCATAAACAGTTTAAGAAAGTGAAATGTTTTCCTTGTTAAAATAATGTCCTTTCATTCATAAGACAGTTTAAGTGAAAATGTCTTCCTTGAAATGTTTTCATAAGACAGTTTAAGAAAGTGAAAATGTTTTCCTTGTATAAATGTCCTTCCATTCATAAGACAGTTTAAGAAAGTGGAATGTTTTCCTTGTATAAAAATGTCCTTTCATTCATAAGACAGTTTAAGAAAGTGGAGATGTTTTCTTGTAAAAATAATGTCCTTCCATTCATAAGACAGTTTAAGAACGTGTAATGTATTCATTGTTAAAATAATGTCCTTTCATTCATAAAACAGTTTAAGGATGTGTAATGTCTTGCAAGCAAAGACACCCAGAGATGTATGCATAGGTTACAAATGCGAGTGTTTACTATGGGGACACGCCGGTCGGATGTCAATACGACGCCATCATCTTACTAAATCTCTTTCCCGTTTACTTTACCAACTTGTACGTCAATTTGGCAACAACAAAAATGGCATGGAGTATATCTTTATTTGGATCAGTATAATATTATAATTAAAAATAGTCAACATCCCAAGTTCAATTTGAAAATGTCAGTGTAAAAAGCAACAAGGACTTGAATTAAGAAATCGCGAATAACAGGCTGTGAATGCTTTAAAAATGAATGGATGTATTCGGGTGATTTTTTTCTATATTGATCTCTGTCCGCAATATATATTACGATATTCGGAATTTATAGCTTCATCATCGACCTTCTGAAGTAGTACTATCGATTAGAGTAACACCCACCACCTGAGACATACAGCAGAGCGATTACTTTCTTCTCATAAAACTCTCGAATTCCAATAATAATAATGACATATTTTTTTATATGAATGATTGTTTCGAATATTATTATTGTTCATATCGAATATGAGTTCTTTGAAACTATAATGTAAATGCGTTGGAGCTTTTGGTCTTTTCAAAACAGTGAAATAAAACGATATACAATTAATGTATGTTATGAATAGATCAATGAAGTCTATAGACACAACAACAAAAACAACAACAGAAAAAGCGAGCACCCAGCAAAGCAAAACCCTTTATTGAGGAATTTCTTTGGGAACTATGCCACGTAGAGAAATGCAACTGGGTCCGATCAAAAATGTGGGGCAGGAAACCATTTTGAAGTTTCATCAACATTGATTTGAATTTAAAGTAAGACAAGAACAAAATGAAACATATTAAAAACAATGATATTATAGACCTAGATCTATATGCTATTAAGAATAGGTCACACAGATTTGGCAACACGACAGGGGGCAGCAGTGTATGGGTGTTACGTCATCGAAATGGGCCTTGTCACTGGAAATCTTTCGTGATTAACAGGTGAGGTGATGATAAAATACATGGTTGCAACGAATTCTAGTCTTGTTACAGAAAGCTTATTTTGTTTTGTTTTCTTTTGATTTGTTTTGTTCTTTTTTTTCAGTTGGTTACCAGGGTTTGTTGTTGCTAGGAAAAGTTTTTTTCTCTTTTTGGGGGGGGGGGGGGGGGGGGGGCTGCGGGGGAGGGTCGTGATCTGTTATTTTTGTTGTTGATTGGGAATGTTTTTTAATCTTTGTTTGTTTACTTTTGGGCCAAAAAGAGAACGGGGATGGATCGAGTGGGTTAGGAGAAGTGAATTTTAGTAGAGTTGCTCTATGTTATTGTTGTTGTTATTGTTGTTGTTACTGTTGTTGTTGTTGTTGTTTTGTGGTAAAAGTAAAGTAAAGTTCTTTCAAAGCCATTACGACCCATAGAGCCGGAGCTTATCCCGATTTCTTTAGCACGAAGATTCATTTGAGATAACATTCGAATTATATAATATGATATATTGCCCTCGTCTAAGATCTTT
>JAXRKP010001237.1:57500-60000 GCA_037039925.1 Doris montereyensis
ATATAGAGAGAGAGAGAGAGAGAGAGAGAGACAGACAGACAGACAGACAGACAGACAGACAGACAGACAGAAAGACAGACAGACAGACACATACACAGACAGAGAGAGAGAGAGAGAGAGAGAGAGAGATAAAGAGAGAGAGAGAGAGAGAGAGAGAGAGAGAGAGAGAGAGAGAGAGAGAGAGAGAGAGAGAGAGAGAGAGAGAGAGAGAGAGAGAGAGAGAGAGAGAGAGAGAATGAGAGAGAGAGAGAAAGGGAATGAATGAATGAATGAAAGGTAGACAGAAAAGAGAGAGAGAGAAATTGACAGACATACAGACACAGACAGACAAAGAGATGCTGCAGTAAAATAAAATGTATATACATGTTTATATATATATTATTATTTTAATGTTGTTATGTCCCCATGACCAAAGTAGATTTCTCTGTTCAGAGACAAATAAAGACTTTTGAATCTGATAAAGGGAGTCAGGGATAAAAATAGAGGCATAAATAAATAAACAAAGACAGAGACAGAGACAACAACAGATACAGAGACAGGTAAAGAAACAAAGAAGCAACAGAGATAGAAACAACAGAGGCAGAGAGCTAGACAGAGACAGATTGAAACAGAAAGAGACACAGAGACAAAATACAGAATCAGAGACTGGGGACAGAGACAAAAACAAGAAACAGGGAGATAGAGACAAAAACAGATATATAGAAACAGAGACAGGGAAACAGATTAATCAATTGGAATAATAATATGCGTAACTCACCACGATAGCAGATATTCGAGTTTGTACCTGGTATTTATGATAATCGAATACACAAGCATATTGGAACATACAGAATACATGTACAACAAAACAGCAAAAAGCAGAGGAGGCAGTGGCGGTGGAGCTTTTAATAATGTCCTGCTTTCTTTGGAAAAGGTAAGAAAGAAGAAAGTGGGGGGGGAGGGGGTTGACAAAAATGCTGTATTTGATTTTGCAAGATCGTGTTTTCATAATATGCTCGCTTAACTTAAATACAAGAGTTTACTCTTGCACAGCGAGCCATGACGACCAGTTTTCATGTGAGTGTTTGATGTTTGCCGTATCACCTTAAAGATGGTAAAAGTTCCTCCTATGCCATTACGCCCTATAGAACCGGAGCTCATCCCGATTTCTATGGTTTGAAGTGGAGGACGCGATAATAATCATCTCCTTGACAGGACACTACTCTGACGCGTGTGTTTAATCTCATGCTAGTGCGTGTACTCATTTGCACCTGGGTTGAGGGAGGGAATGCGTGTTAAGTGTCTGTCCCAGGGAACACAATGTCGGACCTAGCTTTGCTAGGTTTCGTACCCGAGACCACTCAAGTTCAGCAGCGAAGCACTCAGTTACCGACGCCACAACCTATGAGGTCGTGGTAAACTGGGAATGGTGACGTAATGCCTTCCCCAAAGGTGATTTCTTCACTGGGCATAGAAGTGCAACGTCTAGCCTGGTAAAACCGATTGAAAACCGATTGCAGACTTCAATTCTGCGACCAAACAATTGACAGCAGAAAAGGAGAATTTTGGACAAGACAAAGTTTAAAAAGTATCTAACCGATTCTACTCAATTTTGCATCCAGACCTCATAATGACAGCTATGATTTACCTTGGCTCACCTACTCCTGTCAACGAAGGAACACATTGAAAGTGACGTCACAAGGCTGGGCACTGGCAGTTTGAAATAACTATATCGCTGTCTTACTGACGTGTCTACACATTAAAATTTGATCTGGATTTTCACCTGGAGAAAAAGAGCAAGAATTAAAAAGAAGACAAAGGATCTCATGACACCTGCGTATTTCGGTTGATTAAAAGAACAGCTGGAAGTGGAAGGACAAAAATGAACGCATAATAGTAGTACATGAACAGATATCAAAGAAACATGCGGCAGATATTTCTATTGTGTCGACAATGGGGTAAGTTCAGTGTTGTTAAATTATATACTAGCAAACAGGATGTTCTGGAACATCCTGTCCAAATGAATATAGTATCTAGATAAAAGTTTATGGAAAAAGCCACTCTATGTAGTTTTCAATCAACTCTACTTTTCTAACTCATTGAAACAGAATTTCTAATGCTGTGAAAATTTTATTTTCAAAAACGTATTCCACGCGGACGAAAGAGAGAGAGAGAGAGACAGAGAGACAGAGAGAGAGAGAGAGAGACAGAGACAGAGAGAGAGAGAGAGAGAGAGAGAGAGAGAGAGAGAGAGAGAGAGGAGAGAGAGAGAGAGAGAGAGAGAGAGAGAGAGAGAGAGAGAGAGAGAGAGAGAGAGAGAGAGAGAGAGAGAGACAGACAGACAGACAGACAGACAGACAGACAGACAGACAGACAGACAGACAGACAGACAAAGACAGAGAGACAGACAGAATACACAGACACTGATACATAAACAGACGGAGACAGAGACAGCATATAGATCTAACGTAATGGTCGTATAGAGAGAGAGAGAGAGAGAGAGAGAGAGAGCAACGGCTTT
>JAXRKP010001237.1:65000-150051 GCA_037039925.1 Doris montereyensis
AAACTAAACTAATTCTAACTCAACTTGCATGGCAACCCACAATATTTTAACCCATAAGATAATTTAACTTGAATTAACCCCCTTTAAGGTAAATAACAAAAATAATGCTGGTTGTTGGGATTTCTTATGAAATACATCGATTGTTTTGTAAACAAACTTAAGGACTGAAAGTCAAAAGAATATGATAAATAAGTTTTTAACGATCTGGTTGGCAGCTACATAGATGTATCATTAACTCCCTTTACATTCCCGTGTCACACCAACCCCCCTAATATTCTTCTAGTTTATGGGAGAAGGGTGGGAGAGTTGGGAGAGAATCAGTTATTAAGAAAATAGAAAGGCTGATTAGAAATAAGCATAGATATATGGGATATACATCAGAATTGATGACTTTCCTGTTCATTAATGTATTTAGTAACTAGAACTGGAAAAAAGCGTATTATCAATTACAGTAGAATCTCCACAAAATTAGTATATTGTAGCTAAGGTCCGTTATAGTCGCGGTTTCAAAGGAAAGTTTTTTGATTGATGCCTCATTAAAACGGCATTATCTCCCTTTTTCCACGAGCAAAACAACGTAATCCGCTGTGAGCTGAGTTTACACGAAGCCCTGTTTTCCTTTTGAGAGAGAAAGACAGACAGACAAGAGAAAGACAGACAGACAGACAGACAGACAGATACAGAGATAGGCAGACTGACATACAGAGATAGACAGACAGACAGTTTTGTATGTAAAGAAGCGATAGAGAATGACACCTTGCCATATGCAACAATAAATCCCCGATTACGAACATTTCAGAAAATGAGAGGAGACACACAGTCATCTGGTTTGGCTACAAGGCGAAAAGTACAGATCGAGGCCACTGCACGAATGTTACATTTCAGCACCCGTGCCACTCAATCATATTTAGATGCCATCAAAGGGGTTCAAGCAAAAGTATGCCTACTGACTTACTTACTTATCCTTGTGCTTGGGCAGCACATAAGGCCGACACAGTGGATCGCCATTGAACACGATCAGATGCCAATTTTGCCATCTGCCCCACGTCCATCCCTGGGTCTTCAGCTCTTTTTCGATGCTTTCCCTTCAAGATTCTAGCGGGCGACCTCTCTTCCTTGTTCCCTGAGGGGTCCATCTGAGGGCTATTTTAGGGATGGCATCAGCATTCATCATAAGGATGTGATCAGTCCACTTCCATCTTCTCCTCCTCACAATCTGGGATATTGACTCCAGTGATGTTCTTTTTGAAGGTCGTTGTTTGATATCGTGTTTGGCCAAAATATTTTGAGGATCTTTCTGAGACATTTGTTTTGAAAGGTGTCCAGCTTTCTGCAGATGTTATTTGTTGTTTTCCAAGATTCAGCACCATAAAGAAGGACAGCTAGAATATTAGATTTGTAGAATTTTGTTTTAATTGAGATTTTTCTTGAATTCCAAATATTATTCAGTGATCCAAATATTTTTCTTGCTTTTGTTAACCTTTCTTTGATCTCATCTTCAGAATTTCCATTTTGAGTAATTTTACTTCCGAGATATGTGAAAGCTTGTATATCCTCAATCTCCTTGTTTCCAAGTTCCACCGGTTGTTTCGATTTGTTCTCCATCCTCATCATTTTTGTTTTTCCAATATTTATGTGTAGTCCCAGCTTTTGTGCATTGTTATCAACTCATGCCTACTGACATCAAACTTAAATTAAGAGACCATCCACCTTGATTTCATTAAAAGAGAATATGTTGTATAATGTAAAAAAAAGGTTATTTAATGAAATAATTCTCTGAAAAAGGTCTGTAATGTTGCATACAAAAATACGCTCTAGAAGAGTACATAATGGACCCAGTGATTTATGAAAGGAAAAAAACTTTGGCACTTAGAACCTAGAAAAAGTACTTTGTAGCAGACTGTACGTTATATCACACGTACATAAAACCGAGATTCTACTGTAATTAGGAGCTGGATATAATTGAAAATGCGGAAAAAAGCCAAACTATCTGAGAAATTGGTCCCCTCAAGCTTTATGTTGGAAGTCAAACAATAATTATTGTTAACAAAAAGTAGAAGATTCAGAATCAGATTTATTGAACTAAAATGCCAACAGCATCGTACATATTATGTTCATAAATTTATTTTCTGTATTAGAGTCATGTTATATATAGTGTCACCAAGTCATGTTCAGATTGTGGTATGCAAAGTGAACATAAAAATAACAGCATCATTCAGCACTAAAAATCATAATATACACATTATAAAGATGTAGGCGGTTTTGTCCCAAGTTTCTGTTTATCCTCTCCATCGTCTTCGCCCATGTCCCCGTCTGAAATGTCTTCTACCCCTGTAAGCAAAGCCAAACAAAAGATTTGCAATACATTCTTATAAGACACACTGGAACATCAACATTTGCAGAATTCTTTTTAAATAAGTGCAGATAATCAGTCAGTACATGAATTAAGGATAAATTTGAGTTTTAAGAAAACTCGATCTGGTTAGGATAAACATGTCCTTGGTACACACTCAATATTCTTGTCGAATTCAACATTGACAAAAATACATCAATTATTGCATATAGTATTGAAATACTCTCTTGCCTTTGAATAGAATGATCTGCAAGCAACATTGGTCTTTTGCAATTTAAAATAGCTTTCAAATAGAGTGTATTAACTGAGCTTACTCTCTTAATGTATCTCTTCCCCCTCCCTTTCTTTTTCTCTCTCTTTCTGTCTTCTTCCCTCCCTCCCTCCTTCCCTTTTTCTCTCTTTCTCTTCCTCCCTCCTCCCTTTCTCTCTCTCCCTCTCTCTCTCTCTTCCTCCCTCCCCTCCCTTTCTCTTTATCTCTTCCTCCCTCCCTCCCTTTTTTCTCTCTTTCTCTTCCTCCCCCTCCCTTTTCTCTCTCTCTCTCTCTCTCTCTCTCTCTCTCTCTCTCTCTCTCTCTCTCTCTCTCTCTCTCTCTCTCTGTCTCTGTCTCTGTCTCTGTCTCTCTCTCTCTCTCTCTCTCTCTCTCTCTCTCTCTCTCTCTCTCTCTCTCTCTCTCTCTCTCTCTCTCTCTCTCTCTCTCTCTCCCTCTCTCTCTCTCTCTCTCTCTCTCTCTCTCTCTCTCTCTCTCTCCTCCCTCCCTTTTCTCCTGCCTAACTGTCTCTCGATATAATCTCAACATGGTCAATAGCCCACTGATCAAAGCCCCCTCATGTATAGGTTGCCACCATCGGAATTGTGTTCCTCTCAAAAAATCTCTCTACCCTCTCCTCTCAATTTTTTCTCTCACTTCCTCCCTCCCTCCTTTTCTCTCAGCCTGCCTAACTGTCTTGATAATTAAATGAAATCACTTACGATATAATCTCAACATGGTCAATAGCCCACTGATCAAAGCCCTTTCCTCCATGTATAGGTTGCCACCATCGGAATTGTGTTCCTACACCTTTGGCACTCCTTGGAATATCGTACGCATCAACTAGCAATGGCACCTATTGGGACATCAAAAAATCTGTTGGGTCGTGTTGAGCAATGAAATACCACTCAGCTCCCTGTGGAAATTAAATGATAGGTTGAGGGTTGTTGAGGTGAAGGCCTGGAATCAATTTGTGAATTAACGATAACTTACAGCTTTTGGGGATTTTTGTCTATCATATTTTTCTGAATGAAAACTGGCAAAATGTGATCTAGGAGGATAACAAGACACACAAAAAACAATGCCCAGTATAAATAGTATAATAGTGAGTAGACATGACATAATATTATTATCTATTATATCATTTTCAAAAAATGTAAAAATAAAATTCAGATTGCATTTTAGCAAAGTTTTATTTTTTGCGTTTTAGTGGAATTACAAATCCACTTTTGAGTAGAATTATGTTAAATCAATATTCAACTTTGATAATTGCTTCTTTTCCTTCACATCAGTTTTGTAATCTTATAATGCAAGATATTTTTTGTTGAAAAGTGTACATGTTTTCTAAAAAATGTACACCTATCACCATAACTAGTAATACTAACCCCCCCCCCCACATAAAAGCGTGGCACCCGACCTGGTATCAGACAAGACAATGTACAAGAACAATCCATCAACTAACAATGGCAGTCATCAACTAACAATAGCACCAATCAACTAGTAATTGCACCCATCAACTAGCAATAGCACCCATCAACTAGCAATAGCACCCATCAAGCAATGGCACCTATCAACTAACAATGGCCCTCATCAACTAACAATGGCACCCATCAACTAGCAATGGCACCATCAACTAACAATGGCACTCATCAACTAGCAATGGCACTCATCAACTAACAATGGCACCCATCAACTAACAATGGCACCCATCAACTAGCAATGGCACCCATCAACTAGCAATGGCACCCACCCATCAACTAACAATGGCACCCATCAACTAACAATGGCACCCATCAACTAGCAATGGCACCCATCAACTAACAATGGCACCCATCAACTAACAATTCTACCAATAACCCATTAACAACTAACAATAGCACTCATTAACTAGCAATAGCACCCATCAACTAACAATGGCACCCATTAACTAGTAATTAACAATAGCACAACTAGTAATTCTAACAATAGCACCCATTAACTAGTAATTCTAACAATAGCACCCATTAACTAGTAATTCTAACAATAGCACCCATTAACTATTCTAACAATGGCACCCATCAACTAACAATTCTAATTCTACAATAGCACCCATCAACTAACAATGGCACCCATCAACTAACAATAGCACCCATTAATAGTAATTCTAACAATGGCACCCATTAACTAGCAATAAACATTAACAATGGCACCCATTAACTAGTAATTCAACAATAGCACCCATCAACTAACAATGGCACCCATCAACTAGCAATGGCACTAGCAATGGCATCAACTAACAATGGCACCCATCAACTAGCAATGGCTAACAACTAGCAATAGCACTCATCAACTACTGGCACCCATCAATGGCACCCATCAACTAACAATGGCACCCATCAACTAACAATGGCACATCAATTAACTAGTAATTCTAACAATGGCACCCATCAACTAACAATACAACTAACAATAGCACCCATCAACTAACAATGGCACCCATCAACTAGCAATAGCACTCATCAACTAACAATGGCACCCATTAACTAGTAATTCTAACAATGGCACCCATCAACTAACAATGGCACCCATCAACTAGCAATAGCACCCATCAACTAACAATGGCACTCATTAACTAGTAATTCTAACAATAGCACCCATCAACTAACAATGGCACCCATCAACTAGCAATGGCACCCATCAACATCATCAACTAACAATGGCACCCATCAACTAGCAAACATAACAATAGCACCCATCAACTAACAATGGCACCCATCAACTAGTCAATACACTATTAACTCATCAACTAACAATGGCACTCATCAACTAGCAATGGTACCCATCTACTAGCAATGGCACTCATCAACTAACAATGGCACTCATTAACTAGTAATACTAATGGCACTCTACTACAATGGCACCCATCAACTAGCAATGGCACCATCACTAACAATGGCACCATCAACTAACAATGGCACCCATCAACTAACAATGGCACCCATCTAACAATGGCACCCATCAACTAATAACTAACAATGGCACATCCATCAACTAATGGCATACTAACAATGGCACCCATCAACTAGTAATACTAACAATGGCACCCATCAACTAGTAATACTAACAATGGCACCCATCAACTAGTAATACTAACAATGGCACCCATCAACTAGTAATACTAACAATGGCACTCATCAACTAGTAATACTAACAATGGCACCCATCAACTAGTAATACTAACAATGGCACCCATCAACTAGTAATACTAACAATGGCACCCATCAACTAGTAATACTAACAATGGCACCCATCAACTAGTAATACTAACAATGGCACCCATCAACTAGTAATACTAACAATGCACTCATCACCTAGTAATCAACTAGTAATACTAACAATGGCACCCATCAACTAGTAATACTAACAATGGCACCACATCAACTAGTAATACTAACAATGGCACCCATCAACTACTAATACTAACAATGGCACCCATCAACTAGCAATGGCACTCATCAACTAGCAATGGCACCCATCAACTAACAATGGCACCCATCTACTAACAATGGCACCCATCAACTAGCAATGGCACTCATCAACTAGTAATACTAACAATGGCACCCATCAACTAGTAATACTAACAATGGCACCCATCAACTACTAATACCAACAATGGCACCCATCAACTAGTAATACCAACAATGGCACCCATCAACTAGCAATGGCACCCATCAACTAGCAATGGCACCCATCAACTAGCAATAGTACCCATCAACTAGCAATAGCACCCATCAACTAGTAATAGCACTCAACGTCAACTAGCAATGGCACCCATCAACTAGCAACAAGCACCCATCAACTAGCAATAGCACTCATCAACTAGCAATAGCACTCATCAACTAGCAATAGCACTCATCAACTAGCAATAGCACCCATCAACTAGCAATCGTCAACAAGTAAGCAGCATTCATCAACTAGCAATAGCACCCATCAACTAGCAATGGCACTCATCAACTAGCAATAGTATCCATCAACTAGAATCATCAACTAGTAAGAGCACCTATCAACTAGCAATGGTACCCATTAACTAGCAATGGCACTCATCAACTAGCAATGGCACTCATAAACTAGCAATGGCACCCATCAACTAGCAATGGCACCCATCAACTAGCAATAGCACTCATCAACTAGCGATAGCACCCATCAACTAGCAATGGCACATATCAACTAGCAATGGCACTCATCAACAAGCAATGGCACCCATCAACTAGCAATGACACTCATCAACTATCAATGGCACTCATAAACTAGCAATGGCACTCATCAACTAGAAATGGCACCCATCAACTAGCAATAGCACTCATCAACTAGCAATAGTATTCATCAACTAGGAATAGCACCCATCAACTAGCAATAGTACTCATCAACTAGCAATAGCACCCATCAACTAGCAATCATCAACTAGTAAGAGCACCCATCAACTAGCAATGGTACCCATCAACTAGCAATGGCACTGATCAACTAGCAATGCACTCATAAACTAGCAATCATCAACTAGCAATGGCATCCATCAACACCCATCAACTAGCAATGGCACACATCAACTAGCAATGGCACTCATCAACTAGCAATGGCACCCATCAACTAGCAATGGCACTCAATAATGGCAATCAACTAGCAATGGCACCCATCAACTAGCAATGGCACCCATCAACTAGTAATGGCACCCATCAACTAGCAATGACACCCATCAACTAGCAATGGCATCATCAACTAGCAATGGCACCCATCAACTAGCAATGGCACCCATCAACTATCAATGGCACCCATCAACTAGCAATGGCACTCATCAACAACTAACAATGGCACCCATCAACTAGCAATGGCACCCATCAACTAGCAATGACACCCATCAACTAGCAATGGCACCCATCAACTAGTAACCATCTCAACTATCAATGGCACCCATCAACTAGCAATGGCACTCATCAAAACAATGGCACTGATCAACTAACAATAGCACCCATCAACTAGCAATGGCACTCATCAACTAACAATGGCACGTATCAACGAACAATGGCACCCATCAACTAGCAATGGCACCCATCAACTAACAATCACTAACAATAAATCACCACAATAAAAAAAAACGTGACTGAGGCAATGGATAACAGTGGTGATGGTCAAACTACGTTCATTTTAACAATGGAATAACAATACCTTATCAACTAGTACTACGATACCTTTGTCAACTAGGCACCCATCAACATTGCAAATGTCGGTTTAACAATGGCAACCTAGTAAATCTGGAACTAACATTATTTTGCTGAGAAAGAGATGAACATAGGAATGGCACCCATCAACTAGCAATGAAACACAAGATCAACTAGCAATGGCACCCATCAACAGAAATGGCACCCATCAATAGTTCAACATTATAATAGATGGAATACATTCAACATGATTGAGACAATAGAACCTTTCAACATGATTGAACAGCACATCAAATGTAATGTTCAACATTAGCAGATGGAACTACATTCAATATCATTGAGCAAGCAAGCACTTATCAACTAACAATTCAACAACAATGGCATTCAACAACATGATTGAGACAGAGATAGCAATCATCAACATGGGATAGAGATAAAAATTTCAACATGCATTGAGACAGATATAGAAATAGTTCAACATCCATCAACATAGATGAAACTTTTAACATCAACTGAGACAGATAGAAACTCATCAACATTATTGAGACAATAGTATCAACATCATTGAGACAGAATAAAAATGTTCAATCATGGGACAGCAATCAAAAATTTCAACATCAACTAGACAGACATGCAATTTCAAATATAAGAGACAATGAAAATTTCAACATGGGACAGAGAGAAAATGTCAACATCAATTGAGACAGATACTAGCAATGTTCAACATCAAATTTGGGACAACTATCAACAAGCAAATGTTCAACATCAATTGAGACAAACTATGAATGGCATTCAACTAGCAATTGGACACAGATGCACCCATCAACTAGGTCAACATCAATTAGCAGAAATGCAATGGTCATCAGGATTGAGACAGAGATGAAATAGTCACCCATGAATAAGACAGAAATGAAATGGTCATCAGGCATTGAGACAGAGATGAAATAGTCAACATGACATCCAGACAGACTGAAATGGTCAACATGATTAAGACAGAGAGAAATGGCACCCATCAATTTGATAGCAATGACAGACAAGAGGAAATGGTCAACATCAACTAAGACAGATAAAATATCAACTAGGAATGAGACAGATCAACTAGCAATTTCAAATCAACTAGGAATGGCACCCATGAAACTTCAATGGCACTCATTAGAACATGGAATGGCAACTTCACCTGATTGAGACACAGACGACACTCATCAAAAATAGAGCACCCATCAACTAGCAATGGCACCCACATTCAACATGCAATAAATCACCACAATTGAGACAGATAGCAGGTTCAACATGGATGAGCAAAACACGGATGACAATTTCAACATGATTGAGACAGTTCAATATGATTCAACTAGCAATGGTTCAACATGATTGACAGACATCATCTCAGAGCAATAGTTGAGACAGAAATGTAATGTTCACATTATTGATTCATGAACTAGAATGGCACCCATCAACTAGCAATGGCACTCAACATGGGATAGATAGTTGACAACCAACAATTTCATGATTGATCATAGATGAAACTTTTAACATTTATTTCATCTCCTAATAATAGATGACACCCATCAACTTATTTCAATGGGACAGAGATAAACTAGCAAACACCCAACACTTATTTCATCTCCTAATAATAGAGACACCCAACAACTTATTTCAATCACCTGATAATAGATAACACCCAACATTTATTTCATCAATGCACCCATCAATAGTTGACATAGCAATCTCCTGATGAAATAGTCAATATGGGCAGAACAAATCACCTGATAATAATAGTCAACAAAACTGATAATAGATTGAAACATTGATTGGATCTCTGATAATAGATAACATTAAACATTTATTTCATCTTTGATAATAGGGAAACCCAACATTTATTTCATCTCCTGAGTACTGAAGCAAACACTTATTTCATCTCCTGATAACAGATGATACCTTTGTTCATCTCCTGATAATAGATAACACCTGATTAAATTGAACGGTTTATTTCATCTCCTGAACCAGATGACACTGATTCAACAAACATTTTATTTCATCTCCTGATAATAGATCCAACAACATCTCCTGATAATGGACACCCAACATTATTTCATCTCCTGATAATAGATAACATGTTCCAACATTATTTCATCTCCTGATAATAGATAACACCCAACATTTATTTCATTGATAATAGATAACACCCAACTTATTTCATCTCCTGATAAGAGATGAAACTAATTAACACCCATGATTATTTCATCTCCTGATAATAGATAACACTGATTGACACAGAGATTTATTTCATCTCCTGATAATAGATAACACTATTAACACCCAACATTTATTTCATCTCCTGATAATAGATAACACCAAACAACATCCTATAGATAACATAGATGAAACTTATTTCATCTCCTGATAATAGATATGAAACTTATTTCATCTCCTGATAATAGATAACATCCAACACTTAATCTCCTGATAATTTCCAACATTTATTTCATCTCCTGATAATAGATAACATATTAACAACATTTATTTCAGACAGATAATAGATAACACTAAACTTCCAACACTTATTTCATCTCCTGATAATAGATAACTTCCAACATTATTTCATCTCCTGATAATAGATAACACCCAACATTTATTTCATCTCCTGATAATAGATAAAACTTTAACATGGGACAGGGATATTTCATCTCTGATAATAGATAACAGAGTTAACAAATTTCATCTCCTGACATAGATAACACCCAACACTTATTTCATCTCCTGATAATAGATAACATGAAATTTTCATCTCCTGATAATAGATAACAACATCCAACACTTATTTCATCTGATAAGAGATAACACTATTAACACCCAACATTTATTTCATCTCCTGATAATAGATAACACTATTAACACCAACACTTATTTCATCTCCTGATAATAGATAATTAACACCCAACACTTATTTCATCTCCTGATAATAGATAACACCCAACACTTATTTCAGACTGATAATAGATTAACATCCAACACTTATTTCATCTCTGATTGAGACAGAGATGAAACATCCAACATTTATTTCATCTCCTGATAATAGATTTAAATGGTCAACATTTATTTCATCTCCTGATAATAATACTTCAATATATTAAGACAACACTTATTTCATCTCCTGATAATAGATAACACTGATAATTAACACCCAACATTTATTTCATCTCCTGATAATAGATAACACTATTAACATCCAACACTTATTTCATCTCCTGATAATAGATAACACCCAAATTTATTTCAACTGATAATAGATGACACTTGAGACAGATATTTCATCTCCTGATAATAGTTGAGACAGACTTATTTCATGAAATTTCATCTCCTGATTGAGACACCTAACACTTATTTCATCTCCTGATAATAGATAATTTCATCTCCTGATAATAGATAACAACACTTATTTCATCTCCTGATAGATGCACCCAACACTTATTTCATCTCCTGATAATAGATTGACAACACTTATTTCATCTCCTGATAATAGATGACACCCAACATTTATTTCATCTCCTAATAATAGATAACACCCAACACTTATTTCATCTCCTGATAATAGATGACACCCAACATTTATTTCATCTCCTGATAATAGATAACACCCAACACTTATTTCATCTCCTGATAATAGATAACACCCAACAGTTATTTCATCTCCTGATAATAGATAAACTATTAACCCAACACTTATTTCATCTCCTGATAATAGATAACACCCAACACTTATTTCATCTCCTGATAATAGATAACACCCAACACTTATTTCATCTCTGATAATAGATAACACCCAACACTTATTTCATCTCCTGATAATAGATAACATCCAACACTTATTTCATCTCCTGATAATAGATAACACCCAACACTTATTTCATCTCCTGATAATAGATAACACCCAACACTTTATTTCATCTCCTGATAATAGATAACACCCAACACTTATTTCATCTCCCTGATAATAGATAACACCCAACACTTATTTCATCCCTGATAATAGATAACACCCAACACTTATTTCATCTCCTGATAATAGATAACACCCAACAGTTATTTCATCTCCTGATAATAGATAACACCTAACACTTATTTCATCTCCTGATAATAGATAACACCTAATAAACAACACTTATTTCATCTCCTGATAATAGATAACACCCAACACTTATTTCATCTCCTGATAATAGATAACACCCAACATTTATTTCATCTCCTGATAATAGATAACACCCAACATTTATTTCATCTCTGATAATAGATAACACCCAACATTTATTTCATCTGATAATGATAATACTATTAACACCCAACACTTATTTCATCTCTGATAATAGATAACACCCAACACTTATTTCATCTCCCGATAATAGATAACATTAACACCCAACAGTTATTTCATCTCCTGATAATAGATAACACTATTAACACCCAACACTTATTTCATCTCCTGATAATAGATAACACTATTAACACCCAACACTTATTTCATCTCCTGATAATAGATAACACTATTAACCCCAACACTTATTTCATCTCCTGATAATAGATAACACTATTAACACCCAACACTTATTTCATCTCGATAATAGATAACACCCAACACTTATTTCATCTCCCGATAATAGATAACACTATTAACACCCAACACTTATTTCATCTCCCGATAATAGATAACACTATTAACACCCAACACTTATTTCATCTCCTGATAATAGATAACACTATTAACACCCAACACTTCTTTCATCTCCCGATAATAGATAACACTATTAACACCCAACACTTATTTCATCTCCCGATAATAGATAACACTATTAACACCCAACACTTATTTCATCTCCTGATAATAGATAACACTAATATTAACACCCAACACTTATTTCATCTCCCGATAATAGATAACACTATTAACACCCAACATTTATTCCCGATAATAGATAACACAACACTTATTTCATCTCGATAATAGATGACATCCAACATTTATTTCAGATGACACCCAACATTTATTAAATTATCTGATAACAGGACTGACTTCAAATGTTATGAAAAATTCAAATGATACATAAAACAAACAAAAAATAATGACTTATAAAAACAAAAATTTGTTATGTATGAATAATAATTTTCTTAAACAGATTTGAATATTTCAGCAGTTCTAATATATTACGAGGAAAAAGGAACAGGACAATCAAGAACGCCCCATTGAAATGTGTTGAGGGCTTTGAGTAAAAACTGTTTAATATTGAATCAAAACAGGACATATTGGGTGTTAGGAAAGTCAATGCGCACTTTTCTAATCATTTTTTAATATTTCCGATTTTGATCCTGATTGTGTTTTGTCAACTGAAGAGCGTGATTGACTCGTCGAACACGTATTCATTTTCATCATTGTTTATGGTTGTGATTCATAATTTACCTCTTGTACTCTGTATTGAAACACTCCTGTTAATAAATTACATGAGGCGTAGTGATTTTCCGAACACCCTGTATATATTACATGATATACATTTGCTGCAACTGTTCTATCTTACATGGCGTGAGACGTGTCTAGTTCAGCCGTAATAGCCTGCCGTTCACCACAGCCGTTGAAGTAGAGGGACTTGCCGTGCGCATAAGGAGAAGAGCTCCACATCCGAAGCCTATTCCACCTCCTGTCACCATTTCCCACGTTGAAGAAAAGATACCTCCTTCAAAGGATTCAAACAGTCTTTTGGGCAGTTTGATACCCTGAGGCATGCATGTTGGACCTGCAATGGTCGGAAAAGATATGTTAGTAGAAGGCAGGTAAGAATATTTGACATAAAAATATATGCGATAAAGCAAACTGTTATGCTTGTTAACAAATGCAAAGAATATTAATGAGTATTTTTTAGTAGAGGCGAGAAAAACAAATCGTAAGCTTTTTTTCCACACGGATCCCTATATAAAACCAAAAATTTTTTGTTGAAGCCAAGAAACTCAGTCAGATCGTATTATTGGACCATGCCAAGGATCAAACCAATTTTTAGCTGACATACTGTTCTTCCACCAACAAATGAGGCTTCGACAAGTAAGATTTAAATCAGCTGATTTTCAAGAAAGGAGGAGGAAGAGGATGGGTAGGAAGAGAGAAAGAATAAATGGAGTAGAAGGAGGAGGAGGAGCAGAAGAAGAAGAAGAAGAAGAAGAAGAAGAAAAAGAGGAAAATAAGAAAGATGGAGGAGGAGCCAGAAAAAAAGAGGAAAATAAGAAAATGAAGAAGAAGAAGAAAAGAAAGAGGCAGAAGAGGAAGGAGAAGAAGAAGAAGAAGAAGAAGAAGAAGAAGAAGAAGAAGAAGAAGAAGAAGAAGAAGAAGAAGAAGAAGAAGAAGGAGGAGGAGGAGAAGAAGAAGAAGAAGAAGAAGGAGGAGGAGGAGGAGGAAGAGGAGAGGAGGAGAAGAAGAAGAAGAGAAGAAGAAGAAGAAGAAAAGAAGAAGAAGAAGAAGAAGAAGAAGAAGAAGAAGAAGAAGAAGAAGAAGAAGAAAAGAGAAGAAGAAGAAGAAGCAGGAAGAAGAAGCAGAAGGAGAAGGAGGAGGAGGAGGAGGAGGAAGAAGAAGAATTAGAAAAAAGAGAAGTTGAGGAAGAAGAAATTAGAGGTTGAGGAAGAAAGAGTAAAGGAGGTTGACGAAGAAGGAGGTTGAGAAGAAGGGAGGAGGAAGTTAGAAGGAGGTTGAGGAAGGAGGAGGAGGACCACCATTGCAAGTATTGTAAATCCTCATACATGTATATATATATGAAAATAAATAATGACTCAAATGTATTACCAATTTTACTTTTGTGTGTATGTGCATATATATGTGTGTGTTTGTATGTATGTAGACCTATATGTGTGCTGTTAACTCTCAGAAACCCACTTGCCCATCAACAGAATTAACAAAAAAGACCATCAGGAACCGCCAAATAAACTTTCTTGATAAATCTATGATAGACATGGTCAATATTGCTGGGTTGCATCAAGGCTTTACCGTAATATCCTTGGTCGCAATGACACACTCCATCGACACAGTCACCACGTCCATTACACATGGCCTCGCATTGTTCCCCCACCGTGATGTCATCCAGGGCCCAGGCCATTGACTGATTCAAACTGGCAGGGATCCATCGGAACTGTGTGGTGCTGAACGTGGTGGACGGCATGAGGGTAAGAATAGAACCATGGATTTGGAATTAGTCGTATCAACGGTGAAAGTATAAACGTGCAAGTCCAATTTTGGATGTTTTGAGAAAATCAAAGAAAATGATGGTGTGCTTTTTAAAATCTATTTTCACCGACGTACACACGGTTTGCAAGTGTCAAAAACTAGACCTAATAGGGATACACAGATTGCTGATACGGTTATTGTACAGGTATCTACTGGTTCCTGTGCCACGAAATCCTAACTAGACAAAGCATAGGGGATTCCTAAAGTTAAAAAAAAAAAAAAAAGGGTTACTAATTTTAGACTTACACGGTTTGCGATGACTTTTACGGTCGATATCTTTTATAAAAACAAAGTAGCAAGAGTGGAGTGAAGTCAAAAGTGATGAAAGACAATATGGGACATTGATGAAAGAGTGACAACTCCATCAAATGGTTATACCCGAAATGAACTGTCACATTATGTCTGTTCTGTCTTCATTGCTGGAATTGTCTCTTATTGCTGCTTTACACATCTGTTTTGTAGGTTTATTTTATGAAGTTACATTTAAAAAAGAAAATATGGATATCATTAAACACACATATAATTTCTGCACTTTTATTGTATTATAGAGTAAAAGTCATAAATGGATTTGAAACAACAAACATGATGTCTTTAGTTTCATAAAGACAAAATATAAAATGCATCGAAATAAAACTACATAATATCATGTCCGTAATATTAGTTCAAAACAATAAAACATCTTTGTGTACCAGGTTGTCTTTATTCAGAAGAAATAGTTTTATTTTACCGACATTTAAGTGGATGTCATTTGGTTTTTTTATCTTTCAATGTGAAATGATTGAAACGACAACAACAACAACAACAACAACAACAAAAAGTTGCCCTACCCTGAAAATGTTGATGACGGCAAGAGCAAAGTGACTCGTCTCCATGTGGAATAGTCGACCGTGTACGCGCTGGCCTGGTGGTGTTAAGCGGGTTACAACTGCAGCTCTTCTGGTGACCTGGCAGACACACCGGCTTGACAGGCTCCCATGTCTCAGCTTGGGATTTCTCTGAACTCAGTCGTATCTCACCCAGGGGGAATCACAGACGTCCAGAAGATTGCCACAACCTACATTTATCTATACTGGGCAAAAAAAAATGGGAACTGTGCATGAAAGTTCGCGTCATTTTTTATCACTTATACGGGACCTAAGATATTGAAAATTTTCATGAAAAAACTTTGATTCACGGTTGGAAGACTGACAACAAGAGTTTTGATGTCAAGTTAGATTTAATTGTTATTTGTTGTGAGTTGTTTTTTCAGCAGTTGAATTTACATGCAGTTGGTGTAACAAAACTTAAATTGATCCCCCTTGAAAGTAAATAACAAAAAGGCCGTTCATCGCTGGTCTTTCTGGCGAAATGCAATGGTTATTTTGTGAACCCAGTATGGGGTCTCAGGACTTTCACCTAATCTCTCTGAATCTCTGTCATTAACAAAGGTAAAAACAGACATATGGACTCACAGCCCAAAAACATAGTAAACAATATGTTTCTTATGCACTGGATGACAGCTATGGATGTATGTATTTCTTAACTGCATTTGGAACCTCAACGGATTGTAACTGTTTAAGGCAAAGTACAGAAACAATACGAGTACATCTATGACTATCACACACAATCAGGAATTATAGAAGGGTTCCTACTCGGATTGTTCTTACCTTGAACTGTATCATATGCCCCTGTTGTATAATCATTTGATTTGTGGTAAATTTTTGCTCCTCGTTCACATGCGATGCCTTCCACACCATCGCGTAGCCCTGCTTGCTGTCTTGAAGGCAGTGGTCGTCATCGTCGTCAGGACTTTTCACCACTCCTTGAGGGCTGAACTCCCAGGCCGCAGCGTCATCACCGACTTCCTTCTCAGAAAAGGACTGTGAGTAGCCGCTAGGATTGAGCTCTTTGCCACCAATGTACACGTCGTCAACAGCCCAATGGACTCTGGCTTGCTTGCCATCAGCTGGCTCCCTCTGTAGCCATCGTACGAGCGCCCGCTCATTGCGACTTTCTAACGGCAGGGGAACGTAATCTCTTCTCTTCGGCCAATAGCGGGCAGGAGACAGAGTGTAAAGAGTCTCCCACTGAACTCCTGCGGGAAATGAAGGCATGAAGTTACAAAGACAAGACCAATGCTAGATATGATGCTCTGCAAAAAGAGATGATGTCTCTCCCTATTTCGTCCAGGTCACTCAACAAATATAAAACAGAGAACATAATCAATATCATCAATCTCTCCTCTCTTATGATATATCCACCATGAATTGCCATTCTCAAATTTTCATTAAGAAGCCGTTACTGTTAACAACAGACTGTAAAACTTCTACGACCTTCAAGTACATTCTCATTTGCAAGGTGCTAATAAAAAAGAAGGGGTGTCATTGTCCACACTGCAGTCATATTTTCCTTTCAATTCTTACTGACACGTGTCACAACTTCATCACTCAATGATTTTTGTATATCTACTGTTGATTAGACAGTTTTTACTTACCATTGTTTGTGCTGTACTGTAAAAGCACGTCATGACCTCTCAGCTCTGAAGGTGGATTGCACTGATTTGCAAACATTGGACTGCTCCACATGAGAGCAGTGTATTGAATGAATCTAGTTTCCAGTGAAGAAAAGAAATAATACACGAAGTAGGAAAACACGCCTTCATATTTTCCTCATAATATAATATAAAAAGAAGGCAAAACAATATCTTGAAAGAAACAGTTTCTTGAAGGTCAAGGTCGTTACAGGCCATAGAATCAAATCTTACCCTGATTGATGTGGAATAACTTAGAACATTGGGTCAAGTGGAGAAATACATGCTAAGTGTCTTTCCCAGCGAACACAAGGTCAAACCTAACATTTCTAGGATTCAAACCCAGGACCTTATGATCCCTAACTTGGCAGCGTTGCTGTAGTTACAAAATTCAAAACTAATAACCACATGAAATTAACAAATTGTGTATGTGTGTGTGTATGAGAGAGAGAGAAAGAGAGACAGAGAGAGAGAGAGAAAGAGAGAGAGAGAGAGAGAGAGAGAGAGAGAGAGAGAGAGAGAGAGAGAGAGAGAGAGAGAGAGAGAGAGAGAGAGAGAGAGACAGACAGACAGACAGACAGACAGACAGACAGATTGTCAGAGACAGACAGACAGAGATAGAGACAGGGATAGAGACAGGGACACAGAGACAGATATAGCGAGATAGAGATTGAGTAATATTAATAGCATCCCACCTTCCATGCATCCCCTCTCGTTAACATGAAGAGATGGTGCTTACCATACCACATAAACCGTTTCTTTGTAAACACGATGGAAACATGAATGTAAGGATACAGCTAGCGGTCTAACAGATATCTCCTACTTCATGTCCATGGTAACACATTTAACTCTCAAGTGTTAGTGTCAAAGCCATGGTTTGAAATCCAAACACCAACTATTTTATCGATTATAAAGTGATGTATTCAATTCTGGGTTTTGAAGTCTTTGGTGATATTGCTGAGCAGTGAGCTAACTTTTATTGGTAGTTTGTTCCACTGTCTTACTCTATTGGGGTAAAATGAGTGCTGGAGTCTTGAAAAGTACAAACAGGAAGCACTGACTTAAAAAGCAATCACATAGCCGTTGAAACTTTACTTTTAATTCTTGTCTCCGCTGCTTCTTACCTTGCACTTCTCAGATCTAGTGGTGCGGTTACAAGTTCTCTTGCTCCGGGACCAGAAAAAACCAATGCAGGTCCATCTACCAGGGGCTGGCATGGAATTTGAGTGTTGCCGCCTTGTGCCCAGGGAAAGAGAGTGCGGTTGACTACGTTCGGGTTGTCAAAAAGAATCCTTTACATCTGTCTGAAACATGATGGGCTAGAACTACATTAGAATCACACTGAGTTTTAGAACTACATTAGAATCACACTGACTTTTAGAACTACATTAGAATCACTGAGTTTGAACTACATTAGAACTACATTAGAATCACACTGAGTTTGAGAACTACATTAGAATCACACTGAGTTTGAGAACTACATTAGAATCACACTGAGTTTTATTTAGAACTACATTTTGAGTTTAGAATTAGAATCACACTGAGTTTGAGAAACTTCTGATTAGAACTACATTAGAATTACACTGACTTTGAGAACTACATTAGAAAACTTTTAGAACTACATTAGAATTACACTGAGTTTTAGAACTACATTAGAATCACACTGACTTTTAGAACTACATTAGAATTACACTGACTTTTAGAACTACATTAGAATTACACTGAGTTTAGAACTACATTAGAACATTAGAATCACTGAGTTTGAGAACTACATTAGAATCACACTGAGTTTGAGAACTACATTAGAATCACACTGAGTTTGAGAACTACATTAGAATCACACTGAGTTTGAGAACTACATTAGAATCACACTGAGTTTGAGAACTACATTAGATTCACACTGAGGTTTAGAACTACATTAGAATCACACTGAGTTTAGAACTACATTAGTACACTGAGTTTAGAACTACATTAGAATCACACTGACTTTGAGAACTACATTAGAATTACACTGAGTTTTAGAACTACATTAGAATTACACTGAGTTTTAGAACTACATTAGAATTACACTGAGTTTTAGAACTACATTAGACTGACTTTAGAACTACATTAAATTACACTGACTTTTGAACTACATTTTACAAACTTTTAGAACTACACTGAGTTTACAATCTACACTGAATCACACTGAGTTTGAGAACTACATTAGAAGTTTGAGAACTACATTAGGAATCACACTGAGTTTGAGAACTACATTAGAATTTTTAAAATTAGAACACTGAGTTTGAGAACTACATAAGAATCACACATCATTAGAAACTGAGTTTGAGAACTAAGAGTTCACTGAGTTTTAAAACTTTATTAGAATTAGTTTTTACTACATTAGAATCATATTCTACAAAAATGTCTACATTAGAAACTGAAACACATTGAATTTTTACGTTAGAATCACACTGAATGATTTCAAGAACACATAGCACTAATATATAGAATCACATTGATTTCAAAACTACATTACAATCACATTGAGTTTTAGAACTACATTAGAATCACATTGACTTTTAGGAATTTAACCTGAATTTTAGAACTATAGAATGACACTTGAAAAACAAATATACATTCATCATATTCACAAAAATCATTCTTTGCTCAACCAAATTTTTCAAAGTCTAAGGGTAAAATGTCTTTACCCGATATGATTCAACAATCTACATTATTTGTCAAAAATGTTTCTTCAACATCCACGTAATGTTGCAGAGATGAAATGACTTAAATTTAAGCCAGCTCATGTTAAAAAAAATGTTTTAATTCATTAAATGAAAGAAAGACATCTTGACTCGTAAAAGAATCAATTTTTTATTTTCAATCATTCATCATGGCCTCCTGGAAACTTTGGACACGCTGATCCTTGTCATAAATGCGACACAGAGATGAAACAGACCACGCAGCGGGATAAAGGATGTGAAATCCAAGTCGTATTTAGATGCCTGAAAAAAGGTTGCCGGATAACACGATACCTGCGGCAAGGAAGCTATTCTTCCTTTACAAGAATAGGGGCGGCAACATTCATGCAAGGCTCCCACTCAGCGCCATTCTTGAGCTGGTCTTCATGTTCATCCTTGACATGTCAACACATTGAGTGGCTGGTTCAACATCTGCCTAGAGGTGCGTTCCAGCATTGTTTCATCGTGAGAAAAGATGGCCCTCACAGAATCGGAACCACTCGAGATTGATGAGCTAGATTTACTGGCCGTAGCACCATGGCAAGAAGCTGGCATGAGATCAACCATCCAGTGATGTTGATGACCACACCTTTGGGGAAAACTGCCGAAACCAGTCAACGGATTGATGGCTCGTGGTTTTGGACTCAAAAAGGAAATGATTGCCGGTACTTTTGGGTCCTTGAGACAGACAGAGTGACACAGATTCCAAACATGCAAAATGAGTGCGAGCCTGGATCTTTAATTCAATCCGACAAATGGCCAGCCTACAACGTCATAAGCACTTTTGGATTTCAGCATCAAAGTGTCACTGTCACCTTTCAGCAGCATTTTGTGAATCCAGCAACAGGTGCACACACCAGTCCATCCTGAAGTCTTAGTTGGAAAGGAAAGCCAACATCCTTAAGAAGAATAGAGGCGTTTACAGCGGCACATTCCAATTTCACCTGCATCACATATGTTGGAGGATTTGGAGAAAGGACATGTCCATTATATGTTTTATTCATCGCCATCCTAAATGATATCAAGACCATAAACTGCAACTAACAGAAGATAACCTACAACCACCAATACACTAGCAATCCTTTCAGGACTAAAACATATTAAATGCGACCAATGACAGTCCAAAACCTGTATAAGCGCACAAGGAATGTGTTCAGTATTGCGGATTGTAGTAGACTGGTAGGCCGTCAAGTGGAAACAGTTGTCAGACTAGTCCGGTGGTAGACCATCAAGTAGAATAGAAACAGCAGCAGATCGTCAAATGGACTTGCACCAAACAGACGATGTCACTCGTCAATAAGCAATGCGTTACCACGTACTATGAGCAAGTAAATTGAATAATAATTGTAAACTTACAAGAGGACGTGTTCCATTCTGAGAGGAGCAAGTGATTCCTTCATAACCATCATCACAGACACAACCCTGCTCAGAGCAATAACCGTGCCCAGAGCAGAATTCAGGGCATGCAGTCCCAATATAGATGTCACCAATTGCCCAGGTCTGGGAAGGAAATCCAGAGCGAGGAAGCTGTTGCCAACGAAATCTTGTACCACTGAAATAGAATTATTTGTACTGATAGTAATATGTCAAACAGAATGGATGAATGCAGAGAAGTTACGACAAGTGTTTTTTCTATGTGAGCAAAAAGGAAAGCTTCAAAACGAAACCAATTGAAATTGTTTTTTTTGTTTTTTTTTAAAGCAAAGAAATACCTAATACTTTTTAATTATGAAAAAGAAAATTCATATCAATTATACACAAAGTCTAGGCAGTAATGGAAAATATTTTGTAACAACAAAAAAAGTGATACCAAATTTTTAATTAAATATAAGTCTTCTGGTATGTTAACAATAACAGTACCTCTAAGAACCAGTAAGGAGAGACATTACATTGAAACTTTTTGTAATATTACCACGTTGCCTACTACAAAGTTTTCAAAATTCGAACTTCAAAGTCTCAAGCAGTGTTACCTTTGAAATAGAATCCCATCTATGAGCAATTTAATATCAAAATAAACCATGTTCAAAATCTTACGGTGATTGTGCCAATTTTGGTGGAATTACTGTAAACCTCCTCCAGTTGTCATGACGGCCATGATAATGAGACCCATCAACATAATTTTGTTGTCGACACATTTCGGTCTCATTGCAATTAATCAAAATTGGTGACCAGCTGGTACCATGGTCCGTAGAATAGTGCAGTTCTATCTGAAACCAAAAGCATAAAAATGCAGTTCTATCTGAAACCAAAAGCATAAAAATGCAGTTCTATCTGAAAACAAAAGCATAAAAATGCAGTTCTATCTGAAACTAAAAGCGTAAAACTGCAGCTCTATCTGAAACCAAAAGCATAAAACTGCAGTTCTATCTGAAACCAAAATCATAAAACTGCAGCTCTATCTGAAACCAAAAGCATAAAACTGCAGCTCTATCTGAAACAAAAGTGCAATAATGCCACTCTATCTACAACCAGAAATCAGAAATGTTGTGTTGTATATGTTGTAAGATAAAAATGGAATTTTTTTTTTCAGGAGCAAGCAAGGATTTTAATCTTAAATGGAAATACCAGTTAATTCAAGACACAGTCCAGCGGTGAAAATGTAAACAATAAAAAAAAAAAAAACAACACAAAGAGAAGAAAATCTATAATAGCCATTGATCTGGTACTTTCCGAAACCCAATACCCAGGAAAAAGGAGTCATGTATTACTGGTTTGAATAAACTAATGAGTACTACCTTGCTAGCCTTAAGATGAAATTTGTGGCTTTTATGGTACAACAGATGTGTTGAAGGTTAGGCCTGTATCATTTCTTTAAAAAATCGTATAAAATGAAAGAATCGATACTGAGCTTTTATTTATTGTATCAATGTGAAGTGAATGAACTGCTCCATCCGATAGTTCAATAAACTAGATTTTTCCAATTTTGGGTAGAAATACCTTCCTCTGGGACCCCTCACCCTCCCCCACCCAAGGGGAAAACACAAAAGAAAACAATAGTTTGCTTTAGCCTATAACTAATTAAGGATAGATTGTTTGGCTTCTATTTCAAACGTTTTAGACAATAACGATTCATGTCCATTAGCTCATTCTACTGTTGACACGAAAACGAGTTCATTTCTAAGCTGTATCACTAAAGATCATAGCTTCCTAAATCAAAACAGTTGACCTTTGAATGCCTTCACCTTCAACCTCTCACCTCACGCACCTCTTATAACATGTGTGTCAGCCAGTATCTTGAAGACATAATCTTTATTGAAGACAACAGGTTTCACTGAAAATGATTTCACAAGACTGAAAGCTCATAAATTACTCACTGGAGACAAAGAGGCGTTCCAAGGCTGTCCACATCCGACATTGATAGAGAACTGAATAATGTTTTGATCTGTGACGTTGACTTCCCCTACAGCCAAAACAGATCCTTCCCTGGTTTTTGTGTTGCCAATGGCAAACGTCCTCCTTCCCACAATATTCTCCCATCTTCATGTTATTTGCCTGAGGGATTGAGGAGGAATTAAGACCTCCAGACATGTGTATTGAGTTTGGGTTTACATTCTGACCACCAATTCTTATTCCGTCGATTAGCCAATCTGCATGATCTTTGCCATTGTGTTTGAGTTGTTCCCACTTGAATCGCACTCCGTAGTCTTTGGCAGAAACTGGAAGTTGGAGATTTACAAAACTGTGTAAAGAAAAATGACGGTACAAGAAAACAGCAAAAATTAATAATAAACTTTGAACAGAATGCAGAATTTTAAAAAATAAAATCATAGTATTTTCTCCTATTACTCCACAAATCAATTTGCATTGAAAGACAATTGAATACTTGTCAACATCATCTCAAATACATTCCTATGTATATAATCATTTATTGTCGTATTGAAGTGAAAGTCAAAATTATCATAAATCATTCAATTATCAACAGCAGAAATCAGTCAAAATGAAAAAACTTCAACCAAGTACATTTTCTCCTTACAAGCATCATGCTACTACAGGATTCCCAACATCTTGCCACCACAAGGTGTCCAACATCTTGCTATACAGGGTTACCAACATCTTGCTATACAGGGTTTCCAAAATTCTTGCTACTACAGGATTTCCAACATCTTGCTACTACAGGGTTTCCAACATCTTGCTATACAGGGTTTTCAACATTCTTGCTACTACAGGATTTCCAACATCTCCCTATACAGGGTTTCCAACATCTTGCTACTACAGGGTTTCCAACATCTTCTTACAAGGCTTCCAACATTCTTGCAAGGGTTTCCAACATCTTGCTACAGGGGTTTCCAACATCTTGCATGCAGGGTTTCCAACATTCTTGCTATAAAGAATTTCCAACATCTGCTATACAGGGTTTCCAACATCTTGCTATACAGGGTTTCCAACATCTTGCTACTACAGGGTTTCCAACATCTTGCTATACAGGGTTTCCAACATCTTGCTATACAGGGTTTCCAACATCTTGCTATACAGGGTTTCCAACATCTTGCTATACAGGGTTTCCAACATCTTGCTATACAGGGTTTCCAACATCTTGCTATACAGGGTTTCCAACATCTTGCTATACAGGTTTCCAACATCTTGAATACAGGGTTTCCAACATCTTGCTATACAAGGTTTCCAACATCTTGCTATACAGGGTTTCCAACATCTTGCTATACAGGGTTTCCAACATCTTGCTATACAAGGTTTCCAACATCTTGCTATACAGGGTTTCCAACATCTTGCTATACAGGGTTTCCAACATCTTTGCTATACAGGGTTTCCAACATCTTGCTATACAAGGTTTCCAACATCTTGCTATACAAGGTTTCCAACATCTTGCTATACAGGGTTTCCAACATCTTGCTATACAGGGTTTCCAACATCTTGCTACAAGGTTTACATCTTGCTATACAAGGTTTCCAACATCTTGCTATACAGGGTTTCCAACATCTTGCTACTACAGGATTTCCAACATCTTACAGGGTTTCCAACATTCTTACAGGGTTTCTACAAATAGGGTTTCCAACATCTTGCTATACAGGTTTTCAACATTCTTGCTATAAAGGTTTCCAACATCTTGCTATACAGGTTTCCAACATCTTGCTACACAGGGTTTCCAACATCTTGCTACTACAGCTAAATAGGATTTCCAACATCTTTGAATACAGGGTTTCCAACATCTTGCTATACAGGGTTTCCAATATCTTACTATACAGGGTTTCCAACATCTTGCTATACAGGGTTTCCAACATCTTGCTACTACAAGGTTTCCAACATCTTGCTAAACAGGGTTTTCAACATCTTGCTACTACAGGGTTTCCAACATCTTGCTATACAGGGTTTCCAACATCTTGCTATACTTTCCAACATCTTGCTATACAGGGTTTCCAACATCTTGCTATACAGGGTTTCCAATATCTTACTATACTGGGTTTCCAACATCTTGCTATACAGGGTTTTTAACATTCTTGCTACTAAAGGATTTCCAACATCTTGCTATACAGGGTTTCCAACATCTTGCTATACAGGGTTTCCAACATCTTGCTACTACAAGGCTTCCAACATTCTTGCTAAATAGGGTTTCCAACATCTTGCTACTACAGGGTTTCCAACATCTTGCTATACAGGGTTTCCAACATTCTTTCCAACATCTTGCTATACAGGGTTTCCAACATCTTGGTATACAGGGTTTCCAACATCTTGCTACTACAGGATTTCCAACACCTTTGTATACAGGGTTTCCAATATCTTGCTATACAGGGTTTCCAACATCTTGCTATACAGGGTTTCCAACATCTTGCTATACAGGGTTTCCAACATCTTGCGGGGTTTCCAACATCTTGCTATACAGGGTTTCAACATCTTGCTACTACAGGGTTTTCAACATCTTGCTATATAGGGTTTCCAACATCTAGCTACTACAGGGTTTCCAACATCTTGCTACCACAAGGTTTCCAACATCTTGCTACCACAGAGTTTTAGCAACAAGTCAACTTCAAATTTCCTACCTCAAAGGATAAAATCCTACTCAGGAAGCAAAACAACTTTACAATGCCAGAAAGGGGGAAAGCGTGCTATTTGCATGTGAAAATCAGAGGCCTGACATGAATAAATTCAATAAAAATTACCAATTTTCATTTTAATCAAACTGTTTTTGCTAGTGTTCTTCATTGAAATGGGACGTAATTATATTCTCTTTTAATGTTGATTCAAATGTTTTGCTACAGATTATTAAGTTTTCAACATATTTGTAAAGTCACAGCCCCAGTTTTCCCTACCTTAGACATCGATTTCCAAACATTTCCAACCTTTCCTACAGGGGACTTGGTGGTCTAGAGGCAAGGTGTTGGTCTCTTAACCAAAAGGTCATGGGTTCAAGCCCCAATAATTAAAAAACTTTCTTGAGTTTTTTTTTCAAGTAAAACCCACCCCCATAGTCCAGGCAGGAGGATCGGCACCTAGTCCCGAGACGAACAATAAAAAGGAGGCCCCGTATGTAGATTACAACACTGTGCATTTTCACCATTCTTTCGCAGTGTGGGTAAAATTTTAAATCCTACCGAAACCCCAGAGTTCACCTTACTTGTGAGTGTGGGCAAAAACACATAAATAAAAAACAAATTAAAAAAGGCCTTTCCTACTTAATTATGAAAAATCCTACACCTCTCCGACTTTCCGGCCATGCTGAACACCCCCGTACAGGACACAAACAGACAGAAACACTAAAATGAAGAGGAAAAAAACAAAAAGATAATTGTCCGTTCTTACTCAGGCATTCGATAAGCATCATAGTGCATCTCCTTCAACAGTCGCCACGTCACGCCCCCATCAGTGGAATAGTACAAGAAGACGCCCTCCACTCGGGTCAACGGCCGGGTAAAGCATCCAAACATGAAATAAAACTGCACGTACACCGCAGTTTGCAGATCTAGGTCTGCAGTTTCAGTACACGAGAGCATGGCTTGGTCATGTGGAAAGCGTTGCCGCTTGACAAAACTCTGCACGGAGGTGCCACCTGGCCGCCTTGTCTCGCTATCCATGACCCATCTTCTCCATCAAAATCTTCGACGAACAGATCCGACAATGGTGATCTTGATATATCACATACCTGTCCGTCCCAGTCCTCATTACAACTGTCCCAGGGAGAGACAAGATATCCAGTGAGTACATATTGAAACAGAGACATGAATACACGACATACATGTCATGTGAGGTTGAGACGTGATAGGCATTTCATTATTAATTATGGGATACAAATACATACAAACATGCATACATACATACATACATACATACATACATACATACATATAAATAAACATACACACAAATGCATACATGCATACATATGCTACTGCAAAAGAGGACTTTGAAGTCATGCCTCTGAATGATTTGTGGGCGAAACACATTAACATACATATACATATATACATACATACATACATACATACATACATACATACATACATACTTACATACATACATACTTACATACTTACATACATACATACATGCATGCACATTGCATACGGACGTACCAAACACACACATGCATACATACATACATACATATACATACATGCATGCATACATACATACATACATACATACATACATACATACATACATACATACATACATACATACATACATACATACATACACACACACATGTATGCATACATACATACATATGACATACAGCATATATGAAACAAGCATGTTACATCCCAGACAATAGCAAGTACAGTCTATTAGATCGAGTCAGTATTCGAGACTGATGCTACACAGCTAGGTGTGAGCGGTAGGTCTACTATTCCAATTTTAAAAAATTATAAAACCTGTTTAAAATGGCAGCCTAGGTGAGTGAAAATTCTACTTTTAAAGACAAGGAAACAATAAAATTTTCAATGATTCAACGTAGAAAAAATTCCTCAAATGAAAACAATTTTGGGATCATTTAGAACCTACATGCAAAATATGGTTACTCTTAGTGGCCTGACAACATAGTCCTTGACTTGAACAAAGAACTAAGAATTATATATATATATATATATATATATATATATATATATATATATAGATGTACAAGTGACAATACATATAATGTCCTAAAGGGTGTTACGGTCCACAAAGCTGGAGCTCACCCTAGTCCAACACATAACCTCCTGGACTAATACAGGTCTTACTTCCCTGCTGATGCATGTACCCATTTGCACCTGGGTGGTTAAGTGAAGAAATGCCTTTAGAGGGTCTTTCTCAACCAACACAATATAGTTCTATTTATCGATTTAAAATAAATTAACAAAATCAATTAAATATTATCTTAAAAAAAAGAAAATAATAGATTCATAGTCCCCATATCTCCATGCACAAATAATTGACTTTACATCAGTGATCCGTAAGAAGGCCATTTCATTCAAAATCTCTTCTCAAATCTCCTGGGTGCATACAGTACGACTACCTTGTTCACGCTTTATACTAGCACTCTGACAAATCTTTGTCAGCCAATAAGTGGGTACTCGTTTCCACTTGAGACTTGGAGAAAAGCGGAGTCAAGCACCTTTCTTTTAAGACAGCAACATCATGGGGAACAAAACCTGTGTCAGCCAGAATTTGAAAACTCACACCGCTACCAAAGATGCCATAACGCATCCTGTGTGAAAAGAATTATCAATACATACAAACTACTTCAAGTCCCCATTTGCAAAACATTATTCAAGCACTATCAATTTGTTCACACTACTTACATGCACGCCCCATCCATACACCGTCCATGACCAGAGCACAACAACGGACACGATGATCCAACGTAGAGATTGGCAACAGACCAGGAAGTGACTTGTGATGAAGGGGATTCTTGGTGGAGCCTAAACCGAGTTTGACTGGACCTTCCAAAAGAAGAAAGATGTGTTATCAGCTATACACATTGGAAGGATGAAACTGTGTGTCAAATAAAATACATGCAGTTAAGTTTGTGATTTTCTCCATTCAGATGAGAAACTCAGGTCTGAATTAAAGAAGTCACTGCTTACCATACCAAAGCTCTCCTTCCCTCTTTGTTTTTCCTCTCCCTCTATCTAACACATTCTGCGTCTCTTGCTTTCTCTCTGTCTCTTAAAGGACATAATGCTAAATAAATGTTATCTTAATGAAAGAGCAAGTTTAAAATGTTTCATAAAGACATAGCATTCAAAAGTACAGTATCTATTTCATATCAAACAGAGAGATTATTGATGTAAGAGTTTGAAGAGACTAAAAGAAAACTATTTCATTCAAATAGAAATCTGAAGGAATTCTTTCTAACCTATCTAAATCTAAGAACACCAGCTGGTAAAACAAAAAGGGACAGAATCAGGAACGCAATAATTAGACTAACTGTCACTAAAAGCATATATGTAATATCTAAGATAAATTGTAACGTGCCTAAACAGTTTGTCATATTAAATAGGATGAGTGATAAGATACATCCCAATCAATATGCAGTGCCAGACCGCAGAGAAAACGGGAGGAACGTATGATAAAAACTCCAATAAAAAGAAACGAACTAATTTCAACATTGATGAAAAGGAAGAGCAAGCAACAAACTGTTAAAAGTTGGAGTAATACCATCCGGTACAATAAAACCAAAACGTAGGTTTAAGTTCACTAAAATCTACCCTGTCAACCATATGCGGTGGTCTCAAAGTGAAGTAAGAGGAACCAGCAAGATGAAAGAGAAATGAAAGAGTTAAAAAGATTGAAGTAGGACCTACCAGCATCATCTGTCAAACCCCCCCCCCCCCCCCATGACCCAGGTAAAATGTCATGAGAATGATAAAAAAAACAAGAAAGAAGAAAGAACTTTTTTCACAGTGAACTAAATCTTATACTCATTGCAATCAGGAGAAGAGACCTGATTTTCTTGGCACATGGCATTACTATGTGATGAACAAGGGATGAAATAATACTGAATCTCAGTAGGAACAAATGCGAGACAAAATACAATGATACAGCCAGGGAAAAAAATCTTTTAAAACCAGCATAGGTAGCTTGGTTGGAAGTGCACTCCTCTTTTATGGCGAGGCAATGGGTGCTCACGCGAAGGTTGTGTGTTTAATTCTATTGGTGCCCAAGGATTTATTTCCATCTATTCCTTTGTATCTGTTGGTCACCTCTTTGTTCCAACGGAGCTTCAATATCATTTCATGTGTCATTATTCATCCCTTTCAACAACTCCCTCCTTGCCTCACTGATTGTCTTGGCATTATATTGTTTGAGTTTGTCATTGTTTTCCATGCTGCCTATACTCTTGCCGAGTCAGAATTGACCCCGGAATGCTTCTTACTAGCTGAGTGGATAGAAAGGCCAGAAAAAAAAACATGTCCAGCCAGACCGGAGAATAAAACTCAGCTCATCTACGGGCTCTGTTTCATTGAAATTTACTCTATCCACCAAGTGCATGATCTCAGACCTGCAGCTGCGCAGGGCAATCAGACCCTCATCCGACACTAAACTTTCACTGGGCACTATTTTTTCTGAAATGTTTTAATGTCAAAACAGCAGATCCAGTTTCTTTCATCTTTACCATGCTTCCATCGGAACTGGCGTCGTAACACGCTTCCACCCATTGTAAACATCAGAGGAGAAGACTGACCCGAGGGAAGGGTCGGTGCACCGGCTTTCTGATGGAAGGCATTGTGGTATGAGAGTATGCCATGTCTTTCCAAGGTTGGTGGAGTACTCCAATGTTATCTCTGTGTTGGAAGTAGTAAGAGTAAGCAGGCTGACTTAAACTTTCTGACAATTCAGAACGTTTCATGACAAAGTTGTCTATTATTATCCTGTAAAGTATGAGATAGTATCATCCTGAATTTGTCTGTATTATCCTGTAAAGTATGAGATAGTTTCATCCCGAATTTGTCTGTATTATCCTGTAAGTATGAGATAGTATCATCCCGAATTCGTCTGTATTATCCTGTTGTATGAGATAGTATCATCCCAAATTTGTCTGTATTATCCTGTAAAGTATGAGATAGTATCATCGAATTTGTCTGTATTATCCTGTAAAGTATGAGATAGTATCATCCTGAATTTGTCTGTATTATCCTGTAAGTATGACATTAAAAGAGTAAATTATTATAGGCAAGAGAGAGAGAGAGAGAGAGGCAGAGAGAGAGAGAGAGAGAGAGAGAGAGAGAGAGAGAGAGAGAGAGAGAGAGAGAGAGAGAGAGAGAGAGGGGAGGAGAGGGAGGGTAGGAGGAGGAGACAGACAGACAGACAGGGAGGGGCAGAGAGTTTCTATGCCTGTGTGCCTCTCTCTCTTAGAGACAGACAGACAGACAGACAGAAAGGGGCAGAGACAGAGAGTTTCTCTCCTCTGTGCTCTCTCTCTCTCTCTCTCTCTCTCTCTCTCTCTCTCTCTCTCTCTCTCTCTCTCTCTCTCTCTCTCTCTCTCTCTCTCTCTCTCTCTCTCTCTCTCTCTCTCTCTCTCTCTCTCTCTCTCTCTCTCTCTCTCTCTCTCTCTCTCTCTCTCTCTCTCTCTCTCTCTCTCTCTCTCTCTCTCTCTCTCTCTCTCTCTCTCTCTCTCTCTCTCTCTCTCTCTCTCTCTCTCTCTCTCTCTCTTTCTCTCTCTCTCTCTCTCTCTCTCACTCATAAATGAAAGTAAATCGGGTGAACTTTTCTCTCTATCCTTTCCCTGCCACCTTTGGTGGGAAGAGATGAGGCAATCTGGTAGAGCTTTTTCAAGGCTTTCATTCACATTGTTTTCAACTTCTATTCATTGTATCCAAGTATTCCTTCACAAAAGATTCTTGTACAGACAGGTTCAATATTTGATGAAATTTTTTATGACTAAAATATACAAAACAAAAACAAATGCATTTTAAGCCAGAAATGAAATTAATATCTTCTCTAAGGCTATAAATGGCCAACTGTTTATTCCATTAAATCAGCTAAAACTTAATACAAGAACAACCAGACCAGACTGTCAAACATACATGGTTCCATCTTCAAACATTGATTGTCACCTGTACTCATTTTACCCTAGTACAGTAAAGCTGTGGAATGGACTGCCAACAGAAATAAAACTCAACAATGGCACTGAAGACTTTAAAAACAGAAGTAAATACATCACTTTAAAACCGAAATTGGATTAATATTTTGGGGTTAGATTAAAATAAAATGCAATGACAGTAACACTCAAGAACTGAGTTGATCAGTTATTAAGAAGAAGAAGAAGAAGAAGCAGTATACATCATATTCCAATGGCAAATACAATCATTAGACTAAGTTTCATGTAAAAAGAAATATTTACTCAATGAAAAAAATATTAAAATTATTGTTTTTGTTTGATATTTCTCACCAAAACATGATTGCGCTTTAGCAGAATCATCGTCATGGCAACCCATGGCTAGCGAAAACTGAATATGGCTCCCACTTCCTACCCTGACGTCTGCTGTTGAAACATATTTGGGCTTTGGGGAGTCTGTGGAAAGAATCATTTTTTTAGGAATGAGAGCTGAAAAAATCAATCCAAAATGTGAGCAGAGACAACAACAACCATAGCCATAGAAAAGTTTGCACATTCAGTAAGGTAAAGACTCGTTCTTCTTATCCAAGGCGGTACGGATAAAGCCATGAAATTAATTCAGAACATCAAACTACACGTATTTATCAACAATGTGACAACAGTACTGCTGTGGAGCAGAGATTTGGAGCATCACCTTGAATCTACATTGTCGCATCAATTTGTGTGAAATAACGTGTGAAAACAAGATATTTACCCAAAAGGAAATCAAAATTGCTCAGTGGAGAAGGATACCTTTGAAATGGATGGCAACACCGTCAGAGTTGCAGAACGGTCCAAAACTGCCCCTGGGTACTCGAGCCAAGACAAGTTGGACGGTGCACTGGTTCATCCTGCAGCACGCCTTGACCATTGTAGTCGCCTCCAATGAAAATCTGGAAACCACAAATTATTATGTTGCAAGATTCTGATAAGTTTAGAAATTAGAAATTATATGCAATTTTGTATTGGTTTGACACAGGCTTTGGTCATATTTACATGAATAAAAAGCAATAAAAAGTCAAAGTAAAATATTCTAACAGGAGTCAAAACCAGATCAAAGGGGTAACCTTTCATTGGGTTTTTTTTTTGCAGCAAGGGTATCACTAAATAAAAGGTCATGTCTAAAAAAAAATTAAAGATGGATTTATAGTCAATACCCCCAAACAAGTGCAGGCTCACTGTACATCATTTATCACCCAGCAGGCCATTTCCTTCAAAGTCCTTTCTCAACTCATTGGAGAGCATAGATAACAGAAGCCTGTTAGGTGCTTTGTACTGTGATTCTGACAAGATTTTTCTCTACCTATAAATAGCTCGCTGCTCAATCACACCTGAGTCCAGTGAGAAAAGCACAGTAATGTACCTATCCTATAGAAATATAACGCTGTCAAAACATCTGTGCCAGCCATGAACCAGTGTGGTCGTGATTACAATACTACGGTTTCACTACAACGCCTCTGATACACATTTCATATTTATAATATTTAATACTCAAATCTTTAATTCAGGAGGTGATTATTATCACCTCTTCCGCTTCACGCTACAGAAACCGGGATACGCTCCGGCTCTGTGGGCCACAATGACCTCGCAGGAACTTTTACTTTACCTTACCAGCATAGATAGCAAAAGGGAGACCAAAAAAATGGAGAAGATAACGTGTCTAACCTGATCAATGGCCCAGTCTTCAGGATAACGACCAGTGGCAGACGGCATCCACCATCTGACCTGTGTAGAGTTTGTTCTGGCCTGCTCAGGGATGTGGAGAGCAATGTAGAAATCGTTCCTGGTGTTGTTGCCAAAGTCGAATCTCTCTACGGTTGTCCACACCATGCCCCCGTTGACAGAGTATTGAAGGTAGAGAGGTAAAGAGTGCGAGACTGACGAACGGCACCCTCGCTTCAGGTGAAACTGGATAGAACTGTCGGTAATTTAAAAAATCAAGTTAATTATTATTTTTCATATATATGTTAAATCAAACAACAGTATTAACATACCAGTATCTTACCTTTTTATTTACTTGTTATCACATACATTTATTTTCCTTGCTTTTACATACACACACACTTTCTCCCTCCTCTCTTTCTGTTTCCGTCTCTGTCTGTCTGTTTATCTCTGTTTCCGTCTCCATCTCTATCTCTGCCTGTCTGTCTGTCTGTCTGTCTGCCTGCCTGCCTGCCGGCCTGGCTGTCTTTGTCTCCCTCCCTTCCTCCCTCCCTCCCCCTCCCTCCCTCCCTCCCTCCCCTCCCTCCCTCCCTCCCTCCCTCCCTCCCTCCCTCCCCTCCTCCCTCCCTCTCTCTCTCTCTCTCTCTCTCTCTCTCTCTCTCTCTCTCTCTCTCTCTCTCTCTCTCTCTCTCTCTCTCTCTCTCTCTCTCTCTCTCTCTCTCTGTCTGCAACTAGAAAAGTGAATATATGATTGAGTACAAATTTTGTACATGTTACATATGTTGTGCTCAGCATTTGGATGACTAGATCTTGTTAAAAGAGACAAGAGTCTGTGTAAAGTGTGTAAAGAAGTGGTTAGTGGTGGAAAAAAAGACTTACAGTGACAGACAAGGAAATGTGGGAGATGAGTCGGGCTGGGAGGCAGAGGAAAGATAATAGCTTTTGATTCGATTTGATTTTACCCACATCCATGACTAAGGTGATCTCGAGGGTCTAAGCAGGATTTTTAACTTTACCCAGATCTTTAACGTGCACCGCGTGTTGTGATCTGCACATGGGTGGGACCATCTATTTATCTTCCATTTCCGATGGGACTAGTTGACCCACCTATCTGGATCGAGGGGATTGGGATTTGCTCGAAAAAAATTGAGAAATTTGTCAACCGCTGGGGCTCAAACCCATGACCTTTTAGTTGAGAGGCTGATAAGTTATAGCAGCCCCAGCAGTTTTTCTTGCTATCTACAATGAGGCAAATATGTCAGTGACTGCTATATATATATATATATATACCCTAGGTGCTTAGCAACACTCAGTTAGGTTTATGATAATAAAACAAAATGTTGTCAACTTGCAATGCTAGGGACAAATCCAATGGAACAGTGGCCAAAATTCGTTGACCCTCTTTGTCATGAAGGAAAAAAAAGCCCCGTCAAAGATTGGTCCACACGGATGGTCCTTCGTGACGCGCCCACCAGACCACAACGCCCACCTGGACTCGTCGATACCATTTGGAGCTGGTGATTTAGCATTTGTGGAAGGGAAACAACTTACATGGTAAGCAAGATACTTTGTATCAATCTTAGCCTACGTATATTATTTTTAATTAAATTAAAATATATGCATATAGTGTGATACATGGAGAAACAAGGGTGATGTCAGAAAATTAAACAGAAGAAAATCAAGATAAAATTGATACAGAGAAAGAATCAAAAGCTAACAACACTAGAGAAAATACCATCTTCCTTCATCATTGTAGAAAAAATGAGTTCAATAAGGAAAATGGACTTCAAACGAGTCGTAGCGAAACAGCAGTATTGGGAGTTTGTAATCACAATAACACATGTTCGTAACCTTGGCTGACCCTGGTGTGTTATCACAACATTGTACTCTTCGGAAAGGTACTTCACTCTGCTTTCCTCCCGTAACTCAAATGTGAGTGAGTACTCAGCTATAGATAGAGAAACATCTTGTCATTGTGTTATCATTAAGTGCCTAACAGGCTGCTGTACTATATGCTTCTCAGGGATTTGAGAAGGGCTTTGACAGAGACGGCCTTTAGGGTGATAAATGATGTACAGTCAGGGATACATTTCATGTCGTTATTCATCACCATCAGAATGATTATGGTACAACATTTACAGTTCCCTGAGTATTTCATGTAGTTTGTTATTTACTCACTGCCGGGCACTCTCAGTCTAGATGACTTAGAAATGCCGGACATTTTGATACAGAATTTAAAAAATCATTCATATTGTTATTGTACCATTTGAAGTAGATACAACATTCAAAATGCATTCTCCGAAGAAGAAAAAAATATTCTAGATTACGCTGGTAGTTTCTGCATGTAAAGTTTTATTTATTCTGGAAAAATATGTGAAAAAAATATTTTAAAAATGAGAAAAACAATTGTTTTCAAGGGAATGACACATCCTCCAATAAATTCTCAGTAGAAGATTTAGATTTAGGCACACAGATCAAGTGTTTAGCGTCTTTCAAGATGATCCAGCATCATAAGATTAGTATCTAATGATTTAGAATCAGTTTCCCTTTCAGATTTAGAGCTAATTCTCGGGTTGAAAGGAAGTTTTCGTTCTCGAGAGCAACATTATTGACTACTAACGCGTGCCTGTACACCTTTGATTTCCTGCAAAGGACGTACTACCCGATAATAATTCTATGTCGCGTGTACGTACAAATGATTCAACTATAATGCTGACACTGAAAGGTAAGGAACAAGTAGAAAAAATAGAAAGGGCAATACGGAGAGTGTCAGGTTTGGCAACCAACACTCTATTGATGGGACCCGATACTTGGCGGTAATGGCAGTGAGTGAGTTATCTCTCAATGGTTCCAAACAAGAAATTTTTATCATTGATGATCGATGCTACGTCCCCTTTTCCTGCAGTCTAATTTAAATTATTGTTTGCATTATTTTAAGGTTTTTTAATATGCAAATACAAAGATTTTTTATCAAAATAATAAGGAAAATAATCATATGCATAAATAGGTCATTTGCCTGGAGTCTTTGTTTACTCTTTCCTTCCGCCAAATTGAATCCCTAACAACATTGTTTCACATTGCTCCACTTTCAACAAAAATTTCTTCGTTCAAAATGAAAACAATTCCTGATAAAGATCATGGATATATTTCTTATACTTTGTGAATTCAATTTCATGTTGTAGAAGATTATTAACCCAAAAAGATACTTTGAACTTTCATACCTTCTTATTTTTGTTTGATTTTTTACGCTTCAACACCCTTATATTCTGTTCAAACTTTTCTCCTTCATGACGAAGTTTGTAGCTGAATACAATTATTGCCTGTGATTTCATATGAATTATTGTCCGTTCAAAAAAACATAAAAAAACAAATCTATATATTTCTGAATAAAATGAGGGGTAATATGACATCCTTTTGCACAATCAAAAATTATTTGAAATATAAAATGCGGTCTTTTTACAAGGGGGAAAATAGAATGTTGAGAGTTCAGATTATACAATACTTGTTCTTCTCATTGTGTTATAACTTAATCAAGATATTACATTGCCTAAAATTCATAAAAAAAGTATGCATGTTCACTGTAAATAATGTCATACTCACAATCAGAGGGAGATGATATGATGTTGGGATGAACGGGTCGCTGTAGGTCAAATCCTTCTCTTAAATAGGGCAAATTTTTTCTCACGGATACGCATGTTTCTCCTGCATAGCCTTCATCACAGTGGCAGAACATGCCCTCTGGTCAGAGAGAAAGCAGGTATTTAAGATGTATCCAAATTTAAATGGTGTTGCTAGGTTTAGAATAGCCTTCTTAGACTGAATAAACCGTATTAATAAAAATATACTTTCATTTCCCCAGACTGCAAGACAGAACTAATGAGACAAAACAAATCTCTTTACTTAGCAAAGCGCAAAGGTAGTTTTATGAACTCCAAATGGCGTGCCCAGACTATCACCCCAATCGCTCACAGTTTACCCCTCATGTCATATACATACTTTTCAAGGTAAAATCATACTTGGCGGACTCAAAGCCAAAACATACCCAATACCTTTTCACATACTGGCCGGCATCAGTGTAAATTAATGAATTTGTTTGTTTTTAGCAAATCAACTCACCAATACAAGAGCCGTGTCCATTACAATGATCCAGACAGGCCATACCAATGTAGACGTTATCAATGGCCCATTCTGGGGCGTGAGACCGACTCTGGAACTTGTCCCTGATACCATCGGAATCGAATTGGGCTGACAAAGCAAACAACATTAAAAACTAATTACTTGGGAAGACAATTATGTGTCTGTGTGTGTGTGTTTGTATTTTGTGTGTGTGCGTGTGTGTGTGTGTGTGTATTTGAGTGTGTGTGTGTGTGTGCATTTGTGTGTGTGTGTGTATCTGTGTGTGTGTGTATTTGTGTGTGTGTGTGTGTGTGTGTGTGTATTTAATATCGCGGGAATCCAATTCTATCCATGTAAATGCACAAAGGTAACTTTTTTAGAAAAAGAAAAGACATAATAGTACAATTATAATTTTGTCGGGCTCCAGCTCCATCTAATCATACGATAAACTAAATTATTTGTCCTATTTAGGACAAAAATGGCTTTGTCAGAATCCCCCTCCCCTCTAACTTCCTCATGCTGAACTCATTTATGAAACCTAAAAATGTGTATCTCTTCAAACTAAAATGTTTAGTCTCATGACCTCCCCCCCCCCCCCCCCACCCCTCCGCCTTCAGGCAATGTCTGCTCATCTTAGCTGTAAGTTATTTTCTCTAAAAGAAACAAAATCAGTTGGCCCTCATTTCACCTTCTTGTTATTTTTACACTCCCTGGCTTTGAAAATCTCCAGATGCTATTGCTACATGTAGGAGGTCTAGTACACACTCCACAACACATCTTTTGTGAGCAGGAAGAATTAATTCAAAAGCAGTCTACATCTGAATTTTTAAAAGTTGCAAACAGTCGTGGACATTTTTCCCCATTGAAATTTACCCCGTCCACCATTTGCCATGATCGCAGTGTGAATCTGAAGGAAACAGCAAGATGAAAGATAATTAAAAGAGTGAAAGGAAATAAATAGGACCTACCAGCACCATCCACCAACCGCCCACAACAGCTGTGGCCAAAAACTCACCCGCAGGTTTGAATGTGATCCAACGGCATGACAACGCGGTGCCAGTAGACGCTCTCCCCAGCGTAATAAACCGTCATGGGCACGCCACTCTCAAAGCACCGTCCTCCAAATAATTCACCACAGTTTGGTCCCACCAGAGACCACGACAGACCACCATCTGTGGAATATTCAAGGAGCACGGGGTAGTTTGCCGTAGGATCAGCCCCACACCCAACATTGATCTGAAAATAATAGAGAGAAAAAGAATTTCACTTTAAATAGGAGCATTTAAAGGAAACATTAAGAGATTATCATTTCAAATGTATTTGCTTTGATTTTTGCCAATACACTTGTCTAGCACAGAGGTTCTCTAACTTTATCCCTCCAGAGACATCTTGTGGGTGTCAGAGGTCTCCACGAACCCCAAACTTTTTAAACACAATCTGAGCCCTAATTATATTATATTATAATACGCATAACGATAAGAGTGCTTCGTAAAAGATTCAGTTTTTAGTGTAACATTGTAAAGATAACAACAGATGAACAAATTATGTTTCAAAATCTTGAGTGTATGCGAGTATGATAGAAAATACCGTAACATCAATAAATTATATGTTATCTTGTGGCGATGGGTTTAAGGTCGAATCTTATTTCAATAATTATAGTTTAGTTTTGACTTTCACGAACCCCCACTGGATGTACTCAGGCACCTCTCGGGGGTGCATGCACCCAAGTTAGGGGTTTCACTATATATGAAAAGAGAATTATATTTGGAGATAGCATAAGATTGCTCTGTACGTGGATAAATTGTAGAAACAAAAACATACTAGTATACGCCTCACATCAAACTGTGTGTGGCGTCGACAGCCGAGTGGTTGGGCTGCTGAACTTGGGAACATGAGGTCCTGGGTTTGAATCTTGACAAAGCTCACCCAGACATTGTCCTCCTTGGGAAAGACTCTTAGCACGATTGGGTACAAGCAATAGGTCTTGGGAATAAAAACCAGCGTCAGACTAGCGTCCAGTTCGGGAGGTGATTATTATCCCGTGTTCTGCTTCTCACTATAGATACTGGGATAAGCTCCTGTTCCATGGGCCGTAATGACCTTGAAGGATTTTTGCTTTACGTATTTACTCACGTCAAACTGTAAGACGGACATGGGTCCAAGTTCCAAATCGCTTGTCACGGCCGAAATTTCTCCCCTTTCCATCCTTCTGAAGACAAGACTGCTTGCTCCACTTGATGAGGTGCTTGGTCTTAGGGTCGAAACAAGTAGAAATTAATTGGTGATATGCAAGCCAGGAAAATGCTTACAAAAAACAAAACAAAAACAAACGAATGGTATTTTCACTTGGAACCCCTTGTGAGAAAAAGATCCTTGGCTTCTTATCTTTTTTTTTGTTTTGTTTTTTTTTATTTTTAAAAAATTTATCAATCCTTGCAAATGTGAAAAATAAGATTCACAGCAGAGGGAAAATGACGTGTTAACAATGGCAAAATCTGCAATAACAAAATAGCATTGTATAAAAAATACTGCATGCATGTCTTTTTTTCATACATCGAAAGATTTAGCTGCAAAATACTCCTGTGTGAGCAAAAGGCAAATATCCATCTTTCTGCAATATACAAAGCAATCACTTTTGTTCATTGCCATGCTCCTTAGATTTCAACTTTTCTACTTTTATACAGACTTCAACAGCTTTCACTCAGTGCAGTGTAGTCATTGTGTGTGTGTATATGAGACCTGGGCAAGACTCGCTGTTCTATTACTCGTTGACACCAACTACCGTCTTCTCTGGTCTTGCGTTAATCGAGTACTCGCTCTTACGAATACAACGAGTCTGCCTCACCGGCCTCACATATTCGCGACGGTGAATATGAACACTGTCAACGAGTAATAGAACAGCGACAGCAGAAGACACAGTAGACAAACCCAATGAGAGACAAGTAAAAACTACTGTCACCGTCACCGTCGCAGAAGGAGAGGGTGGGGTAGTAAACCCTCCCTCCCATCTCTTACCCCCAATCACCACTGTCATGCCTACTGATGTGCCTCACCAAAGACCATGTAAACTAGTTTATATGGTATTTGGCCTCACTCATGGTCTCACTGCACTGCCAGGGCAGCAGCGCGACGCATTGTTACTGCCCCTCACTTTCAATCTGGTCTCCTCTCGTCATTACTCATCAAGGCGAAATAGTTACAACATAGGTAGGTATCAAGACGGGAGTCGGGAGTCGGTATCAAGACAGGAGTCAGGAGTCGGTATCAAGACGGAGTCGAGGAGTCGGATCAAGACGGGAGTCGGTATCAAGACGGGAGTCGGGAGTCGGTATCAAGACAAGGGAGTCGGTATCAAGACGGGAGTCGGTGATCAAGACGGGAGTCGGTATCAAGACGGGAGTAGGAGTCGGTATCAAGAACGGGGAGTCGGTATCAAGACGGGAGTCAGGAGTCGGTATCAAGACAGGAGTCAGGGAGTCGGTATCAAGACAGGAGTCAGGAGTCGGTATCAAGACAGGAGTCAGGAGTCGGTATCAAGACAGGAGTCAGGAGTCGGTATCAAGACGGAGTCAGGAGTCGGTATCAAGACGGGAGTCTGGTATCAAGACAGGAGTCAGGAGTCGGTATCAAGTCGGAGTCGGGACGGTATCAAGACAGGAGTCAGGAGTCGGTATCAAGAAAGTCGGGAGTTATCAAGACAGGAGTCAGGAGTCGGTATCAAGACGGAGTCGGGAGTCGGTATCAAGACAGGAGTCGGGAGTCGGTATCAAGACGGGATTCGGGAGTCGGTATCAAGACAAGTAGTGGTCATGAGGTTGGGTATCAAGAGGAGTCGGGAGTCGGTATCAAGACAGGATTCGGGAGTCGGTATCAAGACAGGATTCGGGAGTGGTATCAAGACAGGATTCGGGAGTTGGTGTTCATCACCTCTGACCTCGAGACCATGGTAGGATTCGAATACAACGGCTCAAAGCCTTATATTCATTGGTATCGAGTAATGCCTCGAATAGCGCCCAGGCCTAGTGTATATGTGTGTGTGTGTGTGTGGCTTGTTGTGTGAGTCACAGAGTAGAGGAAGAAACCCCCAAGACCTTGTATATAGGTATCCTCTTAACTCTGTTCACTATGAATGTTGTGAAATGTATATCACATGCAGTGGCATTGACAAGAGAGAGAGACAATGAATAAAGAAGGTAGCTTTGCGAACAGGACTCATACTCTCAACATCGTTGTTCAATCCTTCCAAATCAGTCTTGTATTGTACCATCAGTATTTGTGTATTAATTCAAAGCACTATACTCGGGTTTTGTGGTATTTTAAAATCAACCACTTATAAAAATATTTTTTAACAAAAACGTAAATTTGTAGAAGATTTTATTTTTCATTTCATGTATTTTTCAATGTGGCATCGATGGCCAAGTAGTTAGACTGCATAACTTGGGATCATGAGGTTCCGGGTTTGAATCCTTGCAAAGATAGGCCCGATGTTGTGTTCCTTGGAAAAAACATTTAACTCGCATTTTCCCCACTCAACCCAGGTGTAAATGGGTACAAGCACTGACTTGAAAGTATAAACCTGCGTCAGAGTAGCATCGTGTTCAGGGAGGCGATTATTATTATCTGTTCTGCTTCACGCTACAGAAACCGGGATAAACTCCAGCTCCATGGGCTGTAATGACCTTGAAGGAACTTTTCTTTACTCTTCAATATATTATATAATCTAAAATAATTTTTCTTAATAAAGAACATTACTGAGGGAATCATTTACGTTGTAGAAAATGGGCAATATTCATCCACGAGGCCGTTGTTGATAAAATTCAGGCCGAATTATCCACTGCGTCCCACGTCAAAAGGGTCGAGAAGAACGGCTTGGTTCATGGCCATGCCACCAATGATGAGATTGTCAACAGACCAGACTGATTTCATTGAACCTGCAGAGAAAAATGTTTATAACATAGCTTTGTTATGAAGACACTTAAAAGCTAAATAAGTAAACTTGAATTTTATCATGTTGATGGGCAACCAATGAAGAGATTTTCATATATGTGTTATGCTATCCCCTTCTCTCTTCTGTGCAGCGTTAAAGATCCCCCCGACTGTTAACAGGACAATACGGGCAAAATTAAACAACCCACAAAAAAAACAAGCTCATCTTAGCTGTGGACGTGGGTAAATCAAATACCAAATTAAATGCTCTCTCTGACTTTAGTTCTTTTTTCATTTAGTTCGAGAAGCAGTAACAGTAGCAGCTGCAGTACAGTAGCAGCAGCAGCAGCAGCAGTAGTAGTAATAGTAGTAGTAGATGTAGCAGTAGTATTGGTGGTAGTAGTAGTAGTAGTAGTAGTAGCAGCAAGTAGTAGTAGTAGTTTAATAGTAGTAGTAGTAGTTAGTAGTAGTAGTAGTAGTAGTAGTAGTAGTAGTAGTAGTAGTAGTAGTAGTAGTAGTAGTAGTAGTAGTAGTAGTAGTAGTAGCAGTAGTAGTAGTAGTAGTAGTAGTAGTAGTAGTAGTGTCACAACAAAGTAGTAGTAGTAGTAGTAGTAAAAGTAGTAGTAGAAAAAGTAATAGTAGTAGTAATAGTAATAGTAGTAGTAATAGTAGTAGTAAGTAGTAGTAGTAGTAGTAGTAGTAGTAGTAGTAGTAGTAGTACAGTACCTAAAAGTAGTAGTAGTAGTAGTAAAGTACAGTAATAAAAGTAGTAGTAGTAGTAGTAGTAGTAGTAGTAGTAGTAGTAGTAGTAGTAGTAAAGAAGTAATAGTAGTAGTAGTAGTAGTAACACAATACCTGAAAGCAGTAGTAGCAGTAGTAGTAGTAGTAGTAGTAGTAGTAGTACAGTAGTAGTAGTAGTAGTAGTAGTAGTCATAGTAGTGTCAGTAGTAGTAGTAGTAGTAGTAGTAGTAGTCAGTAGTATTAGTAGTAGTAGTAGTAGCAGTGAAAGTAGTAGTAGTAGTAGTAGTAGTAGTCAAATACAATAGCAGTAGTAGTAATAGTAGTAGTAGTAGTAGTAGTAGTAGTAGTAGAAGTAGTAGTAAGGTTATAGTAGTAGTAATAGTCATAGAAGAATAAAGAGTCAGTATTACAAGAGTAGTAACGAAAGTGGTACAGTGGAAGCCTAGCACTTGTAGTAGAACAATAAATAGCCAATAGTAGTAGAGGAATTCTAGGGAAAGGAATTGTTTCTATACATTGTAACTCTCTAAAGAAATTCACATTGTCACAACAAACACAATACCTAGTAAAAAAGTTCACATTGTCACAACAAATACAATACCTAGTAAAGTTCACACTGTTACCATCACATTGTCACAACAAACACAATGCCTAAAAGTTCACATTGTCACAACAAATACAGTACCTGTAGTAAAGTTCACACTGTCACAACAAATTACAATACCTAAAAGTTCACATGGGAACCGGAAATGTCAAACAAATACAATCGAAAGGACATTGTCACAATAAATACAATACCTCAAAGTTCACACTGTCACAACAAATACAATACCTAAAAGTTCACATTGTCACAACAAATACAATACCTAAAAGTTCACACTGTCACAACAAATACAATACCTAAAAGTTCACACTGTCACAATAAATACAGTACCTAAAAGTTCACATTGTCACAACAAATACAATACCTTTGTGTTTTGGCTGTCACAAAATCTAAACCTAAAAGTTCACATTGTAACACAATAAATATAGTGCCTAGCACACTGGGAATAAATATGGAATAAAAGTTCACACTGGATAGAGATAGAGAATACATTTATGCTAATGCTGCCAAATCTAAATGCGCATTAATACCCATGGGAATAGGTTGGAATCCATTAAGGACTGACCAACCTAATGCTGATAAATGCAATAATACCTTGGAATACAAGGACTGACCAACCGTCTTTATGAATTATTTGCTGACCATAAGTAACCTTTCTGTTTACTGCAGGAGTATTTTCCATTTATCATCAAGTGCTAGTCTACTGAATGTCAACAGGCTTCTCCTCTGCTAGAAACAAGTCTTGCAACAATAAAAAGAGAAAAAAATACTATCGGTTTACTACAGATATTATATTACCTGGTGGTAGTAAAGGCATTTTTACCATCAATGAAATGTATTAAGAATGTTAGAAAGTAATTGCAACATGCAATATCCTGTAATATATACCATCAATGCAACATTTGTTTCTCTCTCAATGTGTCGTTCTGTCAATCATCAAACAGTCTGCATTGGGAAAAGAGCCATTGCATTATATCATATTACAAACTTTACTCTTAGCTGTCAATGCATTGACAGTCTCACACAAAGATCACTTGAGCGTAACATGAAAACACAATGCACTGATTGTTTTACACAAAGATCATCTCAGCATTACATAGAAACAAACTTTAACAGTCTGAAAACGGCGTTTCTCTTACATATTCTTTTTCCTCTTCACAAATAAACTTCATCCTTATAAGACTCTCTAGACAGACAGCATGAAATTTATGCTGAGGTGCAAGTAAAGTACTCATTACTCAGAGTTGAGCGTAGGGTAATCAGGAGCAGAGTCCTGATTTTTCAAGATAAACGGCATAATGGGGTAGTTCACCATTGTTTTCCATGTTCATTTTACTTTCAAAAGTCTGAACAGATCTCCTACCCATTTCGCTGGTCAACAGGAGGGCCTGAAAAATGTGTCCAGATGGGAAACTGAGCTCGGGCCTCCTATGCTGATGGTAATTTGTTGACTAAAATTGAAAACAAAATTATCATATCAAGAAATTTTAACGTGAATCCTCTTCTTGAATATCTTCAACAGGTCTCCTTTTAAAACGAATAACTAATCTATGAACAAATATAAGCCTGAAACAATTCTACTGCGACCAAAAAAAATGTATTACTGTGCATCTGATGCGCTTGTAAAATGTATCTCTTTAATGAGTTTCCATGAGATGCCTCCGTTTGTTGAGTATTGAAGGATGACACTCTGGTCTCTTGGCCATTCATCATCCAATTGGCCACAGCCGAACCTGAAGTAGAACTCCATGTTGAGAAGCATAGAGGGAGTCAATATCATGGGTGACAGCTACACGGGGGTATTCTAAGAAGAATAAAAGATAAAGATAAAAATAGATACACAGTCTGTATTCTTGCACACGTGCATAGCCGCCAACATTTTCAAATATAAAAAAAAAGATTTATGAATGCTAAATTAATTCAAACTTCCACAATTCCAGAACAAATTAACTGAAATAACCCCTCTATGGTAAATGACAAAAAGTCTGCTGATCTCTGGCCTTTCTGGTGAAGAGCTGCGGTAGTCTTGCAAATTCAGAATGGCGTCTCCGTATTCTCACTCCAATCTCTCCGAATCTTTGCCGTCAACTTAGGCTTTCTTTAAAAACAAAATACAGTTAACCTTCATAATCATACTTTTCCAGGCTCACAAACTAAAAGCCAGAAAAACGAACAAAATACATATTTGACATACTAGTGAGCAGCTATGCATACTTCCTTGTAGCAGATCCTTTAATAATAATAACAAAGTATGTTTCTATATTTACTTTCCAAATAAAATGAACAATAGCGGACAGAATATGCACATTAAAATAGTCAAAAGATGTTCATTAGAATACCATTTACATTCAACCCTTAAGTCCAGAATAAATATGAAATAAATTAATCCTAAATATTTGACAAATAAATGTGTTTTCAGTCTTTTCTTGAAATCTGCAACATTAGCTGCTGACTGCACACAAACAGCAAAACAACAGGGCCAATGCGGCTGAAAGCTGAATTGTTTCAGCTTAGATTTTGGGACTTGCAGAAGGCATTTTCTTTGTTGATCTTAGTATTCATACTGGGCTGTGCGTGGTGATCACCTCTTGAATGTATTGTGGTGAGGGTTTATTTACAGCTTTGAAGCAAATCGAGGCAATCTTGTAGTCAATGCAAGCTTTAATTGAAAGCCAATTTCACTCAAAAATACAACTTCCTCAACTCCTTAAGGAGCATACTGCCTGTGAGCCACTTCATAGTAACATTCTGACAAGATCTTTCTCTGCCTATTGCTGAATACTCATTCACATCTGAGTCAAGTGAGAAAAGTAGAATGAAGCACCTTTCCCAAAAATAAAACATCTTGGAAATATGAGAGAGTGAGTGAGAGAGAAAGAGATAGGTAGATAGATAGATAAAGAGAGAGAGCGCTTTTCCCCACCAGTTTATTACATGGTGACAGCACTATGCATCACGTTACCTTGTGGAAAGTAAGAGCCCGTCCCCGACCACGGTTCCACATTTCCAGGTATTTTCTCCCCCTGTTACTTCGTTCCATATGCTGGAATCAATATCAGGCTTGTTGAAGTCGTCTCGAAGCGTCATGGGCAAAGGTTGGTCTGGAACACAAAACTCGCCCATGAAGCCTGGGTCACAGCTGATGAACAGACGCGAAACATGAAGATCCATGAAGAAATCACTTTGATTACAATGATGAAACTTTGAGCAGGAGTGTATTAAACATTATTCTTAAACATGCTACATGACCTTATAATACTTTATAACAATTGTTGGTTTACTTTTTATTATCAAAGCTGGTAACTATCTATGTATATTTTTAAACAAGAAATGTAAATAAAATCACTTGTGTTTCTTCAAGAGTTCACCTTCTTCTTCTTCTTCATAACAGCTGACAAACTCAATTCTTGAGTATTACTGTCAGCAGCGCATATTTTAATTCAACATAAAAATATGAATTCAATTTTACTTTTTAAAGTGATGTATTTAATTCTGTTTTTAAAGTCTTCAGTACAATTGCTTAGTTTTATTTCTGTTGTCAGTCCATTCCACAGGCTTACTGTTCTAGGTGACAATCAATATTTGAAGATGGAACCATGTATGTTTGACAGCCTGATCTGGTTGTTCTGGTATTAAGGTTGCTGATCTAATGGAATAAACGGTTGGCTATTTATAGCCTTAAAGAAAATATTCATTTTATTTCTTGACTCTATGTTCTTCTAAAGGTATCCATTGTGATTAGTTCATGTTGGTTTTGGTATCTTGCTGGCCATCATGGTTCATTCCATTGATAACATCTTGAAAACAAGCTGTGATCCTAATCCTTCTACTATTTTTAAAATACAAAATATTTCCAGTCCTTATTTGTGCTCACCTTTCAATCAAATCTGGACAGAAGATGTAAAAATGTCTATTCATTAATGCAATAAACAAATGTTTCAATTTAGATAAATACTGCTTTTTTCCCCTTCATACTGTTCCTCATTGCATCTAAAATTTTCTTATTAAAAAGTTGCAAGATATAGGCCACTATTGGTTGTTGACGCAAAAGTTATCAAAATTTTGATTGCGTCATTGAAAAAAGCATTTCATTCCAAACCGCCACACATAAGAAACAAGTCTACATCTAATGGGTCCTTTAGACATTACTATGAGTCTATTCACTGAAAGGGAGGCGTTGTAGCAAAATCGTAGCTTGTGATCAAAGCGGCACTGGTTCAAACCCATGGCTGGCATATATGGGATCTTTTAACACAATTTTACACTCTTAGGGAGGGTACTTTTAACTGCTTGCCTCACTCAACTCAGGTGTGAATGAGTACCCAGTTATAGGAAGTGAAATATCTTATCAGAGTGTTAGGAAAGTCTTACAAGCTACTGTACTGTATGCTCCCCCCTCCCCCTCCCCCCAGCCCCCAAGGAGTTGAGAAAACTTTGAATGAAATGGCCTGCTGGGTGATAAATGATGTACAGCGGTGAGCCTGCACTTGCGTGGGGATACGGACTATAAATCCATTTTTTCTTCATCTTTAAAAGCAAATAAAAAGCAAGTCCAGTACTCAGAGCTGAGTATAAGGGAAATCAGGAGCGGAATCCTAATTTTTCTAGGCATACGGCATAATGTGGAAGTTTGTCATTGCTTTCCATGCCACCTTTACTTTTGCTGAGTCTGAATAGTTAGACCTAGCTACACATTTTGCAGCGGGGCCTACAGGAGGGCCAGAAACATGTTTAGCTCATAATGTGGCAATTTCAACTGTCAAACCCTAGAAACCGAGAGAGTTAATAACAAAGGTGTGCAACTCCACACACATTTCCCAGCCTGACAGACTCCGTGGCCAGAACAAAGCTAGGGACAGCCGTCCCCTACGTAAACATTGTCGAGTGCCCAAATTGTTTCTCGTGGGATCTATTGGGTGGCTGTATCCATCGGAATCTTGTTGCAGGAGAGCTGGGGAGAGTACAATTCAAATACAAATTCATTGGTAGTTTTCCATATTATCGCTCATCATTAAAATGTCCAAGAACAAAATGGACAGCTCAAAATGAATTAAAGTAATGATAATTACACAAAATAATAACATTGCAAAAAGATTTTTAAAATTTAGGACTACAAATTCACATAAAGTTTGTTCTCAAACTATTTTGTTCATTGGTACATTTGTTACTGTGGATATTCGGCATCCATACTACGTGGTAGTAGTAGTAGTAGTAGTAGCAGTAGTAGTCGTAGTAGTGGTAGCAGCAGCAGCAGCAGCAGCAGCATCAGCAGCAGCATCAGCAGCAGCAGCAGCAGTAGCTGCAGCAGCAGCAGCAGCAGCAGCAGTAGCAGTAGTAGTAGTAGTAGTAGTAGTAGTAGTAGTAGTAGTAGTAGTAGTAGTAGTTAAATTGGCCCCATAACAACACTGGTTAGCATGATTTTTAACACACACCTAACTTTTAAAAGTTGTCAAGACAGATGTCTTTTTTCATAGATTTCAAAAATGAGTGCATTTCAATCAAACCAGATATGTATGTGAATATGACTGCTTCTGCCTCTCAGCTGTAATAAATAGGTGCTGAGAGTGAACCTAGCATAGGCCGTTAACAGTAAACATAACTCTACCTGCCAGACAGCACGGCATCACGATGCATTAAGTTTTGCGTGTGTAAACCGAGCAATGGCTTAAATTTATCATTTCTTGATATGCTAATAAACCAATTGAGGTTGTTGTCGTTGTTATTGATCCAGCAGCGCTCGGACATAATTTGTCCTTCGGAAACAATTCAGGTGAATTAAAGGTCTGCCTACCACCATGATTGTTTGAGATAAAGACAGACAGACAGACAGACAGATACAGAGACAGAGAGAGACACATAGATAGACAGACATAGACAGAGACAATGATAGACAAAGACACAGATAGAGCCAGAGAGGAATACGCAGAGACAGAGAGAAACATAAATTGAAAGAGAAAGAGATACAGAGAAAAACACACACAGACTAACAATAAAATCAAAAACACAAAATTACATGGCTTCTTCAGGCAATGACACAGTCACTCGAGTCCAATTTGAATACTGATCAGAGATGTAGTTTGAACTGACGTGATAACCTTGACATTCAAAATTAGGCGGCAGACACTCTCCTATGACTGGATTCCAAGAACGACCCAGGTCGGTGGAATATTCCAGTTTAATGTCATACAGATCATGGGCCAGAGAGCCACATTCCATGGCGAGGTCAAACTGCAGGAAAGTCGACGGATTTACATCGTAGTCCCATGTCTCTGCCAGGCGGTGACCTGAGGAGAATAAATCGTACGAGGATTGTAATCACTATACTATGCATTTCTAAAGGCAGGACACTATGTGCCACATTGCCTTACTGGGCGTGTACTACGCAGCTCAATTATTAGCAAGCGAAGAAAAATTGCAAAACAGTAGCAATTGGATTGATGAGATACAATACAATTGTAACAATGGATGGATAAGGATGGATAAGGATGGATACAATGAATGGACTGGGTACAATGCAACAGTAGCAATGAATGGATAATGAATACAATTAATGATCATTAATAATTCATAATGTATGTAGCGCCACATCCACAACAGTATGCTCAGAGACGTTTTACAATGACAGTGTAATATGGAACATTATGATACAGGCAGGACAACAGTGATATAGTATCTACAGTCAACTCCGTTTTTGCAACTCGGTTAATTGCAATTGCCACTTGATCACAATTTTTTCTCAAGACGGAATCAATTCTATATAAAAGCCACTGGTTAATCGCAACTCACTTCCGATAATCACAATCCCGGCGACACGTTGCCTCAGATTTCCGGTCGGCCTTTTTTTGCTTTCACACTTTGCTAACAATGACCCCATGTGTACGTTATTATTACCTCACAACCATGACAATACAACAGTCTTACACTGATTGCGAGTCTAGCAGACAGTAAAAAGTGCAATCGGCCTTGCATTGAGACGACTCAAACATCTCCAGTGAGTGGGTAGACAGAGATGGCCGACCCTATTGTAGCCACCTTACTTGTTCAATAATTTAAGCCCTGCCCCTCGACCCCAAGAAATTTCTCAGCTCATAACCGACAGACAGCATATCTCTGTTGTCATTAAGCATTAATATATTGCAACAAACATACCTAGTTGTCAAGGAGTGAATTGACCCTAAAACACATCTAATACCGGATTGTCGCAACTTGAGATAATCACAACAATTTTGCCGCTCGCATCCTGTTGCGATTAACCAGAGAAAACTTGAAGCTAGATAACAAAAGATAACATTGAAACACAACTACACACGTGTAACTATAATAATAACGTATTCAGCTTAGTGCATCCAATGCAGAATGGAAAAGTTCTGTTTTTGACGACCCATTGTGTATAGAAGTATTCTATTTCAATTTCACCATTACACACTATGTTATGACTGTTTTCATGTGTGTAAGATCAGGTGCCAGCAATTGATACATTGTCATTTTCTTTCACAAAGTCTGCCTACCCTTTCCACTGAATTCCAAGACGTTTCCTTTAGAGTCGCATGATGGCCTCTGCACAGCTGAATCTGCCAGGAACCAGTTATGAGGGTTGGGCATCATACCTGGTGAATCGAGGGTAAGATAGCGCTTATACACATATTATATGAATTATTATTTTTAATTTAAACAGTTTGTTAGATACTGAAAGAATGTATGATAGAAAAAAGAAAGACAGCAAAAGAAAATAATACTATTGTGGCACATTACATACACGAAGACAATGAAAGGTAAATTCTAGTGTGTCGAGTGATGTTATTTTATTGATCATGAAAACAACAAGAGAAAGTAAAGTGAACTGTGTGGGTCTCTTGTAGTCCTAGCAGTCTTGATAATTGTTCGTACATGTACGTATGTAGATATTGTGTGCACCACACAAGCCCCCCAAAGACTGACTAGGTCAATTTTGTTGGAAACGTCGAGGCTGTTGGATGTGACGGCCGGAGCGTGACGTCTTGTTGGAGGTTGAAGGTGGCGTAGGTTCTCTAGACTTCGGGTGCTGATTACTGCTAGTACTACTACTAGTGGGTGGTCGGCCACGACGTGGAGGTATTGCCACAGATATTGGTTGAGTAGCATCTACGTAGGCAGTTTTCAGTCTGTCTATTGAGATCCGCTCTGTACGTCCTCCCATATCGATAAGAAAGGTTTTATCTCCAGGTGCGATGACAGAATATGGGCCTGTATATGGCCGTTGCAGTGGGCCTCGTTGCGCATTTGCACGAATATACACATACTTCGCCGTGGCAAGGGAACGTGGCACACATGTCTGCAAAGAACTATGGTGTTGGGTTGGTCGAGGAGCATGTAAAGGTGCGTTGGTACGGAATGCAGTTAAGAATTCTTCCGGCGAGCGCTGTGATGAGCAGCCTGGCACAAATTCTCCTGGAACGGTTAGTGGTTCACCATACACGAGCTCAGCTGAAGAGTAACCAATGTCCTCCTTAGGCGAGATTCTGATGCCAAGGAGGACCCAAGGAAGTTCGTCCACCCAACCAGGACCTGTAAGGCGTGCTTTCAAAGATGCTTTCAGTGATCGGTGAAAGCGTTCAATCATCCCGTTAGCCTGTGGATGGTAGGCGGTTGTGTGATGAACATTCACCCCAAGTCGAGATGCCATTTGTTTCCACAAGGCAGAGGTGAACTGCGGTCCACGGTCAGATGACATGTCTGTCGGTACACCGAAACGTGCAATCCAGCACGAAATGAGTGCTCGCATGCACTCGTCAGCTGTAGTGTCTCTAAGTGGGATAGCCTCTGGCCAACGAGTATTTCTGTCAATGATGGTCAAGATGTGTGAAAATCCACGTGATTGAGGTAGTGGTCCGACCAAGTCAATGTTAATATGTGAGAACCTTTTCTCTGGTACTGAAAATGTCTCTAGAGGTGCCCTCGTGTGTTTTTGTATCTTTGAGCTTTGGCAATTATGACACTCTCTGACCCATGCCGAAACTTGTTTCTTAAGTGCATGCCAAACAAATTTTTCGCTTAGCAGTTTGACTGTGGCTTTCACTCCTGGGTGTGAAGTGTTGTGAATCATTTCAAACACTGATCGTCTGAAGTCAAGGGGCACGATAGGACGTGGACGGCCAGTTGAAATGTCGCAGATGAGGTCTGGGCCTTTTGTGTCTACTTTAGCCATGGCGATCTGCAGATTAGTGATGGCTGTTTTGTACGCTTGTACCTCGAAGCTTGCCTCTTGCGATTTAGCCATGGCTGAGTAGTCTATACCTATTGAGACTGTGTCAGCAACTGCACGGAGAGGCAATCTGCGACAGAGTTATCTTTTCCTGATATGTGACGGATATCAGTGGTAAATTCGATATAGCAGAAAGTTGTCTTTGTTGTCGCGCAGACCATGGCTCAGTGACTTTAGACATAGCGTGGACTAAAGGTTTGTGGTCCGTAAAATTGCGAATTGTCTTCCTTCTATAATGAAGCGGAAATGTCGAATTGCTAGGTGTATACCAAGAAGCTCTCTGTCAAAAGTGCTGTATTTTTGTTCCGGCTTCCGTAGCTGGCGACTGAAGAAGGCGAGGGGTTCCCAATGATCCAGGGTGAACTGTTCAAGCACTGCTCCAACCGCAATGTCCGAAGCGTCGCAAGTGAGGGCGAGAGGACAATCATGTTGAGGATGAGCCAGTAACGATGCATTAGCTAATGCAGCCTTGCTGTCGTCGAAGGCTTGTTTCATTTCTCGGGTCCATGTTAGTGCTTGTTTGGGTTTTGTATTCTTCAATGAGGAATATAGAGGATGGAGTGTAGCAGCGATTTTAGGTATAAACCGATGATAAAAATTGAGCATGCCAAGAAATTCTTGTAGTGATTTTGTGTTCTTGGGTTTGGGGAAATCTTTTACCGCCTGTACTTTCGAGGCCACTGGTTTTGATCCGGAAGAGGATACCTGATGTCCCAGGAAAGTAAGAGACTTGACTCCAAACAGACATTTTTCAAGACGGATGACGAGGCCGTGGTTTTTCAAACGTTGAAAGACGTTGTTGAGGTCTTCTATGTGCTTAGACTCAGAGGAACTTGCAACAAGGATATCATCCAAGTAGCAAAAAACACATTCAAGGTCCTGGAAAATGGAGTCCATTAAACGTTGAAAAATCTGTGCAGCGTTTTTCAACCCGAAAGGCATACGAAGAAACTCCCACAGACCGAATGGTGTGATCACAGCAGTCTTGGGAACATCCTCTGGGGCAACCGGAATTTGATGGTAACCACGAATAAGGTCAACTTTAGAGAAAATGGCTTTTCCTTTCAGACGAGCAGAAAAATCTTGGATGTGTGGAACCGGGTACCGGTCGGGTACGGTAGCGTCATTTAGTCGACGAAAATCTCCACAAGGTCTTAGACTTCCATCCGATTTGGGGACAATATGAAGAGGTGAAGCCCATGGACTATTGGACTTCCGTATTATGCCCATCTTCTCCATCTCCATGAACTCCTTTTTGGCTGCAAACAGTTTCTCTGGGGCCAAACGACGCGCTCGCGCAAAGACAGGTCGGCCTTTTGTCGGTATAAAAGTTGAACTCCATGCTTTACTTCTAAAGTCGAAAATGTTGGACGTAAGATTTCAGGATACTGATGTAAAATTTTTCTAAATTTGTTGCTGTTTGGTTCAACGAGGGAAAGGTTGACGTTACTCATGGTAACTGAACTCACAGAACATGGAATGGGAGAAAAGGTTTCTGCATCAATCAAACGCTGGCTGCGAATGTCGACAAGGAGATTATGTTGACGTAGAAAGTCAGCCCCAAGAAGGGGGCGTTTCACCTCCGCACTGATGAGACGTGCTTGGAAAGTACGCGAGCCAAAACGAAGAGGTACTACGCGGGAACCATAGGTCGCTATGGAAGAACCGTTGGCAGCTTGCAAGGCGGGGCCTGTACCTCCCGAGTGTTTGTCAAACAATGAGGCGGGAGTGACAGATACTTGTGCTCCCGTGTCCACTAAGAACCGACGTTTTGATGTCTCATCTGTCACGATGAGTTGGAGGTTCCTTAAAGATGACTGTGAAAATTCAGCGGCATAGGCATAGCATCTCGGGTCAACAGCAGGTGTATTTACTGTTGACCCGACTTTCCGTTTCCCTGGTTCTTTTTTGAAGTGCCGACAGACTTGAACGATTTGTAATGTTCACAAGATTGTAAGCATCGGCGAGCGTTCGAACCAAATCGTCGGTGATACCAACAAATGGAGTCTATTTCTGCTGGGTTTCCTTCTGGTGTGATTGAAGCAGATGCTTGTGATATTACTACTGGTGTTGAGTGCGAAGCATTAAAAAGATTATCTGCCTCCTGGCCCAATGCTCTGTAGTCCTGAAGGTATGTGGAGTTGGCCAAAGGAAGGCGAATACTGGCAGGGAGTTGCCTTAAAAATAGCTGTCTGAACAGCAGGCAAGGCTTATGGTTACCCAAGAGAACCAGCATCATATCCATCAATTCAGATGGTTTCCTGTCCCCTAATCCATTCAAATTCAGTAGAGTGTTTGCCCTTTCCGTCTCGGACAGACCAAACGTTGACAGGAGATATTCTTTAAGATGTCTGTATTTCTCAACAGTTGGAGGAGATGAGATGATGGGTAGTGCTCTTGCTGCTGTATCCGAATCCAGCGCCGCCACCACATGATAGTATTTAGTATCATCAGAAGTTATTTGACGAAGGACAAATTGTGCTTCACTCTGGGCAAACCAGGCAGCAGGGCAGGAGGTCCAGAATGTTGGTAGCTTAAGTGCCACAGACTCCACAGCCATGTCGAGGAAGTGGAAGTAGATCTAAAATGATATATACTGGTTTAACTGTAGTGTAGTTTTATAGGCCAAGTAGTGTAGGTCTAGATCTAGAGAAACGATGATAGACGAAAATAGTACAAAGGCTTAACTACTACAAACCAGACTGTGTAGATCTAGAGATCTAAATTTATATCATAATAGATAACAATAATTATAAAAATTTAACGTCGGGGTCACCATTTGTGGCACATTACATACACGAAGACAATGAAAGGTAAATTCTAGTGTGTCGAGTGATGTTATTTTATTGATCATGAAAACAACAAGAGAAAGTAAAGTGAACTGTGTGGGTCTCTTGTAGTCCTAGCAGTCTTGATAATTGTTCGTACATGTACGTATGTAGATATTGTGTGCACCACACTATGGTATTAAATAGAACAGTGAAAAGCATTGCAGGGCAAATGATTTCCATTGTGGAAGAAAAGACCCAAGAAATGTTCAATCATTTGGAAGGTTTCATACAAAAATCAATGTTACATAAAGTATACACAGATTTTACACAAATAACGGTATTGATGAAAAAAACAAAAACTTACAAATATACTCCCCAGTTGAAATTGAAAGTTTTTAATACCTTCTCTAGATTGCTTTGGATAAAGTAGACATTCCAAATCAACACCTAGAATTTTAAAACAGAGTTTCAAACAAAGAAATTTAAGCTTAGAACAGTATGTTTGCAAATACGCTTGATTGAGAAAAACGAAGAAATTAAGGAGCACCATTGAAACAGTAACATATTCTAACTTGTCCATTCTAGTATTCCTTGTACTATAAGGTGATGATTATTGAATCAGTCTTAAGGCATAAGCCATTTTCATGTCAACATATTGAAAATACATATTTTTCACAAATACAAATTTCAGTATAAAAACCAAATAAAAATATTGGGTTTTTTTTTTGTTGCTTATGATGTTTTTAAAATAACCTGAAAATTTGTCCTCAAATCCGTGGACGTTGGTCGCATTGATGCCAATAAGCACACTGTCAATTGCCCATTGACCTCTTGGCATGCCTGGGGAGAAAAAAGAAGAAAAATATGGACTGTACAAATTTAAGTAATGCCAAGAAACAACACTGTTTGTTAATCAGTATCTTGGGGCATTATTTATCTCCATCTTAATTTTAATTTTCAGATAAGAATCAATGAATAAGTTTACTATGGTGGGAGCCACATGCACCAAGATTGCACTCAATCAAATGTCGGCTACAACGAGGAAAATAGGAATCCCCTATTTTCTCCCTTCCTTCTCTTTTGAAAAACAACACACACACATCCAACAAGGACCTGGCATGTGTAAATTGCCTACAACGAGGTTGTGTCAATCGATAAAGGCAGTAAAACAACAACTTCTCACTCGATTCATTTCATGTTGTGAATCTTTTTTACGATCGAGCAGTCAACAATCATTCACATTGCACTGTGTGCATGTGTGTGTTTGTTAGGCAAGATGGATGACTTTTTGACGGTCAGACTAGGCTATGTGAGTGGGAGATTTGCTAGTGAGGAAAAGCACTGGACCAATCAAAATGGTCTTAGTGCCTGACACGACCTCGTCAAAGCCCTAGGGACCAAGCTAATTTTTCTTTCTGTCGTTCCTTTTCTTCTTTACAGTGCTAGCGTTTACACTTGTAACTCAAAGTGCAAATATCTTTTATTTGAGTTTAAACAAAATATAGTCAATGCTGTTGAAATGGGAAAGAAATCAAAGGTTAATATATGTCTTGAATAATATGATCTGGTGTCAAGCACTCTCTTGACATTTTTATTAGAGTAATACTTGTGTCCCTTGTATATAAGGGGCTTTTGTTTGCTTTTTGAGGTGGGTTTTTTATTTACGTTTCTTGCAGACTTCGCACGTGAAAGATCTCATACAACAAGAACGTACAATGGCAAGCTCGTTGAATCCAACTTTTCCTGCACTGCTTTTTTCAAAAATGATATATAGCAATGAGCCAACATAAATATATGTGACAACTTTCTATCACAATTAGTTCCTCTGACATTAATAGTTTAGGCGCAAGGCTGACTTTTTCTCAATTGCGTGTTTGTAAACAAGGTCATAGATAACGAAATACTCCAAGCTATGAATCCAGGAATAATCATGGTGCTATTTTATATCATCTGTAACATTATTATCACTACCATCACCAGTTTCATTACCATCACGCTCTTTTGAATATTATTCCTTGCAATGACTACATTTACATGTATTAGAAAAATGTTAATTCTTTTGTTGTTATGTTAAACATGCTTTAATCTCGTAATGCTTAAATGTGTGTAAACTGTTTGTGAGGGAAGAATAATAATAAAAGTGTGATGTATTTCATATTGTATTGAAGATATTGTAACACCAAAACAATGTGCCACTTTTGGACAATAAAGTTGTATCTCATCTTATCTTATGTAGCAGCTATATCTATAACGTCCAATCATGGCAATATATAACAGCTATATCCATAACATCTAATCATGGCAATACATAACAGCTATATCTATTACGTCCAATCATGGCAATACATAACAGCTATATCTATAATGTCCAATCATGGCAATATATAACAGCTATATCTATAACATCTAATCATGGCAATACATAACAGCTATATCTATTACGTCCAATCATGGCAATAGATAACAGCTATATCTATAACATCTAATCATGGCAATACATAACAGCTATATCTATTACGTCCAATCATGGCAATATATAACAGCTATATCTATAACATCTAATCATGGCAATACATAACAGCTATATCTATTACGTCCAATCATGGCAATATATAACAGCTATATCTATTATGTCCAATCATGGCAATACATAACAGCTATATCTATTATGTCCAATCATGGCAATACATAACAGCTATATCTATTACGTCCAATCATCATAACAGCTATATCTATAACGTCCAATCATGGCAATATATAACAGCTGTGATGTATGGAATATTTAGTGTCTATGGACACCCTGTCATGTAATTATAGTAGTAAGATCATGTCCCCTATAAGAGTGTATGGAATATCTATGTATAATATAATCTTCACTTCCTGTGCTCATGCCCTGTTTCCTGTCAGTATGTAAACAAATTAATAAAATGGCTAACAGTTGAAACCACAATGCTCTTTGTCCAATCTGTTACTGTTATGTTATATTGGCGACGAGAATTAAACATCTGAACTTAAATAGTTTTTAAAAGGAGCTTTAACAGCTAGAGCATATTATTTCTATGCTAGTATTTTCTTTTTCCCACAAACATGAGTTTGATTGGGACTATTGGTGAGTTCATAGATGGATCATCCATTCATGATTACTTGGACCAACTGGCCTTCTACTTCCAATCATGGCAATATAAAACAGCTATATCTATAACGTCCAATCATGGCAATATATAACAGCTATATCTATAACGTCCAATCATGGCAATATATAACAGCTTTATCTATAACGTCCAATCATGGCAATATATAACAGCTATATCTATAATGTCCAATCATGGCAATATATAACAGCTTTGTCTATAATGTCCAATCATGGCAATATATAACAGCTTTGTCTATAATGTCCAATCATGGCAATATATAACAGCTTTATCTATAATGTCCAATCATGGCAATATATAACAGCTTTATCTATAACGTCCAATCATGGCAATATATAACAGCTTTATCTATAACGTCCAATCATGGCAATATATAACAGCTTTATCTATAATGTCCAATCATGGCAATATATAACAGCTTTATCTATAACGTCCAATCATGGCAATATATAACAGCTATATCTATAATGTCCAATCATGGCAATATATAACAGCTTTATCTATAACGTCCAATCATGGCAATATATAACAGCTTTATCTATAACGTCCAATCATGGCAATATATAACAACATCGTATATGTTGTCCTAAGAGATGGCTTTGAAAGATGGACGCATTTAAAACACTTTAACGGTCTTGAGTTTTTCGAGTAAATCCTACCCAACTGGCCGAGATGATTGGCTTGACACCTAGTCCCATCTGAGACGGATGATAAAAAGGAGGTCCCGTGTGTAGATCACAACACTCTGAGCACGTTAAAGATTCCTCGGCTGTTTACAGGGCAGTTTTGGCAAAATTTAAAAATCCTACCAAAAACCCCCAAGATCAACTTAGTTGTGGATGTGGTTAAAACCAAACCCTATCAAATTCCTCACTTGACTCATGTGTGAATAATGATATCCCACCTAGGCAAAGTATTATCTTGTCAGACTTCTAACATGCATCTATACCGTATGTTCCCTATAGAGAGGGATTTTTTAAAGCAATTTTTTTAGCTAAGGGATAAATGATGCAAAGCTGGTGAGCCTGCATTTGTGTATGGATATGAATTATAAATCTTATCTTTATCACTTATCTTTACCTCCAAGACCTAGCGGCTGCCAGAATCGGAACAGTACATCATGAGATCGTGCCTGTGGTGGCAACTCAATGACAACTTCTTGTGATGAAATATTGTGGAAGTTTGGTTGCAACACCCGCAAGTTGTGCCAAGATATGCCATTGTCGGTGGAATAATCGACTATCAAGCCTTCAGTCTGATGTCTGGGCCATTGGCATGCCATAGAATTAGCTTTGTCTCCAATCTTGTAAGAAAACTGGAGAATCCTGTCGACAGAGGTAAAAATAAATGCAAAACTCGATACATTTAAAAGGTTATCAATGGTAAGGCACCAAGCATAAGTTGTGCACATCATGAAACTGAAGACTGTGCAGTCTAGAGGCAAAGTGTCGGCGTCTCAACCAAAAGGTCGTTAGTTCAAGTCACGGCAGGTTGAAAATTTTTTCTCGAGTTCTTTCGAGTAAATCCTACCCCCTGGTCCAGGTAGATGGATTAACACCTAGTCCCATCAGAGACGGATGATAAAAAGGAAGTGCCATGTGCAGATCGCAACTCTCTGTGCACGTTAAAAATCTCTTGGCTGTTTACAGGGCAATCTGGGCAAAACTAAAAATCCTATCAAAAAGGATAGAGTGAATGATAGAGTCTTGCTGAGTTATAAACGATGCAAAATCACATGTGGGGATATGGACATAATCTTGTTTCTTTATTTTATCACGACATTTATCTAGATTTATTCGCATAATTCCCATTTATATGTTGAGATAATAAATAGATTACAGAAGGCTTTAAAAGTAAACAGTGATGTTAACAGTGGTGACATGGTTAACACACGTACACCAGAAATAGACCCAGGACTCTTGGACACCAGACTGACGTCAATTGGATACCAAAGTGGTTCCTACGCCTTATGGCAGCGTGTAAAGAGATTTAAATATTGTCTTTGACAGGCGTATCCATTGCTTTTCCAAGGTTAGTTATCACAACATGCATTCAGGAGACGTCACAATTACCATACCAGGGAGTTGAGAAGGACTTTAAATGAAACGGCCTGCTAGGGGATAATTTATGTACAGTTGGTGAGCCAGCACTTGTGCGGGGATACTGACTATAAATTAATCTCAATGTTTTTTCTTTTAAAAATCAGATTATCTTGAAATTGTAGAAAAACAAACAATACCTCTTGTGGCGCATATCCAGTGGTACAGTTACTGCTTGTCTGGTTCCGTCGCCTCCAAAGTAAAGAGAGTTCTTTGAATCTATGACACCGCATCCCTTACCGAGTCCACCTCCAAGGATATTTCCCCACAGCATTGACGGCATGTTGCGGTTGTCAAAATTGTCCCACAGGTGTGAAGGTAATGAGCCTTCCTTCAACGCACATTGATAGCCTGTGAGGAGGATTTCATACAAGACAAAGAACCTCTCGGTAGGACTATGAAAGCGAACAATAGGTAAATTCCGATTTCCAACGCTTAATGAATTATGAAAGTATATCAGATTGTCTTTTTTTTTAAACATAGATATTTTCTCTGACCACCATCATTCCCTGACATCCTAGATTAAATTATCTAATCAAACATCCAAATGAAACACAATATCATTTCTTGAAGTTTTTAACCAACCAAGGGAGAGAGGCAGACAAACTATTACGTGCAATATGCCAACAAGCATGGAAGTGCAAACAGGTGCCAGACGACTGGAAAAAGGGAACGGTAGTACCAATACAAAAGAAAGGATCAACTATGGAATGCTCAAACTATAGAGGGATATCACTACTTAGCGTTCCAGGAAAAGTATATGCCAGGATACCGGAAATGAGACTAAGGAAAAGAGTACAGGCAGCTGAAATGAAATATCTAAAAAGAGTGGTAGGTAAAACTAAAAGAGACAAAATCAGAAACACAACAATAAGAGATCAAACCAAAGCAGATGGCATAAAAACTAAGATAGAAACAAATCAATTGAGATGGTTTGGGCATGTAAACAGAATGAGTGACAATAGAATAGCTAAATCAGTATACAGTGCTAAAGCCCAAGGTAAAAGACCAAAAGGCAGATCTCGGAGAAAGTGGGAAGAAGATATAAAAGAGGCATTGAAACATAGAAATTTAACTTTTTGGAAGAAAACAGAAAATGCCAGGACAGGGCATCGTGGAGAAAGATCATCTTGGGCATCTGAACCCATACACCGAAAGGTAGAATGGGAACTGATAAAGAAAGAAAGAAAGAAGTTTTTAACCTAGTTACATAATCTCCACATGAAATTTATTTCGATTCAATCAATAGCCAATATAACAATGACACAAATTTGTTCCCATATTTACTTTTCTCTCATCAAGGGACTGGATGGCCCAGAGGCAAGGTGTCAGCCTCTCAATCAAAAGGTCGTGTGCTCAAGCCCTAACAGTTAAAAGAATTTTCTCCAGTTTTTTTCAAGTAAAATCCACCCCCTGGTCCTAGTAGGTGGATTGATAATAAGGAAGTGTCCTGTGTGCAGATTACAACACTATGTGCACGTTAAAGATCCCTTGGCTGTTTACAGGGCAGTCTGGATAAAATTAAAAATCCTACCAAAACCACCGAAATCACCTTAATTGAGGATGTGGGTTAAATCAAATAAAATAAAAGTTCTCGCATCAATATCTGTCATGATCATCACTCATAATCTATAACGGAAATTTTTTGCTATAAATATCACCAAAGAAAGTTGCTACCATCATGGAGCTGCTCCAGGTTTTCTCTACACACACACTGTCCTCCAACACACAGGCCACGTCGTGTGCAATGGCCTTGACAGGGTGGTCCAATGTAGACGTTGTCCAGGCTAAAACTGTGCTCCAGTCCTCCTTGTTGCCACCATTGGAAAATAGTAGGACTGGAATCAAAACAAATAGTTTGATTTATCAGAGGGAAAATTGTTTTTTAATTGAAGAAAATATGAATCTTTACAGTAAAGTTTCGATTACAGACGAGAATCTAATTTTTGCTCCACAGAAAAATGTTCGCTCGTATACAAAGTTGTAATTGACATTCAATGCAGTACTCTCCTCTTTATTCTGTTAGTAGATCAAGGCCAGTATTCGCTTTGATCACTTTCAATCAATCAGATAAAAACTAGTTACTGACAAAGACCTAAAAATTTTTATCTTTAAATGATTATACGTTATAATGGAGAAAGACATAATAACTTCTACCTTTAAATGACTTTATCTAAAAAAATTAGTTGCACATCATATAACAGACCAAGACATAATAATGTCTTTCTTTAAATGACTTTATCTAAATCAAGTCACTCCATCCTACCTCTGATATAATAAAAATTCACTCCACTCTGGGAAAATCAATTGAGCGAAGTAAAATGTAACAATGTATAGAATGAAAGTAGAGCTCTTCTTTTACAGAAAGCAACTAAAGTAAGTCTCCGTCACTTCTTAGTCTGTCAATTTTTTAAAAGTAGTAAAAAAATCCCTTGGCCAAGTTAACAAGATCGGAATCCAAAATCTAAAGGTGACTGAGCTAAGACACATGTACTGAGGTGCAATATCAAAGGTATGGCATTGGTGGCCGAGTGGTTAAGCTACCAGACTTGTGATCATGTCCTCAGTTCAAATCCTAGTAAAGTTAGGTCCGGTGTTCTGTTGCTTGGGAAAGACACTTGACATGCATTTTTCTCACTCGATCCAGGTGCAAATGTGTACAATCATTAGCTTTGGAGTAAAAACCTGTGTCGGACTAGCATCCTGTCCAGGAGGTGATTATTTTCATCTGTTCCACTTCATGCTACAGAAACCGAGATAAACTCCCGCTCTATGGGCCATTATTGCCTTGAAAGATCTTTATTTTAATGTAAAAGGCGCTTGTTTTAGTGACAGGGTAAAATCATCATTTGAACGCACTGTCTCGCAATTTTCTCTGTCACAGGCAAAACAACCAGCGTCCATCTGCCGTGGGTGCCTGTGTAGTAGATGCTCCCCTCGGTGAAATGTCCAACACACTCCTGGTCAGGGTAGCAAGGCTCTTCCACCAAGTTCCACGTCCTGCCCTGGTCATGGCTGTACTGAAAGATGACGGGATGATCCCATCTGAAGACTTTTCCACAGTCAACGTTGATCTGGGGGAAACAGAGTTAAACGTAAAAGAGCTGAAAGAGAGGAGGAGGGCAACACCAACAACAAATTCTTGACCAGGCTTTTTAGCCTTCATCCTCATCATGCTGTGTTCCCCCTTATGGGGGCCTACGCAACCAACAAGAGCTCTTCAGCAATCCCTATCTTGTGCCATCTCTTTCAAATCTCTCAAAGTCTTCCCCCCATACGTCTTCTTTCACTTCTCTCTCCAGTTCTCTCTGCTGTGTCTTCTTTCGCCTTCCCCTCCTTCCTGTGGCCCTGTGAGTTCCGTGTCGATGCCTATCAGGCAAAATTTTCTGGCATGACTTCTTAAAAGTGTTTCCTAGCCACCGCCCCATCGTTGATTCTTTCACCCATCTTCAACTGCCGCCCCTTCTCTCTCATTTCGTTTTTATTTTGGTGTGTATACGACTTTCTCTCTAATTATTTCTGTTATTAATTCTATGTGCTGCCACTATACCTCCATCTCTCACTCACCTCACATTGCGTTTTGTATTCAAGATGATAAATTTAATCATTTAAATATTTAAATATATATTTTACAACACATCCCCTAGGCCCAATAAATCTCATCCTTACTTATTTTTATATTGTTTTGACAAACTCACCTCAAATTGTATAACATCTCCTGTTGATAAAGAAACGTCATTAGATACAACAAGTTTGTCATTGAGTTGGTTAGCCATGACGAGGGAGGGGTTGGTAGAGAGGCAGAACTTGCCAGTGGATCCTTCAGTCACTAATCGCCACTGTTTTGTTTCCATGACATCAAAAGCTGTCTGTAATAGAGTTAAAAGTTAGGGAATGACACAAAGGAGACACAGTGGAGTGAAGTCAATGACATCAAATAGAGTTAAAAGTTAGGGAATGACACAAAGGAGACACAGTGGAGTGAAGTCGTTGACATCAAAAGTTGTCTGTAATAGAGTTAAAAGCTAGGGAATGAGACAAAGGAGACACAGTGGAGTGAAGTCAATGACATCAAAAGATGTCTGTAATAGAGTTAAAAGTTAGGGAATGACACAAAGGAGACACAGTGGAGTGAAGTCAATGACATCAAAAGATGTCTGTACTAGAGTTAAAAGTTAGTGAATGAGACAAAGGAGTCACAGTGGAGTGAAGTCAATGACATCAAAAGATGTCTGTAATAGAGTTAAAAGCTAGGGAATGAGACAAAGGAGACACAGTGGAGTGAAGTCAATGACATCAAAAATGTCTGTAATAGAGTTAAAAGTTAGGGAATGACACAAAGGAGACACATTGGAGTGAAGTCAATGACATCAAAAACTGTCTGTAATAGAGTTAAAAGTTAGGGAATGACACAAAGGAGACACAGTGGAGTGAAGTCAATGACATCAAAAGATGTCTGTAATAGGAGTTAAAAGTTAGGGAATGAGACAAAGGAGACACAGTGGAGTGAAGTCAATGACATCAAAAGATGTCTGTAATAGAGTTAAAAGTTAGGGAATGAGACAAAGGAGACACAGTGGAGTGAAGTCAATGACATCAAAAGATGTCTGTACTAGAGTTAAAAGTTAGTGAATGAGACAAAGGAGACACAGTGGAATGAAGTCAATGACATCAAAAGATGTCTGTAATAGGGTCAAAAGTTCTGGAATGAGACAAAGGAGACACAGTGGAGTGAAGTCAATGACATCAAAAGCTGTCTGTAATAGAGTTAAAAGTTAGGGATTGATAGAAAGGAGACAAAAAGGAGACATCAAAAGATGTCTGTAATAGAGAAGTTAGGGATGGAGACAAAGGAGACACAGTGGAGTGAAGAATGACATCAAAAGCTGTCTGTAATAGACAGATTAAGGAATGACACAAAGTGTTTTTTTCATGGGGAATTTTTTTCTTCATTTTTTCTAACTTAGTTAAGTTTATTTGAGCGAATCACTGATTTAAGAATGTGTATGTTATAGAACAAATACTTTTTTTTTTTTTTTGCATTCCAATTATGATCTCATGGCATCAATAGGCTAGTAGTCAGTCTGTTGGATTTGGGTTTGAATCCTGCCATTGTAAGTTCTACACTGCCTTCTTCAGTAAAAACATGTAACCTGCATTTCCCCTCTTAATGCCAATGAGTACAAGCATCAGCTATGGAGCAAAACTAGCAACAAACTAGTGTCCTCTAAGGGAAACGATGTATTATCACTTGTTCCATTTCACGCTATAGAAACCAGATTACCTTCTAACTCTATGGGCTTCAATAGCACTGAAGAAACTTCAACTATGATCTCAATATTTAGGTGACTGTCAAATGATTACTAGAACAATAATGTCTTCTATGGAATTACTCCTAGTTTGCGGTCACGTTACTTTTCATCCATAACAGGGGTCACCAAACTACGGCCGGCCGGCCGGCCAGATCCTGCTCGAGAGGTCAGTTTGTCCGGTTCGGCCCGCTACAATGCCATCATGTGGGAAATCTTATTACATGTACTTTTGTGAGTTTCAGATATATGTGTGCTAGGTCTGATTTAACTACCTCATTACAACCTCACTTAACTTGATGACTTTTTGGTAAATGCGTGTAAACATTATTATGCTTACTGTCTTTAATTTTTTTTTAATTTTGTGTATTGATAAATCAATACGTATGTTGTCTTCATTTGTAATGCATTCAGTGTATTGTATTGAACAAAATAGCTATCCGGCCTGCAGTCGGCATCCTCTTAGTTATCCAGCTCACTCAAAGAAAAATTTGGTGACCCCTGATCTATTATGTAAATAATACATTAAACACAACAACAATAAAAAGATTCTTAAAAGACCTTAAACAAAATCTTTGACATGAAATGAATTATTATACTCACATTAAAGTCGTCATGAAGAGTTGTATAGTTTTTATAACGGCCAATGAGTATTTCATCCACCGCCCACTGATCTGTTCCCTGGCCAGAGTGAGACGGCTGCCACCATCTGAACTTTGTGTGGTGTGACTTTGCCTTGGGAGGAATTTCCATGTGAATAAAACTGAAAGAGATTCAGATAGGACGTACATTTATACTCAGAACAAAGGGTAGAAGTTACCACATAACCTGATGGTCCATGTACATGTAACACTGCACAGTTTTTTCATTGCATAATCCAAAACAAACCACAGATGAAGGAAGAATTCAAGTCCAATTTTAAAGTTACGTCAAGAGTTCCCTGTAATCTCCGTTACGTATCAACATGTATGATGGATCACACCAAAAAAACAAAATCCATGGCCAAGAAGCAATAACAACATAAAACACTACAAACATCCTAAAGTACTTGATTTAATCTCTGCTATTATGGAATTAATTCTAAGCTCAAAAACAATGAGATGGTATTGCTGCCTCATTTCCAAAATTGGATATAGAAACACTGTGAGTCATGTTGTCACAAGGGGTATAATGCAATTGGACACAACCATAAAAACGCTGATGTAATAAGTAATAATAATAATAATAATATAATTCATTTCTATAGCATCCTCTACCATCTTACGACAGCTCTAGGCACAGCATTGGTTGAAAATAAACGTACGTTGTCAAAAATTCCCAATGCATTGTGCTTGTCATCTCATCATTTCAGACCTATCACTCGACTCCATCCGATAAGATAAAATTTCAATGCAAAATCTGGGATTGACAGACTCAAGCATCCAAAATTGTACTAACTATATTACAATAGGAACACATGGCAGCTGTGAGATAGAGCTTGTTCAATATATATATATATATATATATATATATATATATATATATATATATATATATATATATATATATATATATATATATATATATATATATATATATATATATATATATATATACAGATATCAAGATGAACCAAAAAAAGTATTAGAGAATTCTAAATTTCCTGCCTTGGACGTCGATACTCAAGATGATGCAATTCTTTCAAAGTATTCCAATGAATTCCGTTGTTGACAGAGTACTGAAGAAAGACTGATTCGTCTCTGTTCTCTCCACCACGACAATCACTTCCTTGGTCACCCCTATGCGGACATAGAACTGAATATAATCTGCTCGTGTGGTATCCAATTCTTTAGTACGTAGTTCTCGAACACCATCCTGCCAGATAAAGAAAAAGTCACTGTATTGCTCATCCTTTTATCCTATTATAAAACATCATTGGCAATGAATACAATTGAGTACTTTGTGATAATATGTAACATTTCGCATTTTAACCACATATTTTTCTCATTGACATAAGCCAGTCTTTTATTTCTTTACAAAACTCTGATAGAAAGTTACAACTCAAAATGTTTAGACGATTTAGAACTTAAACAATTGAGCTCCTGTCACCATGCCTTATGCATGACAACAATAAATACAATTAGTGTCTGAATGTAACAAAACAAAAAGGAATATCCAAAATTCACCTCTTAAAGGCATAATGTATTTTTAATATGAATTCAACCCAAAGAAAAACAAGTTTGAAGAAAAACGATAATTTGACTAACCTCGTTAAAATAAAATGATCCTCCAGAAACTAGCATTCCACATCCCTCATTAGATTGTTTAACACTGCCACCAACAGCAGTCAAGTCCAAAGCTGGGTTATAACGAGGACCAAAATCTCCATGGATACCGAAAGACATTTCACAAGGTTCAGAAAATATTTTACTTCTACACCACGACCCATTCAGAGAAACACCCCATTCAAAGACTCACCCTTCATATTTCATTCAGAGAAACACTCAATTTCATAAAAGACATTTCACCAGCTTAAAAATACTTCTACACTACAACCCATTCAGAGAAACACTCCATTTCATAGAAAGACATTTCCAGCTTAAAAATACTTCTACATCACAACCCATTCAGAGAAACAATCCATTTCATAGAAAGACATTTCATCAGGTTAAATATACTTCTACACCACAACCCTTTCAGAGAAACACCCCATTTCATAAAAAGACATTTCACAAGGTTAAAAATACTTCTACACCACAACCCATTCAGAGAAACACCCCATTTCATAAAAAGACATTTCATCAGGTTAAAATACTTTTACACCACAACTCATTCAGAGAAACATCTGCCATTTCATAGAAAGACATTTCACCAGCTTAAAAATACTTCTACACCACAACCCATTCAAAGAAACAATCCATTTCATAGAAAGACATTTCATCAGGTTAAATATACTTCTACACCACAACCTTTTCAGAGAAACACTCAATTTCATAGAAAGACATTTCACAAGGTTAAAATACTTTACACCACAACTCATTCAGAGAAAAATCCATTTCATAGAAAGACATTTCACCAGCTTAAAAATACTTCTACATCACAACCCATTCAGAGAAACAATCCATTTCATAGAAAGACATTTCATCAGGTTAAACATACTTCTACACTACAACCCATTCAGAGAAACACTCAATTTCATAGAAAGACATTTCACCAGCTTAAAAATACTTCTACATCACAACCCATTCAGAGAAACAATCCATTTCATAGAAAGACATTTCACAAGCTTTAAAATACTTCTACACTACAACCCATTCAGAGAAACACTCAATTTCATAGAAAGACATTTCACCAGCTTAAAAATACTTCTACACCACAACCCACTTGAGAAACACCTGCCATTTCATTGAATAACATTTTACTTGGTTAAAAATACTACACCATAATAGCCCTTCTTAGAAAAGATGTGCTAAATAATTGGTTCAATGAAAGACCAAACAATTCGCTAAGTTCTAGTAAACATTCATCATCATTACCCATCTGTGTAAGGTCACAAGCAGTAAACCTCCAGGTACGTCTATCCAGTGCTTTTGTTTCCAGCCGTTGCAAAACAATAACAACAATGTGACTCTTCATCTCTGTCTGTATCTGATGTTTCCATGCATTTTCAGTTTAACCCAGTCTTTCTCTTGTCCCATGGGTTTCAGAGAAGAACTTACCTCGTAATGTTTGTCTGCTGTTTTCTCGACTTACGCGCCTTCCTTAGTCAATAATTCCTGTCCACGATTTCTCTATCTTTCTTTCTTTCTTTATCAATTCCCATTCTACCTTTCTTAGATATTTCATTTCAGCTGCCTGTACTCTACTGTATTCTCTACTGTCTAAGGTCCAGGTTTTGCTGCCATAGAGGAGAGCACAGCAATAAACTATGTTGTAAACTGCCATTTGGGTTTTTGTTGACAATTCTTGTTTACCTACAAATGCATTTCCTAGATGGTTATATATTGCACTTGCCTTTTGGATTCTCTGGCTGATTTCTTCTCTTAGTTTTTCCTCTGAGCTAATCATTACTCTTTAGTAATTGTAACTGTGAACTTGTTCTAAATTTTCCCTCCCCAATTAAGAATTTGTGTTTTAGCTTCCTACTTAATAGCATTGTTTTGGTTTTCTTTGCATTTACTCTCATTGCTCTTTTATTTAATTCATTATTCCTCATGTTGATATTCGACTAGAGGTCACTTTCTGATTTTCCAAACAGAACTAAATCATCGGCAAATAAAAGCATTGATACATTTACTGGTTTGAGCTTCCACATACCTGCATTCATTTTCTTCATTTTTGACAATGCCTTTGCGACTGAATCCATAAATGTGATAAACAAAAGAAGACTAAGGATACAACCCTGTCTTACTCCTATATCTACATCAAATTCCTCAGATACGTTTCCAGCTACTCTCACTGCACATGTTGGTTTATTGTAAAAACTTTTAATGGCTTCTATTACATTTTGCTCTACATTGTGTTCTTTTAAGGAATGCCATAGTTCATCCTCCTCGCATTGTCAAAGGCCTTTTCTAAGTCAATAAAACACAGATGCAAGTCAATGTTTCTCTCAAGGAATTTTTCTATTATTTGTCTAATTGTAAATATGTGGTCTTGCACACTTCTTCCTGGTCTAAATCCACTCTCATGTTCTTCAATCTGATTCTCTACTCTTTTCCTTAGTCTCATTTCCAGGATCCTGGCATACACTTTTCCTGGGATGCTAAGTAGTGATATCCCTTTATAGTTTGAGCATTCCATAGTTGATCCTTTCTTATGTATTGGTACTACCGTTCCCTTTTTCCAGTTGTCTGGCACCTGTTTGGATTTCCATGCTTGTTGGTATATTGCATGTAGTAGTTTGTCTGCCTCTCTCTTGGTTTTAATCATTTCTGGATAAACTTGATCTGCTCCTGGGGCCTTTCTCAATTTCATTTTTCTTCTAGCTGTTTGGAGTTCTTCCATTGAGATATCTACATCTTCAACTGCTTCCTCTGGATTACTTGTTACTCTTACTAATTGATCTTTACTCCTTGTTTCATATGTTCTGGAGAGATTATGGAATTGTTGAAAATACTTTCTCCATGTTTCCATGATTTGGCTGTCTTCTTTCATTATTTCTCCTTTGGCATTATTAATTTGTCATATTGGGCATGCTTTGGTCTTTCTCATGTTCTTCATTGCTCCCTAGAACAGCTTTTGATTTCCTTGATAGCTTTCTTGAAGTCTTTGTCCAAACTCTTCCCATTGTTCCTGTTTTGCTTTCCTCACTTCCTCTTTGGCGATAGTTCTTTTATTCACGTAATCTATCCTATCCTCTAGTCTCTTTGTTTGCACATATTTCTTCCAGGCATCCTTCTTTTCTTTGATCTTAGTCTTGACATTCTCATTCCATTATGCTGTTCTTTTCCTATCTCCTTTAAATTGTTTCCTACCACAAACCTCTTCAGTACAACTGAGGAGTGTTTCTTTATACATTTGCCACCTTTCTTCTATTGTGCTATCATTCAGATCCATCTGCCTTTCACTTATAAATCTTTTTATCCTAGATTGGTATATCTGTTTTACTATTGGTTTATTTAGTTCCTCTATTTTGAGTTTAGTAGCTTTCTTCTCTTTCCTTTTCTGTTTGTTTTCTTCAGTCAGTAATCTCATTTTGGCAATCCCTTGGTGATGATCACTAAATATTTCAGCTCCTCTGTTTACTCTTGCATCCAATGTACTGTAAAAAAGGGAGCTGCTAACTATTATGTAGCCTGTCATTGACTTTTCACACCTGTCTTAATTTACTCTTGTATATTTGTGGATATCTTTATGAGGAAAAAAGGCTTTTGCTATTTCCATGTTATTTTTTAGCAAAAATCTATTAGTCTCTCTCCATTTGGAGAAATTGTTGTCTCTCCTTCTTTACCTATTACTCCTCTTGACGTTTCTATATTGTTGCGTACTCTAGCATTTAAATCTCCTAAAACCATTAGTTCCTGTTTGAGTTTAAGATTCTCTGCAGCTATTTGTAAATCATTTCCGAAGATATCCTTTTCTTCTTTAGTGGCTTCTTCGTTTGGTCCATAAGCTATTAATAATTTAATTTTTCTTCCTTTTGGTTTAATATTTACATCTAATATAAATTTCCAACTTTCTAGTAGCTTTTCATGCTTTTTATACACTAGGAGGCCTACTCCTGTTCTAACTCTATCTTTGACATCTACTCTTGAGAAGATTAAAATATGATTTGATCCTACATCTTCTATTCCTTGTCCTTTTTTTCTTTGTTTCTGTTATAGCCAAAATGTCTACTTTGAATTTTTCCATTTCTTCAACTAATTCTAACTCTTTTCCCTTTATTGCCCTAACATTCCATGTTCCAAAAATCACAGTCCGTGTTCATTTCCATGTTCGTCTTGAAAAGTCAAGTTGGGTATATTGCATTTATTTCTCTGAATCAGTTTGGTTTTGGATAAGCTGGGGATTAGCCCACTGCACTCTAGGTAGATGGTGGGGCTGCCACCTTGAGGCCCTACCAGGCCTTGTTATTTTCTGTCAGGGTTAACTCCTTTAGCCTTTGGTCATTCAAGACCAGCCTGCAAGGCAGCAGGATGTTATTTTCTGTCAGGGTTAACGAACTCCTTAGCCTTTGGTCATCCAAGACCCACCTGCAAGGTAGCAGGAGACTTGTGGAGGGCGGGATCTAGGCAGGCAGTAGGTTGTTTTATGTCAGGGTTAACTCCCTTAGCCTTTGGTCAGCCAAGACCCACCTGCAAGGCAGCAGGAGACTCGTGGAGGGCGGATAGTCTACTCCCCATACAGGTGCTTACCTGTCTACTGCCCGGTATTTCTCTATCACTACATCAAAAAGTCCAATGTAAAAGTCAAGGTTTTTACCTGCAAGCACCCGTCGTGACAGGTGCCGTGCCCTTGACAAAAATCGGGACATTGGTGGCCAATGTTTATCCTGTTTATTGCCCAGACGTCATTCTCATCCCATTCTTTTTGAATCCACCGAAACTTGACCTCCTGACCCCTGTGTGAAAATGTTTGGTAACGACTGTGACATGGTAGTTATTGTAATAAAGGCATTGGTTAGTGTATAACAAATTCCTTGAATTTGGTGTATAGTGGAACCTCTCTATATCGTACCTCTCTAAATGGGAAAGGTTTCTGGCTAATCGGGTCATCCCCATTTCTTCCAAAAATATTTATTCCAACACTCACTTGTTGTCCAAATTTGGTTTCCGTGTCAGCAAAATATCAATTATTACACCTGCGTAAGTGCTACATGTGTCATGCATTACATAATATGTATGCCAATTTATAAGTGACATAAGCACAAACCATAAGCCAAACACACCAGATATCAATTACACAGGTGTGAAACCAGGCATCGAGCCAGTCCTTGCTCGTCCACCTAACAATACAGTACGGTGTTGACATGGGCGGCACTTAAAAAGCAGACTGGGGCATTTTCATAATCTTTCAATGCACGCTTTACTTGTCAATCACAAGGGTGGACACAGGAGGAGATTAGACAATCCAACATGTATTCTTGACTACGTGTCTTATTCATTTACCGTCCAGTGAAGCTCGGCTAGGAGTGACACACCTCTGATGAATGCTATGTTTGTTTTGATCAACTGGTCCTGTGGTACAATAAACTGTACATTTAATTCTGTTTTTACCACTTACTGAAGGGCTTAAGTACCTAAAACTGTTGAGGGAAAACCTAATTCCCTGGGTCACTGGGTATTCCAGAAACCCGGCTAATTGGGATAATTTTACAATCCACCGAGATTTCCCGATTAGAGAGGTTCCACTGTATTACAAGACAGAGACAGAGACAGACAGACAGACAGACAGACAGACAGACGGAGACAGAGAGAATGAGAGGGAGAGAGAGAGAGAGACAGACAGACAGACAGACAGACAGACAGACAGACATGCAGGCAGACAGAGACAGAGACAGAGAGGAGAGAGAGAGAGAGACAGACAGACAGAGAGACAGACAGACAGAGCAGAGAGAGAGAGAGAGAGAGAGAGAGAGAGAGAGAGAGAGAGAGAGAGAGAGAGACAGAGACAGAGAGATAGAGAGAGACAGAGAGAGAGAGAGAGAGAGAGAGAGAGAGAGACAGAGAGAGAGAGAGAGAGAGAGAGAGAGAGAGACAGAGACAGAGACAGAGAGAGAGAGAGAGAGAGAGAGAGAGAGAGAGAGAGACAGAGAGAGAGAGAGAGAGAGAGAGAGAGAGACAGAGAGAGAGAGAGAGAGAGAGAGAGAGAGAGAGAGAGAGAGAGAGAGAGAGAGAGAGAGAGAGAGAGAGACAGAGACACAGAAGAGCAGACAGAGAGAGAGAGAGAGACAGAGAGAGAGACAGAGACAGAAGAGACACAGAGAGAGAGAGAGAGAACTACACAGAGAGAGAGAGAGACAGAGAGAGAAAGAGAGAGAGAAGACAGAGAGAGAGAGAGCAAAAGCATGAGAGCCACTGACTAAGCACAGAGAACTATACGAATATCAAAAGAAGTAAAACCAACAGTGCTGACTAAGAAGATGATTGATTGATTGATTGATTGATTGATTGATTGATTCAATGAAATTTACCCCATCCACCATATATGGTGAAACAAGAGGAAACAACTAGATAAAAGGTGAAAGATTGACAGGGAAAAAGTAGGGCCTACCACCAGAACCCGCCAATTGCCCATCTTACAAGATGAAAGATGTGAATGATTTGGCACAAACTGATCACAAAGCATAATTGGAAATCAGAGTTGTGTATACAAAATATGCTTTGATGAAATAAAATTGTCAATTACTTTAGTCCTCACCAGAGATCGTCACTCAGCGCAACGGTGAATGTTTTCCACGGCCCAAACAGGGAAGGATGGTAAACACTTCCTGATGAGTGTTCATCACATATGTCAGGAGGTAGACAAGGGTTTGAACCTTAAACAATCAAGAGAAAATCTCAACATACTGAACAGGTAATTATCCTAACAAACATATTTTCTCGCTAACCGCTTCCCCCTATCCCTGAAAAAAGAATTGACAAATCAAATTCACTCGAGTACTATCTGACGTGGGGCCAATAGCTCAGCCGGTACAACGTCTGACTACCACCCAGGAGGTCCGAGGTCGGGCCTTCTTGTCGATCAAGCAGCCAAAAGGGTGGCTAGGTCCATTCAGATTTGGCGAAAGTAAAGGCGGCATGAAAAGAGGTGACAAACTACCACATTATGATGTATGCCTAGAAAAACCATCGTTCCACTCCTGATTACCCTACAATCAACTCAGTATGGGACTTACTTTACTTTAGTATGTGTCAATGACAATGAACGCCATCAACAGCATTTAATACTTTAAATGTAAGTATCAAATTAAACATGCACCCAGAGAAATAAATTGTAATCGTTGTGAATGAAACTTTGCATGTAGATAGCCATTTACTGTACAAACAAACTTTCAAAAGAATGTTTTCCGAAAAATGTATACTTTGTGCAAAAACATTTTATTTCATAATTATTTTGTATTTGTTTTGTATGGCAAACTAAAAAAATTATAAAAACATAAATATAACTAAAAGTCCGAATTTTGTTTTGAAAATTTAGTCATTACTTTGAACAACCTGTATATGAAGTTTAGAGTGATTCAGTCATTACATTTTTTTCTAAATAGCAATGTAAGATAACATGTAAACATAAAACATAAATATTCAAGATGGCAGCTGTTTCCATGGCAACCAAGTAAACAACACCATATAGCTTCATGTTTCAATACACTGATTACATATGTGCATAATTTAACCGAAAAAAAATCAAAAGTAAAAAAAATAGTTTCAGAACCCGCATATTCTCTTAAAATACTGTCATTGTACGAGTTTAAAAGGCTTGCACTCATAGAAACCTTCTCCATCTTTTTATTCCCATTTTACAACTTTCATATTTCAACAATAACATTGAATCTAAACTTAAGTCTGCCATCACTTCAACAATGTCAATTTCTTTAGTTGTCAGTGTGCACATGAAACAAATTATTCTTATTTGAGATCTGCAAACTATACAAAACCTAGTTTGTGAATTGAAACTAAAAACAAAACAAAAACAGGCTTGAAATGAGTGAGCATATGAATGATCTGTTTTACAATGGACATACACTACTGTTTGTTAGCAAATGATGTTGCAAAATAAAAAAATCTCAGTAAGGCTGGGATGGAGAACAAGATTTTCAGTATGAACCCTGATGAAGGGCTGATAATGGATTTCCTCAATGATCTATTCAGTCTGTGTCGCAACAGACAAAATGAGTAATGATGCTAAATCAATACAACTTACGTTGAGCATTTATTCTATAAAAAAAAGATATGTGTATAATCCACAATTGGGAAAGCAATGTCATACAATCTCTCAAAACGCATAAACGCCACTTCAGTTCTATCCGCCCAACTCCCAAAATTGGGATATAAAGCCTAGACTGTAAATAGACTCATAATTCAAATATATTTCAAACTTGAAACATTCAGACACTCTTCAACTATTACAAATATCATGCTGAAATTTCCTCCATTCATACTTTTGAAAGTAAAGACTTGTCATAAAGCTGTTAATCGGTATTTTTGCGTCTCCTGAAAAGTTCATGAAACCTGAGTAAGGTGGACAAACTTCTGCAGCCGCAAACAAAATTTTCACTTGATTTTTTTACAATAAATGAAAAGCAATTTTCACAAGACCTTTGACAATAAATGACAAAAGTTTTCACGTACCAAATGCCACGTAATCCCGTGGTTCGATGAGAACTGAAAGTAGACACTGTTGTCGATGTTCATTGTGTAGGGAACTCCACAACCCATAACCAGGTCAAATTCTGCAACATAGCCGGGGCCAATGCGGAGAGCTTCTGTCATCACAAATCGAGCTTCATCATCCTTCTCAGGGAAGAAAATCTGCCATGCAAATTCATTTGCTTCTTATCAAAACATAAGTATTTCAATGCCCACCCTGTTTCCATTGTTTTTATTTTATGCAGATTGAAGTGTTAGACATAACATTTAATTTTTCTCTCTACGCCCTTTCAAGAGGCAGTAGACAATCATTGTAAATATATTATTTATAAAATATGATTAATTATCACATGATCTAATACAACTTATACTTCAATCAATTGGTGTAGCACAATGGTGGGCAAACAATGGCCCGCAGGCTGCATGTTATCTGTTTAACATCCTTTGTGGCCTGACACACCTGACACGCAACCTGCTCCCATCTAAAATGCCTGTAGTCACCCATTGCAATATTCTGTGCACCTACTAGATTGATAAAACTGTGTCTCACTTGTTACATTGCAACATTCATAAACTAAATGTGTCAGGTGTATGCAAACTAGACTGCATCTGCAAAGATTAAAGTAAATAATAATATGTCCTATCATTTAACTGCAACTTTATCTTAAAAAGAAATACAACATATTTTTGTATAGCAAAAGCAAAATTTGTAAAAGTTGGCCCTCAAGTAAATTGGTAAACTAAAGAGGTTTTCTGGGAAACCATGGTAGAGCATCTTCTGCGCACAGTCGACCTCTTAAAATTGAAATGTATGCATAGTATTCACACTAAATTTGCATACAACTGTAAATCCTCCTTGTGTTCACCAAAAGCTCAATGAATAGTACAAGTAAGCGATATATTATAATAGATTGATTTGTTTGACAGTAAAAACTACTTACACTAAACTGCGCATTCTCTCACAGAAGCTGTCCGTCAGCTTTGCATCAGATGACGTGAGTATATCTTTAATAGTGGGCATGTCCATCATTTCCAAAGACAAACTACTGAAATCAGTGTCGGAAAACACAATGTCATCAATTGCCCAAACGTCTTTTCCCTGTGGGGACGTTCCAATCTGCCGCCACTGAAATTGACAAAACGGGCCTCGGACCAAATCTGGCATCTGTAGGGTCACTGACCTGAAAGGATTCAGTTGAAATTTCAAAGCTGACATCAGCAATATGATTGTCCAACAAGCTATTACACAGAATTTTCAACAGGGAAACAGCACTGAGACTGAGTAAAAGCTGACGAAGAAGAGACATACAAACATTCAGGTGGCATCTCAAGCCTAAAGGTTAGACTGCTAAACTTGGGAGTGCTAAGTCCAGACTTCGAATTCTGACAATGCTAGTTCTGAAATTGTTTATCTAGCAATGTTAGTTCTGAAATTGTCTATCTGGCAATGCTAGTTCTGAAATTGTCTACCTGGCAATGCTAGTTCTGACATTGTCTCCCTGGCAATGCTAGTTCTGACATTGTTTATCTTGAGAAAGACACTCAACTTGCATTTCCCATCTTCATCCAGGTGCAAATGGGTAAAAACATCAACTGGGTAGTAAAATCTGCAACAGACAAGCATCCTGCCCAAGAGGTAACAAATCGTCTGGTCTGCTTCAAGTCAGAGAAACCTAGATACATTTTGGCTCTGCAGACCTGACCAGTTCCAAAGGAACTTTTTTTTACTTTTTACAATCACCTGAGACAAACAGAGGAAAACAGACAGACAAGCTACGAGAGAAAGAGAGACAGAGAAAGAAACAGAAAGACAGGAACAGACTAAAACACTAAAAGACATATAGATAAGCAGTCAGACAGACAAAGAAAAAAGAGGCAGACAGACAGAGAGTATATGATGACCTTTGTCGTAGTACCCTTTAACCTATTGGTTCGCATAGATAGGGTCTAGTCAGTATTTATTTGAGACAGTTGTTAATTATCTACTCTAGAGCAACATACTCTACTTACTTTGGATTCTTAAAATTCACAGGTTTAATCTCTTTGAGCAAAGACCAAGTGATCCCTCCATTACAGGAAGCTTCCAACAAAACACCTGGCCATGTGCCATTGGAAGGTGGACATTCAGACGTGGCAGCCGGGCTTCCAATTCTCATGGTAAATCGTATTGTACTGTGTAAATGACAAAAAATTCATTTTTCATGGTAAATCGGATTGTGCTGTAAAAAGCAACAATTTCATTTCATGGTAAATCATATTGTGCTGTAAATGGCAACAAATTTATTTTTCATGGTAAATCATATTGTGCTGTAAAAAGCAAAAAAATTAATTTCTCATGGTAAATCATATTGTGCTGTATAAAGCAACAATTTCATTTCATGGTAAATTCTTATGGTAAATAACCCCATCACACTAAAACTTTCAAATATCGTTCACCTGATATTTCTCAAGTGTCCAATTCAGCCGTCGTAAGACTACGCTGCCCACCTTGGTTGAAGACAAGTGACTTCCCGGAAGAAAGTACTCCACATTCATATCCAATGGATGCCCCAGAAATATCCAACATCCCAGAATTGCCAACAATGTTTCGGTCCTCAAAATTCTCAAAGAAGTTTGTTGGAACTGGCACCACGGACTGGTCACAGGTCTCCCCTGGTATCCAAAGTCACACCTGAACAAAGTAAACTGGATCTCAGTGCATGAATTGAAAAAGTTAACAAAACCGTTTCTTCACATATCTTCTACTAGGATCCATGCGTGTAAAAGATTCTGAGAACTACACAACTCTATTCAAACTGATCTATATAGAGGTGAAACATGAAGTATGTCCAAAACCTACAGGAGGAAACTACAAACATTCAGACATCAATTGCTAAGAATGATTTTGAGAATGAGATTGAGAATGAGAAGCAATCTTAAAAAGCATCTTTAGTAAACATTGTGAAAGCGAGGACATAAACATTTCTGACCTTTGTCAATAAAAGAGAATATTTACCAATAGGAATAGTGAGGCCTTAAAGAAACAATACAAGATATTGAAATTTTCTGCGATCGACGATGCACAGACCAAAAATCATCATTGTCCTAACGTCCCCTTAGGCCTCTCTACTTTCATTTGGTTTTTGGTTTTTATTTGATAATTGGCGTACTACTGTATCATTCATTTTCCCCTTCTATCAAAACCCCATTTTCTGAGAATATTCATGGATGAAAATTCCTTTTCAAGATTGAGTTTTTGAACTAGCTGATTCATGTCTCACATACACTTGATAATGAACTGTAAAACATATCAAATTTGACTTACTGGCAACCCTTTTCCGTACAGCTTCCATGTCCATTGCACCAGTCCTTACAGTAGCCAATGTAGACTTGAAGTGAATGAAACAGAGACATTGAATGCATTTAAAGGAGATTAGGATCAAGATAGTAACTTAACATTAAGTTAATACTTTGCAGTTCTTGACAGATTTGTCCTTCATGTTTTAGACTCTCTTATTGCTGTTTTTGTGTGAATTCTCTCTCTGTTTTTTAAAGTTAGTGTTTAGTTGGGAGAGTGTTTTGTTTCTTATTGAGGAGGAGCGTTTTTTGCACACAAAAATGTCATCACTCTTCTAAGCACCCGAAAGGTTTCTCAAAGATCTGCACTAGCAGTTAGAAAAATCTTCCATATGTTGTAAAGTCTTTAAAAATATATGAATATAAAATGAAGATGGGTTTGCATTAGATAATTTCCAGTGGTTTTTATTTTCAATTGAATTAAAACTTAAATTACTATGAAAGCCAGTATTTCTAATGACACTAAGATGCAGTATGCCAAAGTGTGCTTTGTTACACTCTGTTGTGACAACAAAAACAAACAAACCAACAAACCCAAGACCCAACGTTTTTATTGGGACTGAAAAGAATAGCTAGAACAATCACATCCAATGCCTCTCCATCTTTTTCTATCTGTTGCCTCCCCGTCTTCATTTAAGACGAAATTTACAAATCAAACCACAACACAAATCTCTCACACAGATGTTCAATATAGAGAAAGTCTTACCATCATCCATAGCCCAGCCTGATGAAAAATTTCCAAAATCTTGAATTTTGAAAGCACTGAATGTGTTTGAGCATCATATGGAAGAGGTAAAAGAATTCTCTGCCACCTGATGAGAAAGAAGAAAAAAAACAATGTTGTGTATTATCTTTTCCTCAGATCGAGCATTACAATTCATGTCCTATGGGACAGTGGTCAAGGGCCACTGCATAAGAGGCCAGAGTCCACCTCAGAGGCCATTTTTTTGCATGTAATAAACTTTTCTCTCTTTAGTTACCCTGTATAGCAGTCCGTTTTGAAAATTTTGATCATCTAAATCAGCGCTACGGCATGCAAGCCATGGTCCTGCCTGTGTGGTACCGGTGACGGCATGCAAGCCATCGTCTGCCTGTTGGAGATTAAGAATCTGGCCTTTTTTTAACTATGAGTACTATGTTTGTTTCGCTCACGGGTCTGTGGCACATTAAACTGTCCACTACATCAGATAGTTTGAGAGACACTGATCTAGGTTATGCCTTATGTTTTTGCCTTACAGATCATCCAGCTAAGAGGCTGCTTCTTGCTGTTGCCCAAAGGCCAGCCTCTTAAAGGCTGGCCTTTTAAGAGCAGACTACTGTAATTGATATTTGCAAAAGTACTGTTCAAAAAGGAAAATAAAGACAATAAAAAACATATATTTTTTAAGGAATGTTCAAGATCATGTCAATTATCTTTTTAAATAAGATGGTTTTTAACAACTGAGCATCAACAATCAAAATTTGTTTCAAAACATTTGAAATGGTCTGTCTACTCATTAATATTCTATCACATTCAAGGACAAATGTCTGTTGTTCGGTCAAATGTTCCAACAGTATGCTCTTTTGGATTAAAAAATATTTATTTGTATAAACATCTTATATAGATGTAACATTCCTATTCAATTAATTCTTAAAATGGCTTAAACACAACATATGAGACATTGAAGAAAGATAATTTTATGTTAGTAATTTCATGTTTTAAGAATGGAGCCATCATCCAGACCAAATGAATATAATTATATAGTTACAGTCATGAGGGCATTGATCTAAGAATTCTACCGTTAAAGGTGACAACTAGCATTACTCCTCTTTATTCAATAAAGCATTGATGAATGAGGCCAAAGTGCTAATAAAAATACAGTTTACCGCTGCTAATCCGACATTGTTCTGCAACGCAAAAAATTATGGATTAAACTGTTTGTCAGATTAACAGCAGCCGATTAATGGAGTGTAGACTATAGCTTTAAAAGGAATTTGTCAAATGGCCGATTAGTGAAGAAATCGTGTGAAGAAGATCCAGGCACCAAGTTGAACTGTCTCAGCTTCAGCTCACCCCATTAAATTATATCCATGAAATTTTGATGTCATGGAATGATGTTGGGGCAGAGCGTGGTACACATCCTGCCAGACATCTCCATGGTCATTGCTGTATTCGATATTAATCCTGTAGAGAAGATCAAAGTAGACATTTCAGAGAAATATATGCCAGGACATGTGAGTTTTATAAAACTGTACATTGGACAAATCAAGTCCAACAGAAGTATGGAAATAGTCACATTTTTGGTAAATGGAAGACAAGTGTCGTTACATTTCAAAGTATTTCGCGTATAGAAAACGAGCTTTCACTTAAGATTTGTTGCAGGGATATCGCCATGCAATCTTAAAAAGCCTAAAAACGAGCGCAAGTGAACAATTTTTAAGCAAAGGTGGCTAATTGTATGAATAAACATCTTTCATTTGAGGTTAACCTGATACTTATTCCTGTAAAATAAATAACTCTTCTTTAAACCAGCTTCAAAAGCCTGAAAATCCGTCTAATCTCCACAAAGCCGAATTTCCGTCCAAAAGCTACAAAAGTGTCATCCTTGTTGTAGAGAATAAGAGATGGTGTGTTTGAAAAGCCAAAAGGTTTGCTGTGGGAAAAAAAATATTGCCAAATCACCTCCCCCCTCCCTCTCATAATAACAATAGCCAAGTGTGATTCATTCATAAGGACAAAATGTTTTATTGTTAAACTTTTAATGAAATAGTTTTCTTTGATTTTCGTTCTTGTCAACATATTTTCTTTTCTTTCTTTACTTTTTTTTTTGATAAAGGAAACCTTCTTACTCCAAATTGTTATTAAAACTTGAATCACCGTAGTCATTCTGACAGTGAAGATTCAAGGTTGCTTGAAAACCGTGTCTTTATCTTTCTTTGACTTTTCTGGCAAAAAAGGCAACAAAGAAAATTGTCAATAGTCCAAACATCTTGTCCTTTGCCACCCGTGAGATTTCTGGAGCAGACAAAACCTGACTTCGTCATCAACTTTGTCTTGGATCGATCTTGAAAAGGTCATAGACATCAGCGTGGATTTTAGGGAGTTTCAAACAAAAAAAATACCATTTGTTTCTTGTGAGTCTACATACATTTACAAACATAATTAACAAATGCAGACAAATAACCATTATGAGCACAGAGAACGGTCATAGTACTATTCCATTCCACTAAAATATCTGTACCTTTAAGAGAAACACCACCATAATATCTCTAAACTACTCTATAGCTCAGAAATGTTGTGAACATAAAAAATGAAGATATGACAGGAGGCAGGAGGCAATGTTGTATTACTAATGTATAAAAACAAAAAAGTTCCTTCAAGGCTATTACTGCCCATAGCCGGTTTCTATAGTATGCTGCGCAACAGCTGATAATATTCACCTCCTGGACAAGACGCTAATCTGACAAAGGCTTTTACTCCAAAGCTAGTATTTGTATTCATTAGAACCAGGGTCAGGTGGAGAAAATGCATGATAAGAGTGTTTCCCAAGGAACACATTGTCGAACCTAACTTTGTTTGATTCGAACACGGGATCTCATGATCCCAAGTTTGGCAGCCTAACCATTGGCCACCGATGCAAAAAATTGCATCTGTAATAAATAAGAGTGTAAAGATAAACAGTGAGACAGAGGCACATTCGAAAATTCTGGCAAAGAGATAAAAATCAAGATTGAAGCCCCATGGGACAAAGTAGAGACAAAGACAAAGGAATAAACAGAAAAAGTTTTGGTCTCCAGATAGAATCAAACTGATAACCCCCAAAGGCCCCCCATCATCTTGGCATCAAAAGAGACCACGCTTCAAATTTTGTAACTATGGTCCCTCAATAACAATCCACATTTTTCAACACATACAAAAGGTTAACAGCAGATTATGGAGCCACGGTCACAGGTTCGAATCCCAGCACAGCTAGGTCTGACTTTGTGTTCCTTGGGAAAGACGCTTAACATA